>OY740778.1:22177727-22777727 GCA_963513935.1 Aphrophora alni
GTTGCATTATAGAAATGTTATTATAGTTGTTATAATATTTGTCCTTTATTGTTAACATTTTGTTTTATGTGAATACTTAAGTAACTTCAAAAATTAAAATGTTTAAAATTAATCGTTATAAACAATGCAAAAATATTGCACAAACTCTCTTATACACGTATCCAAACTAAACGTTTGTCTGAAAAATAATAATAATATTAAAACATATAAGTCGTCATTTAAAATAAATTAATATATTAAAATAATTGTAATAAATATTTATTTAAATAAAACAGAAAAAAATCATTTTAATTCATTTCATTTTATTTAAACACTAAACTTGCTTTGTTCGTGCCATAAACCGTCGGCGTTATTCTTATTTAATCAAGCAAATAACAGCTACATAATTTCATTTATTTACAGCTGATATACACGTGTATCACCTGAAGATGACAAGTTATCTCGAAACATCTTTTTGTTGAGAAAAAAAGTTTTTTTCATTAACTGTTGATTAATAATTAACAAGTTTTACTCAATTTAGATGATTTTTACCAGGAGATCTGTAGTTGTACAGATGGACGGACAACCAAATAATTATATGCACAGTTAGTCTCAGGCACTAATTTTATTTAAAGAAAACAATAGATATTTTTCTTTGCAAACGTAAGCAACCCTTAAAATTTGTAAATTAAAAATAAGTCCATTATTCGGTACATCTTTGCTTATTTTTAATTACACATTCCTCACTCCCCCCTCCCCACATATAGATAGAGGGAGCGTCTCGATAACAAGTCTCTATTAGGCCCGTAGCAACAAATTCAATGTCCGGTGTGATTATTTTTTCTCTTCTCTAATTGAAAAATAATTTGAGGTTGAAAGGTTTTTCATATTTATCTCAAAAACTCTACAGGTGAAATTAATTAAAATAAACTGTGCAATAACACTGCACTATCTTTCCCACACATTCATGTACAAAACTGAAATTTATTAAAGTGTTCACCAAAATAAGTGTTTGTAAACTTTCATAATTAACAATATTCGAGATATTGATTGTTATAATATTTTAAACTGCCTCCATATTGAAAATATATCAAATAAAATCTTTGGTTTTAATTCACTTGTAAACTAACATATAATATGAGTGTACCAAATTTGAACTCAATATCCATTTACAAAGTTATAATTTGTTTTTGTAAAAATCAAAAATAACTGATATATCCTTATAAAACTAATTATCGATTTATTTTTTAAATACATTTTTAAAAGTAGACAGCGTTCTGAAAATTCCACTGTTTTTTTTGCGAGGCACTCTGTATGTTAACTAAGAAACACCAGTCAATGTAGTTTAAAGATAATCTAGTATACAGAAATAAATATTAATTCCCTACATCTAATTTTTGAACACCCTGTGCACTAAAATAAACCCGAATACATATTATCCACTCTAAAAAAACATTGCACAAATTTTCTTGCTCACCCATTCTCAAAACGAAATAAAAAAGAAAAATAAACTATTCAAATCACCAAATTATGTATTTACCTTTAAAGTACAATGTATACATAACAGTCTATTTCGGAATATCTAGTCATCTATTCAAGTAGCACAATTTGTAATATAATTAAAGATAATAAATAAAATCATTAATAATAAATGGAATTCTACCAAGTACCTACGTTCGCTAGTATAAGTTATTTAAACAATTAAGTGTTTAATTTATTAAAATGGAATACCACCAAGTACCTACGGGCCTTAGCATAAATAGTTTTAATTTAAAATACATTGTTTTGTACTATGAATTTAGCGGCTGACTGAAGTGCGTAATTCTAAAATACTTACAACTTTATACCCATACAAATATATCCCTCCATATTCAATGAACGTAGAATAAAGAGACAAAAATTGTAAGACAAACAGAAACTTATGGCATTGTACTTAAAAAACAGAAACGTATGCACCTATACATTGAACATATATTGTGCCCTACACCCAACAACTGACATTTTACCAATCAAAAACATAATTAAATATATTTTTTTTAATAATTTTTCTAAAGCAGATTAAAATTATTTATATACTTCAATAAAGTCTTTTAAATTTTCTATATTGATAAGCCAGTTTAGAGTTTATTTTGGATTTATTATTTTTTTTACCTTAAAGCGCTGTTTTATATGGTCTGGAAGAAGATTAAAATATTTTGGTTCTACATTTAAAAAAAATTGAAAACTAGTTATTTTAATCACAGCATCTCTCGTGTGGTGATAACGCTTATCAGTTCGTTTGTTCCCGCTTCGTATATAATAGTATATTTCATCACTAGGACCAAAAGTGAAGCTTTTAGATACAAGCTCAGGTTTAACTTGAATATGAGCGAGAGTCGAAAAGCTTCTTTTGGTCCAAGTGATGAAGTATATTTCTCGTTAAACTGCAAACAATATAAAAAATTAAAAAATTCATAAAAATTACAATGTTATAACCTATTTACTTTCAAATCGATAGCAACAGCTGTTTTATCGGTTATTTACAATCGAGAGTATCGGTTGTTTTGAAGATGCTTTGCAATCATTAATTAATTCGTATAAAGGAAGTAACAGCTGATGACTTCGACCTCAGCTGATGTTTTTAGGTCTTAAGACTAAAAAGAACAACTTTAGCATCTCAATGCATGTATATAAAACAGCTGTTTTTGAAGCAGTATAACATTTTTAGCACCTTAAAAATACAAATGTTTTAAATGTTTCTAAGTGTTTCTACAGAGAAAAAAGAAAAAGAAGAATCACGCTTTTCCTTAAACGAAATTATTTTGATAAAATATTTTTGATTATTTCCAAAGGTTTTTTCCTTCTTTTTTTCCCCAAACTTCTAAGCCATACATCTCGAAAGCATTAAAACACAATATAACGTGCGAAATAGGTCCTTGTTAACAATATTTCTTAAAATACAATATCCTACTTAACTCAGTTTGTAATTGTTTCCTCCGCTGTTTCCAGGACAGGACAGTTCAAAAGTTAAAGTTAAAAAGGCTATATTTTATCTAAATTTTATCAATATCGTTATATCTGATTTTGAAAAAATTATCATATTTTATTTTTTTGCTAATTTAGAGGTATCGAAGAAATAAAAGAAACAATTCCAACGTGGCTAAAAAATTTTACGTTCTAAATTATAATAATTCTCAGTATTAATAATGCGCTATAAATACACAGGCGAAATATATATCCGAGAAAAATATTTAAATAACACAAACATATAATGCGGTATAAAATTATAAATTAAATTGTTCAATCTAATTTTAATTATTTATATTTAGATTTTACGCTTTATACTAGTGATGCGTGATTAAAATACTCCATAAATGGTAGTATCAAAATCCTCGGAACGTTCCGATTATCAAAATCCTCGTATTCGAAATAAAATATTCAGACAAAATATTCGTAACTAGGAACAAGGAGATGATATAATAATCGTTAGTAATTCACTGATTGCTAAAGCTGAGTTCGAATCATATACGCAAAATCATTCTGTGCAGTTACTCGATTTCGAAAAAATAATACGAATATTGAAATCATTTAAATCCGATTAATTCGATTATCCATTTCACCCGATTATCTGTATCGCTACATTATAGCCTACATTGTTTTCACACCTTATTATTATTAATTAAATTATTATTTTATTTATATAGCTAGGCATATTTACAGAACATATTTAAAACAAACTAACGTTTAAATTTAAAATAAAACAAAAATAAATAATTTACGAAAATAAACTTTTGGTTAGGATTACGTTAGAATAAATACTAATTAGGCAGGTTCTACGGATTATGTAATTTCTCATTAAATATAAATTATAATTAACTATGTATAACAACTAAAAAAAAACAAATAAATTAGTGTTGTGATATCATTCATTCAACATTTCAATAAATAAAATTATTTTAACTAAAAATTTAATTTCATTATTATACGCAATCATTTTCGTTTATTTTTTTTTAAGCTCTTTATTATAAATTTATTATATTATTTTAATAATGTTTTTCAGATTTTATTGTAATGCTCTCCTTCCTGGCGGTCAAATAACATTGAGTTTATTGTAAATTGCTAAATATGGGACAATCAGCGACGCAATCAAAGCACCTACAGTACCCTAGCTGAATTCTACACATATCTTCATGTAGTCATGAGTTAGGTCACTCTCTTGCATTTTATCAGGTTTCTCTTGATCATCTTTTGTTCTCTTCAGACCCTGACACTGAGTATTCGAATGATAATGGTAATTTTACACTATTTTCATTTTCTTATTGAGAGAATTATGACAGGTTTTTTCCCCTTAAACGGCAAGGAAAATAATAGCATCGTTTGGGTAAAATTTGCATTCATAAAGACACTATTATTATTTTTATATCCGCGAAAAAATATATCGAAAACTGCGTATATGCCAGACAATCGGCCTAATTGAACTGTTTCAACTGATCATATTTGTCCACAACATATGACGCCAAAAAGAACAGCTAAATAATGGTCGAATGGATGTTTATGTAAGGGGGGGAATAGAGGTGGGGGTGTAGTTTTAATCACTTTAATAAGTCAGCGTTACTATAGCAACCAATGACTCACACTTAGGTTGTTGATGTTCCAATCGATCTGTGTTATGACCTATAATAACTGCTTCAATTGCTTTGCAGTTTTCAAACACAGCCTTAACAATTAAAATATCCGGGTTGTGTAAAAGAATGATATTTTAAACATATTTTTGTTTTTAGAAACGTTGCATTGATTCTTTCACGCCGTTAAAGGTTTATTTATCGTGAGTTTAAGTGTGGTGGACCCAAAAAATCCAAGCTGGATCTAGATCTTTCTACATGTAGTTAATCTCTAAATTTAAATATTTCCTATCAGATTCTATCTTGACCAACTCTTGTTCTTTTCCGAGCCTGACGCTTAAAGAGTTTCGAAGGGTGGGGGTATTTATATTATAATATATTAGAAAGATATTCCTTAACAATAATCAACAGGCTGATTAATATAATTAAATATTGTCCAACAATCTGGTAAGTCAAACACTATCAAATTTACTTTAATATCTTTATTTTAAGCTTCCTTCCTTTACAATACAATATCAGGATAATTATTAATATGGATAATTCCAGTTGAAATAAAGGGTAAAATAGCAATCATAATGGGTTCCAATGAGCTGATGATAACTGAATTGATGTTCAGTAACATTCTAAAGGATATGTTACCAGCAGAAATCGCGGCTCTATTGTCCAGTTTAGTGTTCCAGGCCAAAACTAATATTGAGTTAAAAGTGACTATATTCTCCTTTTTTACAAGGTAGAAAATTTTTCGCCTATAAACATCAAAAGGAATAAAGGAAACTTCCCTTGAAACCAAATATAAATGAAGCTGAATGTTTATGAGAAACGCTGTCATGTGACAAATCTAATATTTCGACGTTTTTAAATTCAACTCAACGCATCGCCAAAAGTAATTCAAACGCTAAAGGTTTAAACGAAATGTTGTATTGTCCATTTCCACAAAATATTTGTTTCGAATCTGTTAAAATGGCAATAAATGTTGGGCTTATCAACAAAATTTTAATATCTCAAATTCATCAAATTAATTATCGATTATTTTGTGCATAATATTAGGATTTATAATCAAAATCAATGTACCAAATTAATCAAAGAATATATAGTTTTTGATTAATTTGAAAAAAAAAGAACTAACTTTAATTTTTAATTTTATTTTAGCACAGCCATTTTAGTAATCAGTCTTCACATTTCACTATAATTTGAATGAAATCGGTAAAGCTGATTATGAGAAAAAATATCTTTTATAGTAACTTCATGGATAACTTTTGTTGTTATTTTACTGATACAACACGAACTGTACTTTTGTGAAGATGGCGAGCGATACTTTTTGTTTAGATACAAAGAAAATTTTTTTTTAGCAAAATCGTACTATTTATCTATCCTTAAGACATTTTGAGTTATAAAAAACTGAAAAACCACATGGAGATCTGGTACGCACGTATTAATAACTTTGATTAAAATTGGTCCACTTGTTTGGGCTGTAGTTAAATGGATAGAAGACAGAGAGACATCATGTCTAAAACCACTATTTTGAACTGAGAAAACGGATAATTGGGATAATATTGGGAAATGATTTTGTAACCATCTAACTTTTTCTGTGTTTTATTTAAGAAAAGTAAAAGTAAAAATCTATCAAATTTGGAAATAATTACACAAAAATCGTTTGACTAGTCTAGTCTACATCTAGTCTAGTAAAAGTCTAGGTTTAGTCTAAAATCTGTATGTTTAAAACAAAAGCCTAAACGTTCTTCACTTGTGCCATAAAAGAGTCAAAAAAATCGAGGTTCAATTTCTTTCTTTTTTGCGCTAATTATAGCGGAATCATACAATATTTTATTTGCAATTTTGTACCCGGATTTGACTCTTTAATCTTCTTACTTCACTAATATTTGAACGATTTTGTTAAAGCCAATTTGTATAGATTAAGTAATTTATAATTACATTCGTGGCCGATTTTTTTTAAACCAAAGATTCACTAACCGACATTTTTGGAGATATGGCTACCAATAGGTTTAGTTTGGGCTCTTAGGGGCTACAATTGACCAAAATTTGATCAGAATCGTTGGAAGCAATTGCAATTTTTTCATTGTATGGTAAGTAATCTCAAATTTAAAGTTATTAAAAAACATTTCTTAGATATGATAAAAGTATTCGCAAATATCAAATTTGAACAAAATCGATCCACTTGGGGTGTAAAAATTGCACAAACGAGAAACCGACATCATTCCAAAACCTAGGTTACCTCTCACTAATAAGCGTAAAAATACTCAAACCTTATAAATTTCTAAATACTGTATATACGTTATAAAGTAATTAATATTACTAACTTATAAATAACAACTGCTTTAACTTTATAAATAAAAAATTACCCTAAAAGAAATAAAACATAAAGACGTTTCTAATCTGCATAGAGTAACCGCGAGGTTTGGCGTTATAGCAGGGCAGTTTCATCCCTCCCACTCTAATCTACGTTACCTTATGTTACACCTTATTCTACTTGATTTAAAAACGGCTTCTTTTATTAAAAATTTATCCAAGACCACTTCTGTTCTTTATGTACTATCATTGAATCAAGATCTCGTTTGTATTAAACGGAAAGAATCAAAAGAAGAAAAAAAAGTCGTAGAATTATTTAAAAAAAGAAGGGAGGGGAAAAAAGAAAAACATACGGTTGGAAAAATAGATGTAAAACACGGGATATTAAATTATTATGCTGATGAGATTCGAGAAGTTTTCTTGCAGTGAACGAACTAAGGGTTGGGGGGAATAAAAAACAGGGGGTTGTTGTTGAAGAATTAATTATTAGATTTAATAAAACTGTAAGAATAACACCATGTTTGATTTACAGGCGAACAGCTTTCTCTCAAACTTAGCAAATTAGTTTTCAACAATATGCGTTTTTGTTTAACATTTTTCCTTTTGTTCCAACAGGATGTAATAAAGCACCTAATCTCCTACGGGAAACATAGTTATTGCCTGGATTAAAAAAGCTAGGTGTACATTTATTACTTTGTAGGGAAAAGAAATGGCCAATGTCTTTAGCTCAATCTCCATCGAAGTTTTTGTTCTTTGTTGTGGGGGGACAATGATATTAAACGCTCTTATTGGTTGGGATTAAATTAGTTTATTTTGAGACGAAAACACAAACATTGGAAAATTAAAATGATATTTATTTTTTGGTTAAATTTGTAACTTTATAATTTGTCTAAGAAAAAGACTTTTACTTTATCATATATACGTATTGTAGAAGAAGTTATGTAACGTGTCGAAATACCGTTTTATGGTCTCTTAAGTCCAAAAAATTTGTTTTTGGAATGATGTCTGTATGTCGCAGTGCTCTATGGCCCAAACGCGTGAACATATTTTAATGAAATAATCTATGAGTAAATATATTAGGCCTAATAATATCTTGAATAGTGTTTTCATTTCGTGAGTTTTGGGTAATATATATATATATATATAAGAAGTGAAATCTCAAAATCTCTCCAACAATTTCGTTCAAATTTTATTGCAATGTAAAGATTAATAAATTCCATATTGCCTTATGAATGCTTTAAAATAAGTTTATTACTAAATTACTTACGACTTAGCAATCTTGTGTTTAGTATTTATTAATATTTCATAACAGCTGTTTCGGTATAACATATACCATCATCAGATGAAACAACACGTTTACTCAATACACTGATACACATTTCACAAAAATAAATAAACATAAAACGTGGTGGTCAACTGTGAACTGAAAACATTAGAACTGTGGCTATATTATCTCAACTTTATTTTATATTATTTTCGACTTGTACTGCACTACCAAACATTTTATGTATATTTATTTTTGTGAAATGTGTATCAGTGTGTTTGTAAACGTGTTGTTTCATCTGATGATGGTATATGTTATACCGAAACAGTTGTTATGAAATATTAATAAATACTAAACACAAGATTGCTAAGACGTAAGTAATTTAGTAATAAACTTAAAGATTAATGACCCAAACTAATGCACAATGTAACTTAATGGAAAATTTTCATTATTTATACTTATAAAAATTTGTATAAATATACCTACATAGGCTAAACAACTTGATTAAAATCTGTCCATTTGTTTGGATTGTAGAGTACTACACTTAAGACACCAACCAGACAAAATTACAAAATAAAACTTTTTGGGCTCAAAAGGATATGCTCGCAAAAAACTCGTAATCTTTTTTCCCATAGCAGAATTTCACTGTATATATTAAAACTTAATAGCAGTAAATTTATATATATATATACACACACACACACACACACACAATGTAAAACTTGCAGATTGTTTCAAATTACAGGATCAATAAAAAAAATCATGATCTCTTTTCTTTTCCTTACAATTTGGAGAACTCTCGTAGATTGACGAAATTTACTAAATAAAATTTTACATTTACATTAAAATAAGGGTAGGTCAATACTTGGGGGGTGTGGGGTGCAGACAGAAAGCCGTCTGTTTGTTTGTGAAGTCACAAAGATTCTGGTTTATAACAAATCAGATGTGTCTAGACTTGAGACCCCGATAGCTGCAACTCTAAGAGCAGTCGACAAAAGATTTATTTTGAGTTCTTGAAAACATCCCTCTGATAAAGTAAACCACTCGTTAATGGACACATTGCCCTTCTTGAAATGTGTGTGGGGGGGGAGAGATTTCACACTGTGGTTTTATAGAAATTTTACAACTTATGTTCTGGAGACTGATAAATAACGGTGAAGAGTTGGTTTATGGTACAATGAAGTGTTTTAATTGACGTTCAAAAATAAGAGATTAAAGTTTTTTTTAGGTCAAAATGATTGTTTTAAATATTTTTTGTTGAAAAGTATACTGTAATGAAGGTAAAATATTTATTTTGTGCCTAATTTAAAATAATTTTCTAAAATTAAAACAGTAATTAAACAATTAATTAACTAAGAACAATATCAGATTATGTCTTTATTCCAATTCAGTAAATCACTGAGATATTATCGCGGTCTAATAAAACCACGATTCGTTTGCTGGGGTTTAATTTGAATAATTGTATTACCACTCAATCTTGTTTTTAGCTGTAGGTTTTGTCTTCAGCAAAAGTTATTACAGACAAAGCTCATTCATAGAAACTAAAAAATAGACAGTTGTCGCAAGTAGCGCATAAGCACACTACATATTTACACAAATTTAATCTGAAAATGGGTACATAGACCATCCGAAACTTCGGTAATCGCCCAATGAATTACTGGCTTGGAATAAAGACATAATCTGGTATTTGAATTTAATTGTTTAAGTTCGCCAATCAGTGGGCTAACATGTTGAAACTAATTTAAACACGAAACCAAAATATTGCAGCAATATTATCTTGTATTAGGCCTACGTAAAAATATACGTAATTTTATTTAGTTTGTAAATTGAAAATACTAATTTGAACGCAAAACTAAAACAGTGCAACAATAATATCTTATTTTTCAACCAATTTTGAAGAAGAAAAAAACATTATTTTATGCCTAATTTTAATTTTTAAAAACATTAATAGTCTACTAATTTTAACACAAAACTAAAATATTTCAACAATAGATTAATGTTTTACATAAAAAAAGAAAAAGAAAATATATATACTTAAATTTAATTATTTTGAATTTAAAATTCTAATTTTAGCACAAAACTAAAATATTACAATAGTATCTTGTTTTTCAACCTATTTCGAAGAAGAAAATGTTTATTTTTTGCCTAATTTTAATTCATTAAAAATTTTTTTAATAATAAATTACACCCAAAAACAAAATTTTATTTAGTATTTTAACCAATTATAAAAATTAAAAAATCCACTTATTTTATGCCTAATTTTAATTAATTTTACACTTACTTAAGTAATTTAAAACTTACAATACTAATTTCAACACAGAACAAAAATAGTACAACAATAGTATCTGGTTTTTCAATCTATTTTGAAGAAGAAAAAACGTTTATTTTTGCCTAATTTGAATTTGTTAAAAAAATTATTTTAGGACAAATGTTAATTATTTTTTAGAATTAAAACAATAATTTCATCTTTAAAACAAAATTTTATCTCGTTTTTCAAACAATTATTATATAAACCATTTGGTTTATCCCTAATTTTAATTAATTTTGTAAAATTAAAATACTAATTTTAACAGAAAACCAAAATAGTTTAAATATTATCTTAGTTTTTCAACTAATTGTAAAAAAAAAAAAAATTTTAATTAAAAAAAATAACTATTATTTGAACCTAATGAACTTTATGTCATAATGATATTTCCTCACTTTATATTGCTACTTTTCATGATTATAATAATAATAAATAAAGAAGTTATAAATACTTTATGGAGAAAATGAGGCAACCCTATGGCCTTGGTTAATTTGGGTTTACCATGACTAACATAACTAAATTATAAAAAATAATGGCGCGAATTATACAGCTACCCAAAGAATGAATATATCCAAACAAACAAAAATATTTACAAATTTAAAGGACTCAAAACAAATTCAAACTCTTTGGAAATAATTAAATCGAGTAAAATATTGTTTTTTTTTTGTGTACTGGTTAGGAGAAAACACTATTTTAGTTTTTAAACCACTAAAGGGTAACTTATAGTGGATACGTGTTTGGCAATCCCGAGGTACCTAGCTGGACATACACATTTTTTCATGTAGCCTTGGGTTAGATCCCTCTCTTAACTAACTCTTCTTTTCTTACGATCATGACGCTATTAGAGTATTTGAGGGCTATGTGTCTTTACTGTTTATTACATTCTTTCTTCCTTTTTATTTCGGACGATGATGACCGATAGGTTTTAACCTTAAACAAAAAGATAAAATTTAAATGAATAAATACTTTAAAAACCTTCCATATTTAAGTTATGTTAGTGTTCTATATACTTGAAATAATCCTAAACAATATTATAAGAGAGGATTTTTTTATCGTATCTCCTACTCAAAATAAAACAAGAGTAAGACAACAAGTTACGTGAGTGAATAATTTAACAACTAATAACAACTTGGATATATATGTGAATAAGATCCAACCCACCCTTGATAAAAGACGACCCTTAGTATTGAAAGAAATAGGGGTGGCGTAGAAGTAGGGTAGTTGTATATGTGTTTATGTGACACGAGCAACAAAAGCTCTGGCAATTATTTGGTTTCTGTCTTTTTCCACTTCATTTTTCAAGTATTATAGAGACAATCCTGAAAACATAAGATTTGTTTTAAGCCAGGTGGTGGTTTATCTGCTTGCAAAGAAAATGTGTTTTAGTTAATGATTGAGAAAAGTGAGGTACTCTTATTTCGCATTTCATAGTTTTGATGCGAATAAACAGGTCTACCAATCTTTAAGAAATTTATAATTTTGTTTTAATTTTGTCGAAAGATCAGGTTGTTTCCAAAAATCGTTTTAAAACTTCAGAAGTTTTTCCCTCATAAAAACTATTTAAAAAGTTGATATAAAAATAATTCCTCAAATGTTTAGTTTTTTTTTATCTACCCTCCAGTTTTTGTTTTGATCCAAATAATTCGTATCTTCTTAACGGTATATGATATGGAGTTGAAATTTTTCATCTTGCTTAGTGTTATAGAAACCCTGAGAGAATAAAACTCGAACACAAAATCTCACAAAAATTACGTTTACTTAATTAAACGCGTTTCAACAACAAAGTCACCATCCTCAGTGATACAATAACTAAACTATAACTCATATATGACTATAACTCAGTGATATTTAAGTTATAGTATAGTTATTGTACCTCATATATCACTGAGGTTGGTGACTTTGTCGTTGAAACGCGTTTGATTATGTAAACGTAATTGTTGTGAGATCTTGTGTTCCCATTTTATTCTATCTAATATTATTTTAAAAGTCAAGCTCAATATTTATTTATTATAAAGACCCAATTTGAGAAAAATAATCAACCATTTTCTTTTACTCTTTTCAAAATGGCGGCTGCTTATTTTAACTTTTAACATGAAATATTAAAACCGTTAATTTTACAAAACATGTTCCTCTTTTAATGACAAATTTTTTTATTATAGCTGAACGGATAACGGAAATATCGACAAAAAACTGAAAATTGATCTCCAAATTTCCCTATAACTAAGTTATGGACACTCTAAAAAATAAGATGTAATAACTAATATCGTAAACTAGTATTGCGTAATAAGGTCTACAATGTGTGACAGATAACATTGTTAATGAACATTGAGAAACATTCCAATGCTTACTGAATCACAATTAATTGAACTTCCTACAGCTGTTAAAAATAGTGTATTAATGTTGCACAATAGCTGATTATTAACAAAGTAAACCTCTTCTAAGTTAGTCCGTTGCTATTGATCACAGTGATTCCAGGTATTGTTAAAAACGAATTAACAATAATTATTGTTTTCAGTTTTTTATCCATATCTCAGTTAGTCTTTAAGGTAGAGAAACAATTTTTAAAACATTTTTGTTGCTAAAAAAAACAAATTTGTGTCTTAAAAAAATCGGTTGACTATAACACTAAGCAGCAAGCAAAATGTCAATCTTCATTTCATTTATCCTTCAAAAGATATAAATTTTGTTTTTAAAAACACAAAATGGCGGCTGAAGGGAAACTAATCATTTTAGGAAATATGTTCTTATAAACTTTTTGTGAGGAATAACCTCCTGAGGTTTTTGAACGATTTTTGAAAACACCCTGTATATTATTTTCTGTCATAGATTGAAGGTCATTAAAAATAATACTAGATAACACCGCCTGTTCGAATTCCAAAACATTATTATATTTAGTACTACGTAAAACAAAGTTAAGCGGTGCAAGGAGATTGCACTAACTTTAAATTTTATATATCTTTAAATTTGCAACATCTTTCATAATTTAAAAAACCAAACACAAATGATGGAAAATGTCCAAACAATTTACACCAATAATTAAAATTTACATTTCTACAAGAACTAATTTTGCATTAATATAGACAGAACAATATTGTTTTTCAATTCTATTTATAAAGACCAGTGCTACTACACATATATTATTAAACACATAATTTGAAAACTAAATTAAATGAATTTATTATCATTACTAAACGTGATTTTTATAATTACCAGGCCATAGTATAGCGGTTATACGTCTTGAACATAGTCGGCCAATCAGTGGTGCCACTAAAAATAATAATAATATAATTTTACCTTCAATTTAATTTGGGACAAAATTTGCTATCTGTAAATATACATTAAGGTTAAAAGGTAAATTTTATCATTGGACTAATTTTATAATTGAAATAGGCATACCTAAGATAATGAAAATTATGTGTCTACAATTAAGTTATTTGAAATATATCTAAAGCAGTGAGGTTATGCAACGTGCATTGATCGTGGCCTGTAGGATATGTTTTGCTCGGTTTTTTCTATCGTCTTATAATGGGTGTATTTAAATGGGTGGTAGGCCTAAATCTAGTAAATTATTGATTCTACAAAAACATTAAATAAGATTTTACTTATAGGCTACATAGAATTTATAAACCCGTTTTTTTTTGTTTTTTTTTTAATGACGCTATTTTCCTCTTCCCAGCTAATCTTAAAATTCTTTACGTAAATCTCTATTTTATCAAGTTTTTGGATTTTAGACCAAATATTAAGATTTTTTTTATTCACGGGTGTTTTTTCTTAAATTAAATCGTTTAGAAATTACAAACTTTAGAAAATTTGGAGGGGATTCTACGTACTAATTCCCTTTATTGCATCAAATTTAAAATATAATTTTACTTAGTGAAGGAATAGTATATATCAACACAAGACTAAATTTAATATAACTAATTCGTGAAACAGATAAAACTATTTCAAATCAAGTATACTTATAGGCAGTTCTACAAATTGATTATTTCAATTTTAGTCATGTATTAATGTTAACACTTCTTACTATAATTTTTATTCAATTTTTAACCTGAAGCAATAAATGGAAATACGGATAATCCCCTCCCAAAAATGCATTAAACTTCAAATTTCCAACTCCCCTATCTCATAATGAGTAGGTTTCTGAAAAGAATTTTAAAGTTGCTACCAATAAAAAAATGGCTTACATTTTTAAAGTTTGCATAACGGGGTGTTTAAAGTTTCTGAAAAGTAAGAAATATTCAACATTTAAACTATAGGGTCAATATTTTACAAGATACAAATGTAGCCCAAAATTAATTGATCTCACTGTATATTGCTTTTTCACGATCGTTTCATAGATTTTCACTAAATTTAGCACATTATTGGCTCTTTAAACTACTTGGACTTTGTTAGCCAAAAATAATGGAAAGTGAAATCTTTAACCGAATTTAACGGGTTTTTTTCATGATACACTTTTAAAAGCGAAACTTTTACTAGTTTTACAACTTTAAAAATGGATTGATTTACGGGATATTATGAATAATATTTTTAAAAAAAGGGGACTCAAACTTCAAAATGGAATGGGTATTGTAACTATCTAATTTTTAATTTTTAATAATCCTGAACCCAAAAAAGTAGTTTCTGTAATTATGTTTGTAAAAATGAATTTCGATTAAATTGGTTGTTCCCATATTTTGACAATAAGTAATTTCCTTATTATTTTTATACTTCGAATATTCTCTTGTTGCTTAAAAGATAAAACCTCTCTGTCATCACATCCACGACAAAAAAAAAAAGGAAAAAAAGAACAAAGACTAAATATTCTAAGATATGACAAGTAGTAAATACCAAGAGACAACAGATATGAAAGTTTAAAGAGAGAGGTCTAACCCAAGACTACATGAATCAATGTGTAGATCCAGCTAGGGCCCTTGAAAATTGCTGCGCAAGTGTCCATTATGAAACTCGCCGCCATAAGGCCAAAAATATATATAATTCTTTCTCGAAATCAATTCTAACGGTCCCAAAAAACCGTATTGGTGCCAACTCCACCTCTGTAAACTGACAAATAGCGAAGATATTGTTAAAAATATAATTTCGAACTCAGACCCCAAAGAGTGTAGGTATGAGTTCACACACATGAGCGTAACGAGTGAACGCTCCTTCACAAATGTACATGTTGGAGCCCTGGCACGAGTGGAGATTTTTAATCTGTAAACATCTACTGGAACAGGTAGGGTCTACCTAACCTCAAGAAATTAGTGATGTACACAATGACGAGGTTCAGAAAACCTA
Organism: Aphrophora alni; assembly: GCA_963513935.1. Classification (NCBI taxonomy): domain Eukaryota; kingdom Metazoa; phylum Arthropoda; class Insecta; order Hemiptera; family Aphrophoridae; genus Aphrophora; species Aphrophora alni. The sequence continues at coordinate 22,193,458 of OY740778.1, forward strand.
TGTAACAACTGTTTTAAACAAACTTATCCTACTGGGTAATAGGCCTACGTCTTCATCTAGAAATACAATTTACATTTCCTACAGCCCAAAGAAACCTACATTTGGTGTAACACTAAAAGAATTTGTTTGCATTAGACTATCGGATGAAGCTGGGTAGGTACTATGATGTATCCATCAACTTCTTATTTTTACAATAGTTTAAAATCATTTTGTATTTTAAGTTACACTAGAATACTAGAATTTCCCCGACTTTACTATTTACGAATAAAGTGCTAAATGTGTGCTTGTCAAAATCAGAAGTATTTTTGAAAGGGGTGGGTTCGGAGAAGGGGTTAAAGGAAGGGGTAAAAAGCTTAAAGTAAGAGAGCTTCCGGCGACTCTGAGCTAATTAATCCTTGATAACTGATTATTTATTCAAAATTTAATTAGTATAAATGTTACAGGGAAGTTTCTTGAGACGGTATCGGAATCGGGGGGTAGGTTCTTGAAGGGAATATTGTGTTTTGAAAGAGGGGGAGGATATGTTTCAATTAAATTTAAGAAATATAGAAATTTGCGTGAACTATGGACGTTTATAAGAGATTCTTAGTGGATTCGTAAGAAATTAATGAAAAATAGTATTTGGAAAGCATTTAATCGACCGAAGCGACTAAACTTATTTAAATTTTCTTTCTCTACGACGCTTAGTTAAATACTTATTAAAACAACTCCACTCGCTTCGCTCGTGTCAGTTTATCAACCCTGATGATCTTCTAAACTATTTGAAGGAGCCTCCACTCACTACGCTCGTTTTGGTGACTCTTCTCTGCCGGATTTCGTAAATGTACTGTATAACGTTTTCTAGCGAAAACAGAATTTAAAATTACATTTATGACAATAACTTCGCAGTTTATCAACCTAGAGAGGTTTGGCTGATACATTGCAGATTAAAATGATAGTTACAGATTTTACAGCGATTTATTTGTGCAGTTATTTGACCGTACACTTTTCCACTAATACAGCGATATCTTTTAACTCGATGGACCGATTTTAGTGAAACAAACGCAGTTAGTTTTAAAACTGCAGTTATATAGGGAATTATTTGTTAGATCGAAAACAGGTTTTCTCCAAATTTTATAAAGGGCTTAAGTATTTTAAATCTTAAAGAGTTGCAAAACTGGTTCACGCCCCACAAATTTTACCATACTATAAAAATATCCAACACTTTATATATCATTGAATAATTACCAAAGATATACTTTGTGAGAATTTGAAATTACTATGGTTTAATGTCCCTGTACTTCGTAACTATAGATTTATCACATTTTCTTGGGAGGTTCGAAGTTGCATATCTGACCAACTTCGTTGACCTCGTCATTGAAAAGAAGTCGTGCTAGTACCATTATATATATAGAATTAAAATTTGAAAGTATTTATAGTAAGATAGGAGGATTTTCGCCACCCGATATAAGGAATGAATGTGGACATTTGCAGGCATAGATATATTCAACATTAGAATTTGTTTCTTGAGCGGGAGATTAAGTCCATCGAAAGATGTGAGGATTTTCGTCACCCGATATAAGGAATGAATGTGGACATTTGCATTTATAGATATATTCAACATTAGAATTTGTTTCTTGAGCGGGAGATTAAGTCCATCGGAAGATATGAGGATTATCGTCACCAGATATAAGGAATGAATGTGGACATTTGCATTTATAGATATATTCAACATTAGAATTTGTTTCTTGAGCGGGAGATTAAGTCCATCGGAAGATATGAGGATTATCGTCACCAGATATAAGGAATGAATGTGGACATTTGCATTTATAGATATATTCAACATTAGAATTTGTTTCTTGAGCGGGAGATTAAGTCCATCGGAAGATATGAGGATTTTCGTCACCCGATATAAGGAATGAATGTGGACATTTGCATTTATAGATATATTCAACATTAGAATTTGTTTCTTGAGCGGGAGATTAAGTCCATCGGAAGATATGAGGATTATCGTCACCAGATATAAGGAATGAATGTGGACATTTGCATTTATAGATATATTCAACATTAGAATTTGTTTCTTGAGCGGGAGATTAAGTCCATCGAAAGATGTGAGGATTTTCGTCACCCGATATAAGGAATGAATGTGGACATTTGCATTTATAGATATATTCAACATTAGAATTTGTTTCTTGAGCGGGAGATTAAGTCCATCGGAAGATATGAGGATTATCGTCACCAGATATAAGGAATGAATGTGGACATTTGCATTTATAGATATATTCAACATTAGAATTTGTTTCTTGAGCGGGAGATTAAGTCCATCGGAAGATATGAGGATTATCGTCACCAGATATAAGGAATGAATGTGGACATTTGCATTTATAGATATATTCAACATTAGAATTTGTTTCTTGAGCGGGAGATTAAGTCCATCGGAAGATATGAGGATTATCGTCACCAGATATAAGGAATGAATGTGGACATTTGCATTTATAGATATATTCAACATTAGAATTTGTTTCTTGAGCGGGAGATTAAGTCCATCGGAAGATATGAGGATTATCGTCACCAGATATAAGGAATGAATGTGGACATTTGCATTTATAGATATATTCAACATTAGAATTTGTTTCTTGAGCGGGAGATTAAGTCCATCGAAAGATGTGAGGATTTTCGTCACCCGATATAAGGAATGAATGTGGACATTTGCATTTATAGATATATTCAACATTAGAATTTGTTTCTTGAGCGGGAGATTAAGTCCATCGGAAGATATGAGGATTATCGTCACCAGATATAAGGAATGAATGTGGACATTTGCATTTATAGATATATTCAACATTAGAATTTGTTTCTTGAGCGGGAGATTAAGTCCATCGGAAGATATGAGGATTATCGTCACCAGATATAAGGAATGAATGTGGACATTTGCATTTATAGATATATTCAACATCAGAATTTGTTTCTTGAGCGGGAGATTAAGTCCATCGGAAGATATGAGGATTATCGTCACCAGATATAAGGAATGAATGTGGACATTTGCATTTATAGATATATTCAACATTAGAATTTGTTTCTTGAGCGGGAGATTAAGTCCATCGGAAGATATGAGGATTATCGTCACCAGATATAAGGAATGAATGTGGACATTTGCATTTATAGATATATTCAACATTAGAATTTGTTTCTTGAGCGGGAGATTAAGTCCATCGGAAGATATGAGGATTATCGTCACCAGATATAAGGAATGAATGTGGACATTTGCATTTATAGATATATTCAACATCAGAATTTGTTTCTTGAGCGGGAGATTAAGTCCATCGGAAGATATGAGGATTATCGTCACCAGATATAAAAATCTATTTGGACCTTTGCATCCATAGATATATCCAACATCAGAATTTTTTTCTAGAGCGGGGAATTATGTCCATCGGAAGATAGGAGGATTATCGTCACCCGATATAAAGAATCGATGTGGACCTTTGCATCCATAGATATATCCAACATCACATATATCCAACATTGCTAGGTATATGTAAGAACAACATAATATTCCATTCATTATCAAAAATTTACTTTCGGGGCACACAGAGTTTCCAAATCCACGCATCAAGACTGATTGTTTAATCGAGTTAATTCGTTCATTATTACCACTAATCGATATATTTCAACCGTAACGTCTTCAATATACATCGCACATCTCATTAATTCTTTAACACGAATCGCATCTGATCCTCTCTCTCTCTCTCTCTCTCTCTCTCTCTCTCTCTCTCTCTCTCTCTCTCTCTCTCTCTCTTTCTTTCTCTCTCTCTAATTTCAGACTTTGAGAAATATTCTCTTCCTTAAAGGTTCGTAACGAATTCAGCTCCATAACTTTCCAAAATTCATCAACCATTTTGTGTTTCATCAAAGAATAATGGTAACTTTAGAAATTGTTGAAATTAGAGTAATGTTATTTCACGCCAAACCTAAAAAAATTGTGGTACTAGAGATAAAAATTATTTTGGTTTTTGGCAATTTTGTAGACAATTAATAAGAAATTATGACTTTAGTTTTTTGTCGATTAGTCGATGTTTCTTTGATTTACAGAAAATTGTTTTTAAAAAAACTCTTTTGTTTGTCGTTAAAAGAGGAAATTATTTGGGCGTTTTCGTAAAACAAACGATTTTGTGAAATTTAACATTAAACATTTTAAACGGCCGCCATTTTGAAAATTATTATTACAACGTTTTGGTTCCTGGTATTCTGGTAAAAATTAGTATACAAAATATGTACAACTAATTTAAACTCGGTATTTTAATAATTTCCAAAAGTAATTTTTCTAAAAAACACAAAATGGCCGACAAATTGAAAACGAAACAATTCCGGACCTACGTGGAGTTGTTTTTTTCTTATATTTAGATCTATAAACCTTTCACAAAGGACTAGAAAACTTTTCTGAAACAACCTTTTACAACTTATTGTTTACAACCAACTATTCTATCAATCCATATATTCTTGTTTCTAATAAACCTTCTGTAAAGAGAATGCCAAACTAAGAAAACCTCTCTGTTGTTAGAGTAAAGCTAAGAGATAGTCCCCACAAGAAGGTGTTACCCCTGTACACGAAACAATATTATTCCTAATTAATGGCGGATTTTAAGCCCCCTCCCCCTCCCCCCAAGTTCTTAATGAGGGCCGACTGAAGTTTCTTCATTTTGCAGAATATTATTAAGTCTTTCTTCCCCTCTTACCATCCCCTTACGCACAGAATTACACCTGTTTTATTTAAAAGGGTTTGGAGAACAGTTCGACTGAAACAAATCTAGTTTTGAATTTTCTTACTTTAGTCAAACAAAAATTAAAACATTAAATCGTTTTTTGATTAAAATTAAAAAATAATTTCGTCTCGAAAATTTAATTGATTTTTGATTGAACGAGTGTAGCAGACGGTGTTTAATTAAAATCGGACTCTTACCGCAGTTTTGAATGTCTCATTTGTGTAGTTAATATTGCCATTATTAGTTAATTTTCTAAACATATTCTTCTTGTTTCTAGTTCATTCCACATATTAACTCGTTGAATAAATTGTGCAAAAAATTATAAAAACGTCACACACGCCCATCCACAAGGTAATGAGCACCATCATGGTACTCATTTAACCCGATTTATATACAATGCAGTAAAAGCAAATCCTCTACATGTATTGCCCAAAAGTTGGTTTCTTTGACCTTATAAGATATGCTATTGTATTGGTAGTGCAAGGAGTCTTATCCAGTAGGGTATTCTAACTTATTACTTTCCTGACGCCGGCTAGGCCTTAGTTAGCCTTGTAAGTATATTAAAAAGTGTCCACTCGCTACGCTCCTGTCACTGACTCGGCCGTAATGGATATCCTAACCTAACCTAACCTAACGTTACCTAACCTAACATAACCTAACCTTACCTAATCTAACCTAACCTAACCTAACCTAACCTAACCTTATCTAACCTAACCTAACCTTACCTAACCTAACCTAACCTAACCTAATCTAACCTAACCTAAACCACACCTCACCTAACCTTACATAACTTAACATAACCTAACCTAACCTAAACCTAACATAACCTAACCTAACCTTACCTAACCTAACATAACCTAACCTTACCTAATCTAACCTCACCTAACCTAACCTAAATTAACCTTACCTTACCTAACCTAACCTAATCTAACCTAACCTAACCTTACCTAACCTAACCTAATCCTAACCTAATCTAACCTCACCTAACCTTACCTAACATAATCTAACCTAACATAACCTAACCTAACCTAACTAGTTATACAAATATAACATTTTCTTTAGATGTGAGGGTTTGAAATTACATTTTTGACAACTTCGCTATTTGTCATCAAAGAGATCTGGGGTTGGTACCACGTGAAGAATTGAAATCATCCATGTAACTTAGCGTCTAATAAATTGAATAACACAAGAGATATGAACAAAAACTGTTTTTAATAGCCGCCATTTTGAAATTTTGAGTTATTGTTTTCTTAATTTCAATATAGTTCTAATACGAACACACTATAGATGCCTATTACAAACGTTTTGTCGCCCCCATCGCGCTGGACGACGGACGGCATGTTGAAAGTGGCTTTTTCGATTTCCTAAGACCATGAATTGTGAATGTCGGACAAAAATCGATTTTTTCGATTACCAAGCTTACCCTATACTTCGTATAGTGGGTAAGTAATACCAACCAAAGAAAATTATTCATTAACATTTAATACTGTATTTGTTTCTTTAAAAAACTAAGGCCGAAATGTTAGACTTATACAATTTTTAAAATATGTATACATCTAAATAAAGCCTAAACTTGAATTGCTTGTCATAGTAAATAGTTGGCGAAATCGAGTTAATGTAAGGTTAGGTTAGGTTTTTTGAAAATTATTGAATTTTATTTTTTTGGTTTTTACGAAATATACAGAAAGTAATATGAAGCGTCAAAAAATCAAGCTTAATTTTATTTCTCAGAATTTATTGAAATCTCCTGAGCTTCGAAGAATGGTTTCTGGAATGAGGACTCTCTGCTGTGTGTCAGGCTGTTGGTATTTCGTTTTTATACCAGAAGGTACTTTTTTAGGCTCCTTAAGAGCAACATTTGAATACAATTTTATCACTTCCTAAGATTTTGAGAAAATATTTTTTGTTTTGTGTTACACTAAGAAATTTTGAATAGAAGCAAATAAACCCTCACGTACCAATAATTTTAAAAAATCGGTTAAACAATTTTGGTGAATTATTGTATTCTATGAAGGCTCATAAAATGAATAATTATTGAAAAACAACCCGACCTTAATTTGAATACTTGACTCCACTTCAATATATTTATTTTTTGTTTTTGTACGTTATTAAAACCTGTATATGTTTTACTATAATATTTATTTAAAATTTTTAATTTATACTTATACGGGAAAATGAACGTCAGATTACATTTTTTCTTTACATAAAATTCCTGATGATGGAATTCATCCGAAACTCGTCAACCAAATAGTCAACTAACGTTCTAACACAGTACGACTCCAAAATAATGAGATATCAAACCAAACGTAAGAAAAAGTTTTTCTAAAACGTGATAAATAAAACACACCCCCGTGTTCAAGGTCAAAGGAATCAAGGAAGCAAATAATCATCCCTTACAATACAGGATAAGGATCAGTAACAGATCTTTTTTTTAAGAGGGTGTTAAAATTGTAAAGCTTCAGGTAAACTATAAAGGGCGTGAATCTCACTGTCAAGATACGCGTGTTTAATCCTAGAGAAATGTGTCCTTACTGAATGACAATTTCTGGTCCAGTACCTCAATAAGAAGTTAGATAGGTTAGAATACCATATGGTAGCACTTACTTGTACATAATACATGGATATGCCACCATTCTGGTTCCTAACAACTGTTACATGGTTCTATTGTTAGAAATCCTTTCAGAAATCCACATCGCCCTCACTTAAAATGTGTTTCCTTTATCATTGTACCTTTTAGTTTTTTCCTTGCCCAGTTTGTATGTTTGTTCACAGTTAAAAATTTCGACGTTTTTGACTAATTCACGTTTTATGTTATCAGAATATCGGAAATAGTGTTTTTCATCACTAGGACCAAAAGTGAAGCTATTCGATACGAGCTTAAGTTTAACGAGGAAAATGAGCGAAAATCGAAAAGCTTCTTTTGGTCCAAGTAATGAACTATATTTTTCCGTTATACTGCAAATAATATAAGAAAACAATTTCACAAAAACTAAAATGTTATAACCTATTCACCTTCAAATCGATGGTAACAGCTGTTTTAACGGTTATTTACAATCGAGAGTATCGATTGCTTTTATGGATGCTTTACAATCGTTAATTAATTCGTATAAACGAAGTAACAGCTGATGATCTCGACCTCAGCTGATGTGATTAGGTCCTAGGACTAAAAAGAACAACTTTAGCATCTCAATGCATGTATTAAAAACAGCTGTTTTAGAAGCAGTATGACGAAAAAGTGATTTTAACATCCCTTCTGTGTGTTGTCGTTAAAGTTGATAAATCTAATTGAAAATAACAAAATGGCGGTAGTTTTAAACAGTTTTTCTCATGTCATGTGTGTTATTCAATTTATAACACAGTAAATTAAGGTAAAAGTTTGCAGATAAAAGCTTCTTTACATACTTTCGAGACTTGTTAAACAATGACAAGAGCGAAGCGAGTGGAGACTTTTTAATATCACACATCTACGAGGCTCGATAAAGCTTAACCGACATCAAAAAAGTAATGATACATAACTACGATAAAAAAACTGTTTCAAACAAACTTACCCTACAGGAAGAACTCTTAATCTACCAAAATAAAATTTAACATTTCCTTCAAAGAGCAAGATACGATTTTTCGGGTATTACATTTCATTGTAATTGGGCTGGGTAAGTACCATGATGACTTAGTCTCCAGTTGTTTACATAACGCTACCAACCGTCGTTACTTAGTAACAGTTACACTTGTCGCAGTTGTGTCACGTTATCACTAGTCGCGGATCCAGCTTCTTATCACTTGTTCAGTCAATATTAATCCATCAATTTAGTATCAACCGTTGAAGTGGAAGAGCACGGTAACATCTGTGACTATTCACACGGTAGGCGAATCTCACAGATTAGATAGGAAACATTTTAAACACAGATTTAGTGCATCTGGATAGTAATGTAAAGGGGATTTTGTTATCTGAGTCATTGTTAATTAATCTAATGTTTGTTTTGTGGCGTATATTTGTTTCGTAATACAAATTTTGTCATGGCGGGAGAGTTGTCGGTCAACTCTGATAATTGGTGAGAGTGAGATATTTTTAATTAACTGCAAAATATTAACGTGCATAGATCTATGAACTCAAATATTAACCTAAAAAAATTCGTCATCAAATATGTCATCGGCATGTAAAAAAATAAATCAAATATTTTTTTTATTTTTTAAACATACCACGTTTTTAAAACGGACTAAAAAGTATAAAATTATTTTTCATGACCCTTTTACAGTTTTGAGGGAGTATTGTTAGTGGCTATTGATATATTTGGAATACTTGGAGAGAAAAACGTGGGGCGCAGGCAATCTATGATAGTTAATGAGGAGTAAATAAATTAAATTACAGTCTCATTTCCGATTCACTGAAATTAGCTCCGAATTCATCCGGATATTCTACTCAATTTATCAAGTAGAATCTAAAACAACAAAGCCTAGTTCCTAAGAAATTAAAATTTAAATTTTAAACATAAAAGAAGTTCCCATATCTAAAACAAGGGCCCATCTGTCAATAACATAAATATACAAACGTGACCAAGAAAAACAGTTAACTTTGTTGTCCCTTATCTTGTCTTCTATTTCATAAATTTCACTTGATAACGAGAGTTGATTTATACTATTGAAACTTCTTGGATTAGTTTTGATATACAGAAAAAATTGTAAAGTATATCTATAATATGAACATCAAAACTAATTGATAACATGTAGCTTATTTTCTAAATAGTATATAATAGTTGGCACATGAAATCAAATGCGTTGTTTTTAATCTGCATGAAAGTAAAATAAACAAATTGTAAAGGAGAATTTAACATCGACAACATTTTATAAAATTAAAAAGCGTTGCGAAGAGAAATCTCCCCCCTCTACTCAACACTGACTACTCGTTTAAAAATACAAAAACACTTCCCTAAATCCCATCCCTGGGTTACAAGATATCCACTCCCAAACTGCAGATTTGTAAAATTAAAAACAATTAAGTATGCCTGTACTGGCACATTGATGATGTGGCAAATTTTTTTTGACGCGCTGACAATAAAAACCCAAGCTTTTTCTAGTTAACTGACCCTTCAGCCAAGCTCACCCTCTTTCATAACCTCTGTGATTGAATGGGATACTGTACTTTTAAAAAAATGTAAATGAACAAATATGAATGCAAACATAAGGGTTGTATAATAAGTGTTATAGAATTGTATTTACATGATTACATTGTTACCTGTGTGTAATTGTTATTTGGCATTTGTAATTTGAATATACAAACAAAGCTGGTGGATTGTAAAAGAGGGAGAAATGTTAATGCGTAATATGTTCAACGTGGTGACTTCTCGAAAACAGAACAGAACAGGTTGTCATGTGTGATTTTTGTATTGCAAAATTAAACAACCAATATCACGTAATTTCCTTTCAAGAATTGCATACAATATAAATAACTATTTAAAGTGTTTTGCAGTTCTTAAGTTTGGTTCTTTTACCATTCCTACAAAAATGTATCGCTACTCACTGCTAAATATATATTTTTCGTCATACTGCTTCAAAAACAGCTGTTTTCAATACATGCATTGAGATGCTGAAGTTGTTCTTTTTAGTCCTAGTACCTAAAAACAACAGCTCAGGTCGAGATCATCAGCTGTTACTTCGCTTATACGAATTAATTAACAATTGTAAAGCATCTATAAAAGCAACCGATACTCTCGATTGTAAATAATCGCTAAAACAGCTGTTACCATCGATTTGAAGGTGAATAGGTTATAACATTTTAGTTTTTGTGAAATTGTTTTCTTATATTATTTGCAGTATAACGAAAAAATATAGTTCATTACTTGGACCAAAAGAAGCTTTTCGATTTTCGCTCATTTTCCTAACTCATATTCAAGTAAACCTTCACCTTTGGTCCTAGTGATGAAACATACTATTAAGTGTTTTTGGTAAACTTCAAAGTTATGTGTTTTTTGTAAATAAGTAAATTTAATGTGACAATTTCGAGTGCTTTACGCCTAAGGAAGTTGTTAATGAGCAGCGAAACTGTTCTGTAGGAATAATAAAAGAAAAACCTAATAACTGCAAAGACTAGCAACAAATCAAAGCAATTAAAAATTACATGATTGCGGCCTCTAAGCAGATCCTCTAAATACAGTGCAAAAGTTAGTTTCATGCACCTTGTAGGAAATGTTAAGTTGTATTCGTAGTTCAAGGGGTCTTATCCATCAGGTTTGTCAAAAACAATTGTTACACAGGTTTTCAAATCTTTATATTTCTGCATATCACTACTTTCTTGAAAGCACTAACAGCCTCGAAGAGATTATAAAAGTTACCACTCGCTTCGCTTATGTCGATGCCTCGGTTCTGACCGGTTTCGTAACTGTATAAATATCACACATTTTTGGTAGATAAGGGTTCAATAACTTCAATATTTGCCATCAGATAGATACAGAGTTGATACCATTACGTGTAGAACTGAAATACGCCAATTTGTTTCTAATTTAATGTCTTATAAATATCACAGGATAAGAACAAACAAAATAATAATAATTTTAAAAGGCCACAATTTTGATATTCAATTAGAAATTTCTGAATTTTAATAGGGTTCTATAAGAGGACAATAAAGTCCAATAACCAATTTAATGTTCCTATCTTAATTTTTTGTGGCCGCTTACGTTCAAATGACAAGGATAACGATTTCGGAAGGACGGTATGTTTAAAATCACTCTTAGTTTCCTGAGACCATGAGATATGAAGATCAGTCGAAATTTTATCCTATACTTCGTGTGTTTGGTAAATAAAAAGCAAAATATTAACATAAAATAAAGACAAAATTATTAGTGGAACATTTCCACTATCTCTTTGTTGGTCAGATCTCTCGCCTAGTAAACAAAAGAAGGAGAGTAAAAAATAAAGACTCCTAGCTTTCGAATACTCTAATAACATTAGGATAAGAAGAGAACAAGAATTGGTCAAGAGAGTTCTGATAGGGTCAAGTTGTAGATGAAATAGAGGGATCTAACCCAAGACTATATGAAAAAAAGGCGTGGTTCCAACTAGTAGGACTATCACTCGAGAGCGCTCTTCTCTTTTCATTGTTATTATGTTTTTTGAAGGTGTCTGCTCGTTTTTAACGAATTTTAAACATTCCAGGAAAGTTTAACATTCATGATTGTTTTAATTGGATTTTTTTTTACTTAATAGAAACACTCTAAATATCGTAATTTTTCCATTTGCGTACAGAGTCTACATATTATACTACATAATGTATATTAATAAAGTTTAAATATTTTTAAACTACTCATGAATACAGTAGGCCTATAACAAACACACAGAACACAATTGTTACAAAAAATACGCCTAAGTATCAGACGCGTTTCAACGACAAGGTCATCCTCTTCAGTGATACACGAGCTACACCAAACTATAACTATCAAACTATAACTATAAAGATTTAAGTCAAGTTTGATTGGTGTAGCTCGTGTATCACTGAAGAGGACGACCTTGTCGTTGAAACGCGTCTGATACTTAGTCGTATTTTTTGTGAGAATTGTGTTCTGTGTGTTTGTTATAGGCTACTGTATAATTTTTCTCATAAGTCAAGCTCAACATTTATTACTCATGAATAACTATTTACTCATCTATGAATAACTTACATTTTTTTTTCTAATTCTAATACATTATCCTTACTCTTGCAATATATTGATTTACCTAAAGTATCGACTTCTTTGGACCTCCTATAGAATATAATAACTTGAGAACAATATCTGGAACCACATTTAATAAGTTGTTCTTAACTTAACGTACCAGCTCAGGTCTTTATGTTGAAACAAAAGCCATTCATCTACCCCTAGTTACAAGGGTGGGAAAAACACGTCTGAAATTTCATTAACGTCATTTCGAGGTAAATTTATAACTAACTCTGTAGACTCTAATTTCCCCTCTGCACAGCGAAATTTCCCTTTACTGGGTGTTAAATAGTTCAGGTATCTTTGAAATAGGTATTATTGAAAATGATGATGTAGAATGAACCCAATATTAGATTTGTCCTGATGTATTCAGAACTAAGTCAGCATTATAAATAAGTTAACTGTGCAAAAATATTGCACAAACTTTCTCACTCACCTATCACCTAAACGATCAAGTAATTAAAGATGATAATGAAGAAAGAAAAATAACAACAAAAGTGGAAAATTTGTAATCAATAATAGTAATAGATGATCAAGAACGTGAAATAAAACCTCACATAGAATATTGCTATGAAGAAAGCGAACTAGACAAAAAATGGCGTTTAGTAAGTACACAAGCAGGAAACGATAAATAAATAGAATATTGCAAGACAGAAAAGAAGAAAGAATCGGAAAATAATAAAAACTGAAAAATAAATAAGTTCAAAGTGATAAACAAAAAGATAAGATGAAGATAACAATAAAATATGACAATAAATATTGAGAAAACAAGAAAAGTTTGTTGGGAACAACTAAAATGTGTGCACTAAAATGAAAAATGATGATACTAAAAAAGAAACTGAGAAAATGATAATGAAATAGAGTATAATAGAAAAAGAAAACTAACAAGAAAATGGGGAAATTTGTAAGCAATATTCAAACGGAGTAAAATATAAAATGCTGATAGTAAATGAAGACAAGAAAAAATGACGTTTAATAAGGAAAAGAAGGAGGAAACTATAAATAAATAGATTACAAGACAGAAAAGTAGGATCAATTAGAAATATTAAAATAAAACAGAAACTAAAATAAATAAAAATTAATATCTAAAACGAGAAATAATCAAAAATTAAAGATGTTAACAAAGGGAATATATTATCAAAAGATTGTTCTGAAGTACTAGAATTTGAAGATAAAATTGAAGACAATGAGAATAAAAAAAACTGAAAAGAAACATATGATATTGAAGAAACCAAAAGAAAAGTTTATAATACAGATACAAAAATAAATAAAAATATAAAGAAAAAATGATTTCGTAGAAAATAATAGCCTATATACACGTACAAAAATTGTGGTGAGGATTATGACGACGACCAAAATTAAAGACTACAATGAAGAAGAACGCAAAATATGAACGAAAAGAAGAAGACGGTGAAGATTATAAATGTGAAGAAGAATTGATAGTGGTAATTTTGACAATGATGATGGCATGATCTATATTATGGACGTTCAAATTTTAATACAATTTGGTTGCTTGATTTATTCACCCTTTTTTTCAAGATAAATGACCCATTGTATTAAAAACATAATCAGTTACATACAGAAGATACAAAGCAAGAAATGAAAAGAAGAGATGACACATCAACTGCAAAACTATTAAACAACAACGAAAGTTTCTCAAGAACAAAAAACACGATAAATGAAAACGTTTAAAGGCAACTTTAAACTGAAAATCCAACGAAGCTCTAAAATATAATCCTAATGCAAATATAAAGACATCTGAAATCGGCTTCATAAATCTGCAAAACTAACTTTAACCCTCGCTAACAAAATTTAAAGCGAGTAATAATTGCAGAGATGCCATCCATCCTGAAACTGTGTAAGTATAAGACCACCAACAATGCAATAAACCTTTGCGACATTTTAATAACCCCTTTCTCACCCCCAACATACTAAGAAACAACCCTTTTACTCGGTGGGAATTAAGCAAGTTTTAAGCCTTGGAAAACACATAAGTTTCTGCCACACAATGCTAAGACTCTTTCCCCAAGTTAAAATTATTCATTAATAGATACATGAAATTTATGCGAGTGTTACAATATGAGGTACAAACAGTGCAATGAATAATTTATGTTTCAATTAAAACGGACGGTATTGTTTGGATCGTTAAAGAAGATTTAGAAGTTTAACAGGCGTCAGGTTGGCATTACTGCGGGATGTTTAAATAGAAAGATGTTTGAACTAATTTCATCAGTTTTGTGTTTCAATTTTTAAAATTTTGTTAACTGTATTTGCTGTCATTGTTTTGTTCGCATTTAATTAAGGAAATTTTCTGTTTTTAAATATCTGTCATTCTTTTAATTATTATTAAAAGCAAAAACATTTTAGTGATCGTCAATTATGTGATTATACATACAGTGACCATAAAGTAAAGAAAACACTGAAATAATGGAAAAAAGTTGATATTTGGTATAAATCCACAGCAGCGTAGTATCTTTTAGTTTTCCTGGTTTTCAATATTACCGGCAATATTGGAATTAAGTTAAATTTTGAAATGGCAATTGGGTCGAGCGATATGATTTTATATTGTCTTTTTACTCTAAGTTCAACTATGAAATAGGTTTTTTAATATCCGTTTTTTTTTGTTTTTTTTACATTATTAACGAAAAACCGCAACGTATTTTGTTTGGTATTTAAAACGTAGAACATTTATCAACCTCAATAAAATACGTAGATCAACAAATCTTTTGGAATGGAAGACAAAGATTAGATGTCAAATGTGAAGAGTTTTTTACTGTACGAGTGAAATTTTAAAATTAAACAAACAGCTTGGAAAATTGTATCGTTGATCAGTTTTTTTGAGAATAATAATAAAAACACGATGACTCTCCAAGATCCATCATTAAGCATTATCAAGAAGAATTAATCAAGAACCCGTAGAGGTCTACATTAGATGAAGGGAATAGTGTAGGAGCGAGTGCCAACCGACCCAAAATTTGACGGGAGTAATTCAGATATTTTTCAGTCGTTATTTGGTGAAATTCCATATTACGTTAATTTATAAACTCACATGTAAAACTTTTGATTTGTGAGATTTTACATGTGAGTTATTATTTTCCTGAACCTTATAATCTTATATAACCTAACCTATTAACTAGAAAATATTATTTAAACTTTTAGTGTATCGAAATAATTAATGAAACGTGTAATGTGATATAACCTAACCTAACCTATTAAACTAGAAAGTATTATTCAAACTATGAGTGTATCGCAATAATTAATGAAGCTTATAATGTGATTTAACCTAACCTAACCTAACCTACAGATTAAAATGTAAGGATACATTAATTTGAAAATATACTAAATAAAGGCTTTGTTTTAGGTGCACATTTTAAATGTAACATACAAAATGCTTTTACCAAATCAGAAATCAATATCTTATTTATTTCCAAAGTTACTTTTTTTGAAAATAAAATAAACTGTCGGATAAACGGGAAGCTAAGCGTTTTTGGTCGTGGTTTATGTAAACTATTTTCTTTATTACTACCAGTAGAACACATCCTGACAGATTCTTTAAATCACTCCGTATGTAAAATTAGGTGTGTCTGTTTTAATTTATTTAATTATAGTGGGGATTTCTTTTAAATTTATTTTTCTCTCACTGGTTTATTTCCCTCTCGTTTATACTCTGTATCTTATAGGCTATTCTCTCACTTTCTGAAGAACTTTCAAGAACTAAAACCCAAATAAAACATCAACAAATCTTCACAGAATTTTACACCGATCAGTGTTGAAAGAAAAAAACATAAGCTACCAAATCAAAACTCGTTCTTTTTTTTTGCAAACATTGTCCGAAACCTAAGTCGGCTTGAAAATTCTATAAATAAACGTGAGCAGTCTAATCCTTGAGGAGGCTTTAGTGATTCCGCTTCGTCGCTTAAATTCATTTAATTTGCTTTAATCCGCAGAAGAATGTCGTAGTGATTTGTTCCCGCGCCCTAGTTGACAGTGATTCACTGCGTTTTGTGATTGTTTTCTCTTGGTGTGATTTTTTGGTAATTAACCCGAGTAATACGATGAGCTTGGTGAGGGGGGTGAGAGATGGGGGATGAGGGTCAGCATCATGTGGGTTAATCGTGTTACAACCAGGATTCAAATGTTACTTTGAGGTTATGTCAACCCGTAGGTTTTATTTCTGTATGAGATATGATATGTTATTGTTTGCTAGTTCATTCTAGTGTTACGATAGACTATTCGGCAGTTTAGAACTACATTTTATCAATTTAAAGTTTGTATGTTCTCAGTTAAAAATGACTATAATATGTTTAATGTTATTTTATAAACAAACTAATTAATATGTAACATATATACAGGGTGGGAAAAAGCCACGTATATATTGAAATACCTCAGTTCTAGTTACCGTAGGAAGGTGATAGATTAAGGCTATCTACAGAGTATTCCTTATGCTCCTTATACAGGGTGTTCCGACAAACTTGTAAACTAATTTCCCCCCCTTTTAAAAATGTATTCATATAAATATCTCTCCCATAATTACTCCTAAAAAGTCCCTTTATTTTGGTGAAAACATAATTTTTTTATTGTACTTAGATACTAAGTTATGAGGAATCAAATTTACAAGAAAAAATGTATGTGACAACTCTTTGCAAAGCTGTATAAATTTTCTCTCTGATAATGTAACTAAATATTATTTTTCTGTACAGAGTGTTCCAAAAATATTTTTTAAGGACAGTTGTTCATGTTTACAAATGTAAAGTGAGTAACAACCCAACAACAAAATTGACAACACGACTGATAATCAAATTATTCGCTAAATCGATAAATAGACATAAGTAAACAAGTATTAAGCAATCAACTGATGACAAGTTAAGCTCTAGATAATGGGGACAATCTTTGGACAAAAAGTTTAAAAACCATTTGTTTTATAGCCTACTACTTTATGGTGAATACAAAAAAAAAATTTTGTACAAATTAATTTTTTGCTCTGTGATACTCTCTTACACCGAACATAAAATGTAAATTTTATAAATGGATCCAAAAAATTAGAGTTGAATCGTTTACACATCCAACGAGAAGCGTTGGATATTTGCAAAAAAAAAAACACATTTGTTTGAGACTAACTCAGCCTAACCTAACCTAACTCAGTCTCAACTGCCACAATACTATACATTGTGACCTTAGAACTGATTACAGCTCTTATACAGTCCCGAAAAGGTGGACTATAGGCTACGGACTTTCGTCCGTAAAAGGTTCATTTACGGATTATATACATCAAAAGGAACAAAAAGTGACAATTAACATATAGTCGAATTCCTCTTCGTTATCCGTCAAACCGCCATTTTGTTCTTAAAAAACGAAACTCCAGAACTAAACTGTATATTGATTTTATATTTGGTATGAGTATTTTGAATGTTACGTTTTACAAGTGTACCAAACACTTCCCTTTTCCATATTATGTTCAATCGTCCAGAGTTCTAATTTTTTAATAAATAATTAATTAATTCTTAAACTTAATTCATTAATAAACCAATGATTAATTGCCCCTCAATAAACTGTTTTCAACTTTGATCTAGACATTCTATCGAACAAAATGAGCTATTACACAAATACTTAATATACATCCATTTAGAGTCACTCTGGAACAGAATAGACAGCCCTGACTATTAGTTTAGCTAAAAAGTTATTAAAATTCACTATTGTAAAACAGCTCATTTCGAGTAATAAAAACACAGTAGTTGATTCCAAATTTTAAGTTTCCTTTCGACCCCTCTTATAGTGAGTGTAGCCAATCCTGACTACGTTGTAATCCTGACTATCATTTGGATTCCTCTCTTTCATCTTTCCTACACTTCTCTATTGACCAACTCTTGTTCTTTTCGACTCTGATACTATTATAGTATTAAAAGGCTTTTTGTCTTTTTTCCATTTGAGGGACCGAAAGGTTTTTCGTCTTAAACAACAAGATTTGTAATATTTAGCGTCTGAAGCTCAGATATAAAATTCTTGTACAATCCATAATAGTAGCTCCAAAAACAGACTCAAATATTAAATCTCATTAAAATCAATTTTCAATAAATTGTCATCCTCTAGAATCTTACCCTCTAGTATACATTTTGTAGGTCAGATAAACATCCCCTGTAGACGTAGGCGCTGGAGCAGAAATCCTCTATCCCTTTGACGCTTTTCATCAACCCCTCGACAAATGGCGGCAGATTTTTCTTGTTCGATTCAATGAACACTGGTGATAATAATTACTCTGGTACTTGTTCATTACATGCCAGATTTACTCGAGACAAGGGGTATTTATTACAAGTGCGTTTCACCGTTATTTTGTGTATATTGCGTTATTTGTCTCTTTTCATTACACACTTCACTAATAATGTTTTATTGATTTTCTTTTTCAAACTGTAATTTATAAGTGCGGTACTTTCTGTTAAAAAAAAGGGGGTGGATTTATTTCCTTAGAAATGTTTTGTAAGATTGTGAGATTATAGGGTCACCTATAAAAACGTTGTAAACTAGGTACAAAGAACAGTTTTCTTTCCTGCAGAACACCTTCACCTTAAAAATTAGATATCTTCCTAGTTTTATACTTTTTTTACTAATCCAGGATAATTCGACCTATGTTTTTTGACTGATCTTCACGTTTCATTAAGTCAGGAAACCATAAAAGTGATTTGACAACGTTCGTCCTTTGTCGTTATCTTCTGTACGTATACACGTAACAGCTCAAAACATAAGATCAATATAAAATTTTGTAAATAGAATCTTATTGAAATTAAGAAACACCGAAATAAAAATGTCAAAATGGTGGCCAATTTAAACGGTTTTCCGATCATTTATCATGTGCTATTCAAATTATACTAAATTGGGTATAACTTTTCAGATTCTAATTCCTCGTTTAATCGTTTTAAATCTATAGATACGTTATTGTGAAAAAATGTAATTTTTAACCCTGAACTCGTAAGAAATTTGATATTCATAGAGCTACGAGATCCAACAGAGCAATTCAACGATAGGAGTGAATTGAGCGGAGACTTTTTTTTATTATATACACCATCTACAATGCTCGATAAGCCGACGTCAAGAATATAATGATATTCACAATTACGAGATTCAAAAAACATGTGTAACAACTGTTTTAAACAAATTTACCTTTTGGGTAAAACCCTTTAATCAACCTAACAAAAACATTTCCTACAAGGCCCAAGAAACCAACGTTTTGACATTAAATTTAGAAGATATTCTTTTGTTACAATCCAAGATCGAACTGGGTAAGGCTAGGTTAGGTTAAGTACCATAATCACATCAACTTGTTTAAAGTTTTCGTTTATTAAACATTTTCGTGTTTATATAAATATCAAAATTAATATATACATAACAGTTACTCTGGTTTTGTTCATCTAATACTTGATATAACTTCCATGTAAAAATATTGTAAACAGTAGTTGACGCTCCCAATAAGTAGAATGGTCTACTATTTACTCAACCAGTATTTTAAATTACTCAAATATTTTTGTAAAATTTCGTTTGGTTTGTTGTTTTCCCTGTTTTTAAAAGTAAAAAAAAATATTTAAAAAACACATTTGTAATCATCGCCTAATGAAAAAAGAACATCTAAAATACCTTTAACTTTCGAATACTCTAATAATGTCAGGGTTGTTAAAGAACAAGAATTGCTCAATAAAGAACTGATATGAACGATGAAATACGGATATAACCCTAAACTACATTAAAAAGGTGTAAAATCACCTGGATTCCCTAGGTTTTGCCACGCCTGTATTCACTCTCAATCCTTTTGATGTTTGTCCAAACACACGTTACATAAACGTATTGTTAATGATAATTCCCAAGTTAGTGTTTAAAGTGTTTTACCGTTGTAAAATAAAGAATAAAAACACAAACCCCCCCCCCCACTTCAAAGAATAAAATACAAACTGAGTCTTGGATAGCACCGGTAATTAGAAAGAACCCGTCTATCAGCACATTCTATCGTACGTGCTATTGTATTGATTATGTTTTTAATTACGTCACCAAATATAAAACCGCGCTGAAATCCTTCAAGTATTTACAAGTGGTTGTTTCCTGAGATTCGCTTTGTTCTTTACTCCGATAGGGGCGCCACTATCGATAAGGCTCGAAGGCTTTGTTTTAAACCAACCGTTGAACAAAGACCGAAGGATTATTGTTTTTATAGACGCTTTGTCTGCGATCTGAGGGATATATTGAATCAGGCACGATCTCCTTTTGAGTGGCTACACTGACTGGAGATCACGATGACAACCTAACCTAACCTAAACAATCACACGTAGACAATGAGTTTCTCTGATTAGATGTTTAATTGTTACAATTGATTGAAGGTTGGTATTGTTTCAAATAAGAAAAGCAATAACAATGTGTTGTTTACATCTGAATGCTTTTGTCTTTTGAGACGGTCTGTTTTTTAAACAAAAGGTTCAACACAATACGTTCAAGGAGGCACTGGTAATATTTGCATGTGGAAGTGGAACCAAGATTCCTTGGCTTGTTAGTAACCGATATTGTATTGTAGAAGAGTACTTGTGAAGACGTGTAAAGTGTATGAGGGTCGTTCCTCATGTATTGAAGATTGAGTCTTGCTTTCCACGAGATATAGAAGGCACTGGGAATATTTGTATGTGGAAGTGGAACCACGATTCAGTGATTGTTATTAAACTATATTACACTAATAGGCTCACTTTAGTAAGTACGTGCTTGACAATCCCCCAGTTGGTTCTACACATTTCTGTGTATTCTTGGTTTGATCCCCCCCCCTAATAACTATTGTTCTTTTTCGACTCCTGGCGCTATTAGGGTATTTAAGGACAAAGAGTTTCATTTTATTACGATAATGACAGAGAGTTTTTGCGTTTAAAAGTAGAACATGTGTCCAGACTTTCTTTTATATAATTTTCTTAAACACTTTCTTGGTCTATGACGACCTCAGAACTGATACTTCACCAAATAATTTTCGACCCATCCATATTGCTTTCTCAATATGTGATCAGGTAGCAACCAATACACCAGAGTTCCACGTGCCTTTCACATGAACAACGTTGCCAATAAATTAATAAACCAACTTTAACAAAAATCAAGATCAAAGAAATTCTCCTAACTGAGCTTCTGTATTCTACATAAAGAGGAAAGTATGAAGAATAATACTATTCACTTCATTTACTCGCTGCATTTTAGTACTCGAAACCAATAGACAGAGAGACAATAAAAAAACCGGACAAAATCAATTATGAATGAAATAGGGAGTGAACATTTACAGTGATTCTTTTATAGTCAATTTATATGAAGTGGTATGAGGTGATGGAGGGGGGGGAGTCTAATGGAAGTTCACACGAGCTTTTAGGGTTTGTCATAATACATTGCGGTCCCCAGCAATCAGAAATCGTAATGAATTTAGTGACAGGTTCTAACAAAGTTGTCAACAGTGAGGAGGAGAGGGCGGAATTGAATCCGGAATGTAGTCGGACATCGAATGTTCTCATCTGGGAAAAGATTAATTGGAGTAGAAGTTTAGGACAGTGCGTAAAGTAGAAGTTTCGTATTTGAAATTTACTTCATATTTTGGTTTTAAATTGTTACAGGATGAAAGTAGATTGTCGATACTTGTAAATCAGAAATAGAAATAGATTATATACCGTTTTCAATAATCAAAACAACGTTAGGCAAAATTTCGTCAAACCAAACAAGGTTGATAAACGCCATCATGGCATTTACACAGCCCAATCATACAATGTAATACCGGTAGATCCTCCAAATATTTCTTGGGCCTTTTAATAAAAGTAAATTGTATAGGTAGATCTTACCCAGTAGTGTAAGTTTGTATAAAACAGTTGTTAGACAGGTTTTTTACGCCTCATAATGTGTATAACGTTGACAGAGAAGAGTATACTATCTTGTCTCTGCCACTACTTGACGTCGACTAGATGTGTCTGTATTAAACCGTCT
The DNA here is from genome assembly GCA_963513935.1 of Aphrophora alni. Lineage (NCBI taxonomy): Eukaryota > Metazoa > Arthropoda > Insecta > Hemiptera > Aphrophoridae > Aphrophora > Aphrophora alni. The sequence continues at coordinate 22,215,857 of OY740778.1, forward strand.
CAACTCGCTTCGCTCGTGTCAGTGTTTATTAATACTACATTTTTTTGAGATAAGATTTTGAAATTACATTTTCGATAAAAAAATCTGCAAATTTTCATCTAATTTAGTGTGTTATAAGTTGAATGAAGCATAAGATATGAACAAAACATATTTCTAAATAGCTGCTATTTTGACTTTTTTTTTGTTCTATACTCCACAACACTAAATTTTATGTTCCTATCCTAATTTTTGTAGCCGCTATCGTGGTTACGTACAGACGACAACGACGACGGACGGAATGTCTAAAATCACTTTTTTTGTTTCCTGAAGCCACGACACTTGAAAATCAGTCAAAAAAATAAAATTAAATACAATTAAAACACCTCGTATACGCTGATAGTTCGAAGGTGAGAACAAGAGTTACAAGAGTTACTCAAGGGAGACCTTATAGGAAACATGAAAGAGAGGGATCTAACCCAAGACTACGTAAGGGTTGATTTAAGTAAATTCCCTCGGGATTGCCAAGCCCGTACTCACAATAGTGAGACCCTGAAAGATATTTTAATTTTAGCTTTGGGTTGGTATTTACACTGCCTATATTAAGCCTAATTACATGTTTAACTTGATATCAAACGAGAAGTACGCGCCAAGTTCAATCACCATTACCACCTAGACCAGTAAATTAATATAAAAATAATCAATTTTTTTTTTTAAAGTCGTTAAATTGGGTGTAAAACCTGTAAACTTCGTAAAGAATTTTTAACTTAGTTGTCATATTGGAAAATGGCGGACATTTGCAAATTCCACGAAAAAGTATCGAAGTTCCCCCCAATAAAAGTCTTTCAATAGTTTATTAGATAAAATTATTTCCCACGGTAAATGATCGCAATGTACATTCAACAATTAGCAATGTAAACAGTAGACGGATTGTTAACGAGAAGCAATTCCACTGTTAACAAAATCGCTATTAAATAACTAAATAAATTAAATTACCCCGAAAATTGCAAAACGTTTCTGTACTAGTACACGAAGTATTAAAGTAATCCCCAAAATGTGTGACCTTCATTTTTTGACTGATCGTCACGTTTCACGACCGCAGAAAACCGAAGAAGTGATTACGACACACCCTGTATAGTCGTTGTACGTAAGTAGCCAATAAATGAGCATAGGAGTATAAAATTTAGGTTAGAGGATTCTAATGTTCTTATATAGAACCATATTAAAATTCAGACATATCTAATTTTTTATATAATAAAAGAACAATAATGTCCGTCTATGTGACTTTTTTAATAATAAAGTAGTTACTTACTTTATAATCATATGACGCGTTTCGGAACTCGTTCCATCTTCAGAAAATCGCTCTGCTGAGGTCGTTAAAACATTAAAATAAATTATTACACAACACATATATCGCAACACATACATACACGCGCACATTAACACAGAAAATATCAACGCGTGTGCACACCATCGAATACGTTTAATACACTCTGAAGAGCGATTTTCTGAAGATGGAACGAGTTCCGAAACGCGTCATATGATTATAAAGTAAGTAACTACTTTATTATTAAAAAAGTCACATAGACGGACATTATTGTTCTTTTATTATATAAAAAAGAGTGACTTGGATACAAACACAATGAGTTTTAAAAATATCTAATTTAATGTCAAATAGCGGGCATTTTAAATTGTGTTTTGTTCATTTCCCCTGTGTTATTCAACTAATGCCACTAAATTGCATTAACATTTTCCGATTTTATTTCAGAACTCTACCAAGTTCACCTCTCTACAATGAAAAATGGTGAAGTTATTGTCAAAAATGTAATTTAAATGACCTAAGAAAATGTTATATTTGGATTGTTACGATATTTTTGATACGGCCGTGACTCTGACACGAGCGAAGCGAGTGAAGGCTTTTTAACATATACACATCTACGAGGGTTGAGATATCGTCAAAAAAGTAGTGATATATTACGCGACTGGATAAGACACCCTGTCTACCGTAATATTTTTTTAAATTTCCTATAAGGCTCAAGAAACCAACTTTTGGGATATTTAGAAAATTTGCTTCTATTACATTGTATTATGGGCTGGGTAAGTATCAAGATGGCCGCCATGAAGTTGTTTTAAATCGTAGGAGATATATTTCGTTTTATTTTCCCCAGACATTTCAAACTCACACGATTAAAAGTTAAATTTACTTTGAATACTCCAAGTGAAGCAGACGTTATCATATATTGCTAGTAAAAACATATCCCTTTTTAATGACGTACAAATCCCGGTAATCTATCTACCATATTGTTTTGATAAAAACCCACTCTCCCCCTAAATATATTGTCGATTGCCCATATTGTTTGCTCAAAGAAACCTATTATGGGATTAGCGGAATATTGACTTTTCCCTTGTAAATGCGTTGCTCTCATTTGTTGAAATTCAATAACAAACAATTCACCTGTCAAAGTGCGTTGATAAGATACGCGAAAGTCCGTCGTATATTATAGTCATCAATCATTCCTCCAATGCAAATAGAGATAGGGTTTCTGGATTTTTTTTTTGTTATATACATAAATTTTATCGGACGAGTAGGTTTTTATTAGTGGAACAGTAAAACTTTACTTTGAGGTGGAAAAGTAACCGATTATAGGATATACAGAGTGGTTCATAATAGTTAAGTAATCAAGCTTCAGGAAACTATTTCTCGTTATAAAATACATGAAAAATTTGCTAGAGTTATATGACGCATTGTTTTTCCCACATCTGTGTATTTTTAATGTAAAATTAAAACTTTTAAAATGTGCGATATATCGATTCCCGACTCGGTATTTTTTCTTTTATAATTATTATTAATTTTGTCCTTTTGGTAATATAGAAGTCCAATTGGTTCAGTAGTGGTTAAGAACGTGGCAATCCCGAGGGCTTAGCTATATCTACATTTTTCATTTAGTCTCTAACCACCGTAGTGAAATCAGTCTCTAAGCGTGGAAGTTAGTGATCCCATTGCCTGGAGAGACAATCTATCGTAATCAGCCTATCGATATCTTGGTAAAAACCAACTGATAAAGCTTCTAGGCAAGAATGCATAGAAGCTGAATGAGATGGAACAGGGAGAGGTTCCATCTATCTTGGAACGAGAGGACGAAGTTCTGAAAAATCCAAGAACACCAGGCTTCACTGGTTCCCTAGACGGTGTCACTTGAGTTGACTTAAGGAGAAGAGAACTAACCTTACTGCCCAACGAATGGAGAACGTCAAGGTTCCACTCCGGAAAAGTTATGAGGAATGGGGCTCTTAGAAGTGGTGAAAGGAAAAGGGAAAAAAAGTGTCGGAATCACTTTAGGAAACTGTGGGGGTTCCTAGGCGGGGATGGGTAAAGTCAAGCGCTCTAGAAGCTACTCCACTAGAGGAAAGAGGCCAGAGTGAAATTGGAGATTCTAAAGTAACAAAAATCACTGTCGTTTGGTCCCATCTAGTAAGGAAGTTCCTACTTACAGGGACATATTTGCCAACAAAATATCTATTGTTCTCGATGCCCATTCTGAGGCTAAACTTACCCATAAGCAAGGTGAGACACGATAATGGATAACTTCACACTCATAGACGATGGAACTTTTCCTTCATTCTCAGGGAAAAGGAGCTCTCGTTCTCTCCTGCCTCAACGATTCAACAAAGCGTTAGCTGTTGACAATGATTGCTACCTTTAAGCCATTGATGAATAAAATAAGTTGATCACCGGATTGAGGAAGGACATTCTGAAGATTACAAGGTTGTTATGGATCACACTCCAAGCTTCTGAAACTGTTCTCCGATCAATTCATTTTCAAATTGTGATGTTTTTTAATGTTTAACGCCTAATTTCTATAAAAACCATTACATAAGTATACATTAAAAAAGACAAAACATCATCCTTTTTAACGACGATATCTTTTCTTTTTTTTATTGTAAGCAAATAATACTTAATTAATCCAAAACTAATTTGTTTTTCAATTAATTGACTAGAGCACCCGAAATGCAGGTTAATCAATTGGATAATTAAATTTTACATTTCGAACAATATTTGAAAATTGTTAACTTCTCTGTTTTGTTTGTACATTTTAAAGAATTTTAGAAAACTTACGTTATCCTTTGGTCAATAAGACAAAGCGTAATTGGATTAAAAAAGAAAAATATTTTATAAATATTCGTTTAGTTATTAGAAATTTGTAAAATAAAGACATAATTTTTGTTACATGTTTGTGTACAAAATGTGAAAACATAATCTTGATTCACTTACAAGGCTCAGCTTACATTGTGGTTTCTTTAACCTTTATTGAAATATCAAATTGTATTGGTAGATTCGTCTTATCCATTAAGATAAAATGTGCTTAAAACAGTTGATTCCTGAACCTTGTATATCATTAATTTTTTGACATCGGCCAAGCTCTAAAGGGTCTCCTAGATGCCTTCCGGAACTTGTAACTATACGAATATCACATATTCTTGTAGCTTCGAAATTACATTTTTGACAATACCTTCGTTATTTGTCATAGTAGAATAGTAAAGTTGACACCATTGCATGCAGAATTTAAATCTGCAAATTTGTATGTAATTTAGTGTGTAAGTTGTATAACACACGAGATATGAACAAAAACTATTAAAACTAGCTGCCATTTTAGATTTTTTTATTTGATTTTCCTGAATTACAATAGGATTTTACATGGTACACTATAGTCCTCTATACTAAATTTCATTTAGCTCATCCATACAGCTTATGTACAGATGATAACGACAACGGAAGAATGGCATTGCGAAAATAATTTTCTCCTACCAAGAACCTGAAGATCAGTCAAAAAAGAGATTAGGTTAGGTTAGGTTAGGTTAGATTAGTTTAGCTGGGTTAGGTTACGTTAGGTTAAATTAGTATAGGTTACGTTACGTTATGTTAGATTAGGTTAGGTTTGGTTAGGTTAGGTTAGGTTAGTTTAGCTGGGTTAGGTTAGGTTAGGTTAGGTTAGGTAAGGTTAGGTTAGGTTAGATTAGGTTAGGTTAGGTTAGGTTAGGTTAGGTTAGCTGGGTTAGGTAACGTTAGGTTAAATTAGTATAGGTTACGTTACGTTAGGTTAGATTAGGTTAGGTTAGGTTAGGTTAGTTTAGCTGGGTTAGGTTAAGTTAGGTTAGGTTAGATTAGGTTAAGTTAGCTGGTTTAGGTTACGTTAGGTTAATTAACACGTAGACAATTCTTGCGTTATTTTTAAATATTCACCGTAATACCACGCTGCCTTTCCCACACTGAAAAGTTTGCAGGAATTCTACAATATAAATTCTTTTGATACTGCCATTATTATTTTTTGTAAACCAGTAGTAACAAAAGATTGTTTTATAATCTGCCAATATTAAAGAAGAAAAAGAACAAACACTAAATGAGGCTAAATGAGTCTTTTCCGTTAATCCTGGGCTGTTTCAGGGGGTGGGGCTCATTAAACCTAAACAAATTCCTTGCCAGTTTATTAAAAAAGACGCCAATTTCCTGTTCGAATGTCGGAATTTCCCCCCTTCATTTCGGCAACAATAATAAGATTGAAGAAAAAAAACGAAGACGTAAAAAGAGTGTTGAAGACTTATCAGAAGGAATGAAATTGAAGCTGGGGAATTAATTTAGACTTGTAATAAAACTGAGCTCGCTTCGCTTTATAATGAGAAGTAAAAGAAAATACTTTGTAATTTGCTGTGACTTAATTAATCATGTAAACATAGGGTTTGTTCTTGTTACAGGGGCTGTTTCAATTAATAGTACCCCTCGCTCACTTCTTCCTCTTCATATTTTTCTACTCATATATTTTATTCTGCCTTATAATAAATATTTTTCTTTCAGTCCTTTGTGAACTCTTTGACTAATTGATTTAACGTTATCAGGTTTGTTTACCTGAATTACTGTAATTTAAAGGTTTATTTGAAATTTTATGGTTAATACATCAAACGTACAGGTGACTAGCGGTGTAGCAAGTCCGAGGAGTCTTAACTGGATCTACACATTTCATTACGAGCGTAGCGAGAAGAGATTCCTTCCTATATGTACAGCTTTAAAACCCGACAACCTAACTGAACCTAACCTAACCTAACCTTAACTGGATCTACACATTACATTACGAGCGTAGCGAGTAGAGATTCCTTCTTATATGTACAGCTTTAAAACCCGACAACCTAACTGAACCTAACCTAACCTAACCTTAACTGGATCTACACATTACATTACGAGCGTAGCGAGTAGAGATTCCTTCATATATGTACAGCTTTAAAACCCGACAACCTAACTGAACCTAACCTAACCTAACCTTAACTGGATCTACACATTTCATTACGAGCGTAGCGAGCAGAGATTCCTTCATATATGTACAGCTTTAAAACCCGACAACCTAACTGAACCTAACCTAACCTAACCTTAACTGGATCTACACATTACATTACGAGCGTAGCGAGTAGAGATTCCTTCTTATATGTACAGCTTTAAAACCCGACAACCTAACTGAACCTAACCTAACCTAACCTTAACTGGATCTACACATTACATTACGAGCGTAGCGAGTAGAGATTCCTTCTTATATGTACAGCTTTAAAACCCGACAACCTAACTGAACCTAACCTAACCTAACCTTAACTGGATCTACACATTACATTACGAGCGTAGCGAGTAGAGATTCCTTCATATATGTACAGCTTTAAAACCCGACAACCTAACTGAACCTAACCTAACCTAACCTTAACTGGATCTACATATTTCATTACGAGCGTAGCGAGCAGAGATTCCTTCATATATGTACAGCTTTAAAACCCGACAACCTAACTGAACCTAACCTAACCTAACCTTAACTGGATCTACACATATCATTACGAGCGTAGCGAGCAGAGATTCCTTCATATATGTACAGCTTTAAAACCCGACAACCTAACTGAACCTAACCTAACCTAACCTTAACTGGATCTACACATTTCATTACGAGCGTAGCGAGTAGAGATTCCTTCACATATGTACAGCTATAAAACCCGACAACTTAACTGAACCTAACCTAACCTAACCTAACCTTAACTGAATCTACACATTTCATTACGAGCGTAGGGAGTAGAGATTCCTTCATATATGTACAACTATAAAACCCGACAACCTAACTGAACCTAACCTAACCCAACCTAACCTTAACTAGATCTACACATTTCATTACGAGCGTAGCGAGTAGAGATTCCTTCATATATGTACAGCTATAAAACCGACAACCTAACTGAACCTAACCTAACTTAATCTGACCCAACCTAACCTAACTCAATCTCACCTAACCAAAGTTAAGTAGTAGTGACAAACAAATACAAAGCGTTTCCAAACTATGTACCAAAACTTCACGACATGGCTCCTTGAGTCTAAATAAATAAAAATATGTTTCTGTGAACATATATGTTCTAAAATGCTTAATTTTCCACCTTACGTCATTTTGTATTTTTTTTTACAAAAAACATATTTTGGAAATAAATTACCGAGTTCAAATTTGGTATATTATTTTTAATGCGACCTTTTAATTCAAAATGGTTGCAGTTTAAAATTTTCAATGTTGGATATTTCATAAACCATTAACTTCATTTAACGGCCGCCATTTTGAAAATATGCAAAACAAAATCCTCATTTTTTTTACATTGATAAAATAATTTATAAATTTATTGATAAAAATATCATTAAAACATTGTTAAAATTATTGATAAAAATATTCATAAAATTATTGATAATATTGATAAAAATATTGGTGACAAAAAAATATATGTATACCAAATAGGTTTCTAATTTATTTCCAAAAATGTAATTATTATGTAAAAAACACAAAATGTTAGACAAACCGTAAACTACGTGTTAATGAAAAAGTTTTCACTTATTTTGACCAAAACTTGATATTTTACAACTTAGTTTGTAAATACCCTGTATACGAGACTAATAAAACCTGTGTAAACAAACTTATTGGATAAGACTCCTTGATCTACCAATACAATTTAACATTTCTTACAAAGTTTAGGAAACCAACTTTTGGGCATTATTTAGAGTATATGCTCATATTACATTGTATGATGGGGTTGGGTAAGTACCATGATACCCCACGAGGTATTTAGTATTTAATTTTGTGAGTGGGAATGTGAAAAAGTGGAATTTCAGTGTTTAAAATAAATTCAAAAATTTCTTTTTTTGTGGAAACTACTCATACAAGGTCCAAATTGTCTCTGCGAAAGGAATAAAGCCCCTTTGAACAGTGTTCTGGACATTTTACAAAGTAAATTATAATGACAATGCTCGACTCGTGGGCAAAGGTGGAACTAAACTATATACACTCCATTATAGCTCAAACAAAGCCTAAACATTGGTATTAAATTAGTATAGATTAATTGAATACAAGGGTGATTAAACAACGCCCAAACAAAAATCAATTTCATGGGATTCAGCTTCCTTTTCGTTCAATATTAACTCAAATAAGTACAAGCATTTACATACAATGGCGTCTTTAATAACATGCGTTGTTGGGGTTGTTGTCCTGCGAACGTGCAGTTAAAATCTATTGTGGCTGATTTTAACAATAACAATCCGACATGCATTCGAGACGATTAAAGAAAATATATTTACTCAGGTTTAACACTTTTTTCACCTTGGATATCTTTCTATCAGAAGAAGTTGTATTGTTAGTCATGACACATTTTCGTTAGTCACGAAATTTTTGTAGACAAATTTATGAATTGGGTGTAATTTTACACTTTTGTTCTGCGAGTGAACAAGGTGGTCGGAAGGGTTGAAACAAACACTTAATATCTGAAGTGAAAAACGTGAGTATAGTCTAGCTTAAATAAATGTAGTCCAAACCTAATAGTCGACCTAAGCAGTCAAAACTTAGACTATATACAACCGTGATAAAAAAAAACAACTGGTGAAATCAAATACTGACAAAACCGTTTCACAGAAAATAGCCAATTATCACTTTTTTCACGTGACGCATTTTTATGTGTCGGTTCTTTACAATTAATTGTTGAATTAATTACTGTTCACTAAATCTTTACAACCTAACAAACCTAACATATCAATTTCATTGCGATTACAAATTTAATAACACCTGATTCAATAGGGTAACCATAAAATTTGAGGTTAGGTTATCTAACAACATTCAAGAAATATTATCATGTATATTCCATTTGTATCAGATAGTTCTTTTAGATGACAAAATTATTTTGAAAACGGTCTCACAAAGTTAAATATTCATTAAGAAAAAGAAGTGCAGGGGTTTATAAACGTCACGAGTTCTTAAAAAACTCTTCACAAAGATCTTAAGATTTCAAAAACGGTATGTGCCAAAACAAACAGAACTGAAATTCTCAAATTTTTCGATCAGCTGTTTCCATTGTTGATTGTTGTTACGTTACACTGCTTGTTATTAATTTCTATTTTGAGGTTAGTTTATGCTATAATAGTTCTTCCAACTTAAGAAGACGTTTAATTGTAGAGCATTATTTCCGTTCATACGGAGTAGATCGTTTGGGTGGTCCAAGTTTAGCACTACGCTATTCGTTTCCAAGAACAATTTCATAAGAAGTCGCCAATTAAAGTTGTAATATTATGTATCGTTGAAAAGTTCCTTCGTATGATTTAGTGTTTTGACACAATGGAAAGTGTGCACTAGCCGTCCAACAACTGTAACTACAAAAGAAAACCACAGCAGACTTCTCTGAAGGTCTTACAGTCTTCGGAAAAAAAATCTTCACCGGGCATCTTTAAAAATGAATAACAGTGGTACGTTTTTGAGAAGAATGTTTAAAAATCTTGGTGGATGTGCATATTAAACTGGACAACCTTTGATCCAACAAGAAAGAGTTCTTTATTCCGCCTCAATGTTAGCAATGGAATAGGAAAACCCTGAGTTACTATCCAATGCATGGTTTTCAGATAAAAGTCATGTAAACAGTTTCATCGACAAACAAAGCAGGTTTTCTTGGATTTCAACATCTATGCCCCACAACATAGTGAGCGTAAGCGTCTGGTATGTTATATCATTCGGGTCCTTATTTCCTTGAAGATTAAATAATGCTGTTACTGTAAAGCAAATACGTTGGAGAGAGAAAATCATTCAACCTTTTTTAAGAGATCGCACGAGGTTTTATCCTGTATTTTAGTTCCAGATGGTCCCAATAAAATGGCGCTACTAGTCACACGGTAGCTTTGTTTCAAGAAACGTTTCCTAATTTGTTTCCCGAGGAACAGATTTTCCATACCCAACCATTCCCTGATTTCTCGCCACCTGACGTAGATATTTGTAAAATGATAAAGGAAAGGATTTTCCGAGGCGATTCACCAACTAACATCGTCGAAATTCGAGAAAGGATAACTAGATATGTTGGATTAAACAAAAACTCCTTTCTATCAAAATCTCCAGAACGATATGAATATTGCCTAAAACTTACTATAGAGCGTACAGTAGATGATGTACTTATATAGCACTAAATGTCTTGGTTGACTTTCACTGATGAAATCTTTGTTACAAAATAAAACATTTTAAACACATAATTACTGTATATAAAAATTTGCTACTTCATCTTTTTCACTTGTTGACTAACTAGCTAGTAATAAAAACGTGAAAATGAGACAACTAGAAATGATAAAAACCGACAAAATGTTACACTTTTAAAGTATATTTTCTCTTAAATCATTTTACAATTTCCTTTCATCATCTTTTCTTGTTGTTTAAAAGCAAAAACCTCTCCGTCATCATCCTTATACAAAAAGAGAAAAGAACGTAAAAGAAAAGAACGTAAAAGAAAAGAACATAAAATAAAGATCTCATCGTTCTCGAATAATATAGAAGCGTAAGGTTGTTAGAGAAAAAAGTTCATCAAGAAAAATTTCATAGGAAAGATGAAAGAGTGGAATCTAACCCAAGACTACTCGAAAAAGCTGTAGATCCCGTTAAAATCCCTCGGAATTGTCAAAGTTCTTTCAATTCCCCAAAGACAGTAACTAAAATATACATTCATTTCAAAATCACTCCAAGCTTTGTATGACTAAAACTATAGTTGAAATCACAATATGTTAGAGAAATGGAATAACACTCCTCTCAGCTTCCATAGAAAGGAGGGATGGTTTACAAATAAACATAAATTCTTGTGATATTCGCGTAGCAAACAAACACACTATATTTGACATTAAAGAAGACAACTTTGACGAAGAATAGGTTCCAATAAATCAGATGTCCTCCACGCCTGCTTGTGCCGGTACCTGGTGGTAATAAAGACATTGGTTGTTACGTTTAATGTCAATGCAGTTTATTATTGACATTTGTCGTATACAGGTTTAGAATGTCACACATAGGTCAGTCTTAGAAGTACCTTGTACGGATGATGTCATCGAACACTTGCACTTGATTTGAAATATCCAGAGTAATTCTTGTGAAGCTCCGCGAGGTTTGTCAACTTTTCTTGTTGTTGAAAGGCGTAAACCTCTCGATTATCATCACCTTGTAAACAAAAGGAAGAAAGGAACATAAAATAAGACTGCTAGCCTTGGCATACGCTCATAACGTCAGAGACAGAAGAGAACAAGAGTTGGTGAAGAGAGACCTGATGAGAAAGATGAAAGAGTTGGATCTAACAAAAAACTACATAAAAAATTGCAGATCCAGCTAGGGTCCTTTAGGATTGAGACACCCGAAGTACCTATGGTGTATCCGCCTTTAAACAACAACAAACCTAACAAAAACTTCTCACTGCTTTATTTATTAAATTAGGTAACGATATATTTTTAAAAGATACGAAATCAAAAAATTGTTTAACATTTTTAACAAATCGCTAAGATTATTCAGTTAGACAAAAATATTATTATTACTTTTTCTTTATTTAAAAAAATTAATATATACTATTTCTAAAATAAACAAACATTCCTTATCATGAGTTCATTGAAACTGCCTAAGAACTCAGGGTCGTCCTTATAGTGAGTACTGGTCTGGGAATCCCTACCTGGATGTACACTATTAGGCTAAATTCCTCTTTTTCATATTTCGTATCAAGTTCCTTTTTGACCAACTCTTGTTCTCTTCCGACCCTATTAGAGTACTTGAAGGCTAGCAGTCTATAAGAAATCTTTATTTTAAATTCTTTTCTACTTCTTTTTTAAAGTCGTAGATGACCGCAAGTATCGGAAAAACTAATAACAAAATATAGTAGTTTCTAAAATAAAAAAATAAAAAAAAACAGTTGTCGCATTGTTTACACTTCCAAACAAGATCAAAGTGATACACATAGATCGTGATTTATAACAAAGTTTCGAAACATTTAAAAAAACGAATTTTGTTTCTTTGATTTTTTTTTTGGATTTTTTGTATGGCTGAACGGTCTCTTAATTTGAACATGTATTCGCTTCGCTCAAAATTCGCTCCATCAGAAAAATTTTTAGAAAAAAGTTCTAATTTCGCGTATTAAAAACATTTTCTACAATAATTGTTACCTCGTTCACAATAATTAATCATTCTTAATAGGAAAATATGTGTATGTCGTAGAACCGTCTAGTAGCCTACTGTATTGACTGGCGGCCATTTTAAAACAGAAAATAAAATTAAAACAAAGCCATCGTGAAATTTACCCAGACTCAAAATACAATGTAATAAAATCATGTCCTTTATTTGTAAACGCGAAAAGTTTATTTCTTGGTTTTGTAGGTAATGTTAAATTATTTTGGTAAATGAAGGGTCTTACCCAGTAGGATAAGTTTGTTTTCAACAGTTGTTACACATGTTTTCCGAACCACGTAATTGTATACGCTGTGTTTGCATAATGTCAGTTTGGTCCTCGTAGATATATATAGTAATATCTCTCCACTCGCTTCGCTCGTGTCAGTGTTTCGGCGATCGAAGCTGTTCATATGTGAAGGAATTTCAATATCTACGGTCAATTAATACAACCAATTTCAACAAATGATTGGTCTTAATTGCGTAAAAAACAAACGAAATTCCACATGTCCTCGGTTCGTTCGTTAATCCGAAAAAAAAAAACAATTAATTACTTCATCGAATAACCCTCATTATCTTTTTAATAAACCAAATAATATCCAATAAATATTGAAACGTTTTTGAAAGCAATGAAATGATTACGTTTTGCTTGCATGCAACGGACAAGGACCCAACAAGGAAAGCGAAGGAAGTAAGGGATGGTAGAAGGTAGGGGGTGAGTCTTTAATCCAATTACAATAAAGTAATATCCCAAGTCCTCCCCCCCCCCTCAGTATAGCGTCTCTATCAGATAGCAACTACCCCGGCTGTCTTATTTCCTTCCTTAGAGGTAATGAAAATAAATAGCCCAATGAAATACAATACGCGCTGCCTATACAGGCATTCAATTAGAAAGAAATGTTTTGACGATGTCTTTGTTGGGAGTTTGGGATCGGTGGTTTCTTTGAAGAAGGAGAAAATCATTAAAATACTGCATTTCAAATAAACTTACACGTTCCTACTTACAAAACCAGAACAATTTTTTTTTAACTCTAGTTTTTTCAACCCTCGATTGTTAACTGGCAATCGACAAAATTAGTTCTTTATAAACCATTTCCCTTGTTATCTCTGATAAACTTCGTTTCTGAAAGTACCATTCGATAGAGAAAAACTCAAAGAATTATTGCATATTCCAAAATGAACGATATTTGGTTTGCAAAATTAATTCACGTTTAGGGGTGATTATAAGTTGAAATACATGTAAGCTTGAGACGAAGGAAGGGATGAAGAGAGGAAGGGGGTAGTACAGGACATTCTGTGGTCAGAAAGCAACAAGTTGAACATCCTAAGACATTACAACCCTAACCAACAATAAGGGAGGGGTGCAATTATGTGTAATTTTGGTTTCAAACCTAATCTTCAAAGTTAACTTGACATAACGTAGTTTTTGAAAACTTCGAAGTCGAAACTCGTTAGTCGGACTTTATGCGACAGAATATAATTTAAAAAATATTTTATATTTAACTTTACGAAGGAAAAACAAGTTTATGGTAGCCGTTGTGGTACTTGCCCACTCCCATTATACAATGAAATACAAACAGATTCTCTAAATTTAATGTCCAAAAGTTGTTTTTGAAAGAAAGGTTAAATTGTATTGGTAGATGAAGAGGTCTACCCAGTAAGATAGGTTTGTTTAAAACAGTTTTGTTTACACAGGTTTATTCTTTCTAGACGTCGGCTAGGCCTTATGATTTTTTTAAAATTTTTACTGTATGTTGAAAAATAACCTAGCTATCTACAAAAAACTTAAAAAATAATTACTTGATAATTATTGTCTACAACACTCAGAATTAACCTAATGCAAAATATTATGGAATTATGATAATTGTTAATAATACTAGCATAATCCATTGCCCATTAAGCTACAATAAATGAAGTTGTTTCTTTTAACAATTTGAAAATGGTGGATGGTGTTTTAAATTTTTTTCCATAAATTTTAAAAATTACATAACCTATTAATAATTAAAATTTAATTTTCTACAAATTTAATTTGAACTTTTTTTTATTTTTCCCATTAATATGTAAAGTTATAAAATTTTAAAACAAATTTCATAAAAACAGCAACTAAACTTCCATAAGAAATACATGGAGCAAATCTTGCAAACTTTTTTCATATTTTAGTAACATTAGAAATACTTTTTGAAACTTGCAACGATTTTTTTCATATAATTTATTTTTGTAGAAAATTACGTTGAAAATTTTTGTTTTAATAAACACGAGTTTAATCAGACGAAATAATTTTTACAAATTACAAAATACCTAGCTACAAAATTTCAATTTGTTTTTGATCCATAATTTGAAATACATAGTGATAAAAACTACCTTATTTAGAAGTTTGGTAATTTAAAAAGTTTCCCTGCAAAAAATCGTCTCAAAGTTAAAATTTACTTTATTATTTTTATTTAAGGCATAGTTAAAACCTTACATCCAATTAGGCAAAAGTGCATGTAATTAACTAAACAATATCCCACCAAAGCATATTTAGTCACTCCGTTGCATATTACACTCTAGTAAATGCATTTACTTTGATTTTTAAACAAAATTAGTCGCACTTTAAAACATTCTCTATACCTGATTTTGTGATCATTCGTCGCGTTTCACCAATATCTGTTGCACTTTTTGTGTAACACTTTGAACGTACGCCCTACTTCCCCAGGTCCGCATTCAAGCGTGCCTCTTAAGCCCCCTGCTGTGTGTGAACAAAAAAGAATACAGTAGTTTACTGTAAAATTCTATTTTGCATTTCGTTTAGCTACGGTAGACCGCTTCTCAAAGTGTCTGCATTTTGAGTTGGTCTCATTAGGAAGATAAAACTTCTTCCATTATAGTTGGACAATTGTTAGACACCCCACATTATCTGTATGGTACCACTCCCTATATACTGTAAAATTATTACGTTCGATTTGACGTTCGATCGATTTTAAATTAGTTTCAAAATGTACTCCTATTGTACGATCTTTGAGAGGGTTAAATAAAAATTACAAAACAAAATTGCACAAATTATCTCGCACACTTTCACCCAAAACCAAACCTTAACTAACGATCTCCAAATTGTCAAATATGGAATAGATAAATCATTATATATTTTTTAATTATTTTACGAAAGCTATTTAAGCACTGCTTCGTCCCTCAACATCGTCGTCTTCTTTAACTAAAGTAAGACATTCCATATCTCTGCAGCTCTTCTCAAATCCTACTTTTACCCGTCGGGAGATCCTGAGGTACAGTGTAGCACTCCCAAGATATCCTAGCTGGTTTTAAAACTATCTCCATCTAGTATTTTGTTAGATTTCTCTCTTTTATCTCTCCATTCATATCCTTCTCGACTAACTTGTGTTACCTTCCGACACTGACACTATTAGAGTATTCGAGCGATTTTGACCACAAAACATGAATTTAGTAACCTAACCTTCACATTTCGCGAAAATTTAATCAATAAAGTCATCCATTTTTGTGATATAGGTTATGAACTTCTTAGTCAAAGACAGTGGTTGATTTTAATTTTTTTAACAACAAATCCGGACTTTGAATTCTACGGTACAGTACTGACAAATTCGTTCTGATTGGATCCTAGGGAGCTACAGTTGAAAACAATTAAATCAAAATCTGTATATTTGCATAAAATAGTAATTTGTATTTTGATTTTCAAAACTTTAGCGTCAAGACATAGTCATCAAATATGTGGTTATAAAATCACCCCTCCCCCTTTTCCACATTATATATGAGATTATTTTTTAACCATTATAAATGCAAAAACACTCTCTATTTAAGTGGTTGTGAATTTTAGTGAATCATTTTATGTCCAAAATTTAGATATCACCTTAAAAAAAAAAATAAATAAATAAATAAAAATAAATCTTAATGCGAAGGTTTTCATACAATATATCGTTTAACACAGTATCTTCTTTTACTTTTAAAAACAGTGGGTGAATTAAAACTGTAAAATATTTTACCGTTTTCGATGTAGGGCTATCAGTAAGTTTAGGTTAGGTTAGGATATCTCTAAAATGTTAAAACATTTTCTGTTTTGTTCCAGCACTGTTTTTAGAAAGCAAATACAGTGTTATATGTCGCACGACCGCCTTCACATAATGTTCAGGTCGTCACCTAAATCCTAAACATACTGACGTATCAAAAACGGTGAAACCTTCTTCCGTTTTGATTTCATCACTGTTTTCAGAAGGAAAAAAAAGAAAAAAAGACGATGTTGAGCGATATGTCGCTAAACCTCACTCGCATTCTAGATCTTGGACCTAGATTGATCCCCTACAATTTCTAAATACTTGTAAAGGTAGTGTTTTTACATTTATAATGTATTTTATTTGTTAAAAAACAATCTGATATAATGTTTAAAAAAAGACGGGAAATTAAAACCACCCTATATATGTCAACAACTTATTATTCAGAAATGGTTAATTTCATTTATTAGTTTATTTAATCTTATTTGGATACTTATCAAAAAGATCAACAAAAAACAAATTGTTAAAAATCGGCTACAACGATTTACAAGGTTATGTAATTGTTGTAAAACACATTCAATAAAACAAATTTAAACAATAAATACAAGAATTTAGTTCTGCCTAACTTCCAAACAAACGTTACGGTTCCCCCTCCTCTCCACACTTTCAACTAAATTATTCATTACAGACAAATTTACGGTTCCACGACTCCTTTTATTGGGACTAAGTGCTTCTGGGCATGAAGATGGGCACCACGGGACACGAATGCGTTCAACCATTACACTTTGTCGCGACGTAAGCTGTGAGCATTGTCATCGGTTGGTGAGGGATTAACAAACAAACACCTTTGCGGTGATTTTAACGCTTTCAAAGATCTCCTGATTCAACCTTTCTGATAACAACCACTTCGCATTCCAAATGTTGTCAACGGCCGTGTTTTTCTGTTAACTTTTACACGGAACGTGGATTTAGGTCAGTATTGTGTAAAGACTGGGTGTTTTCAAGGAGAGTAAGATTGAAAAGTACTTTTGTGGTGAACAAATATCTTGAAGGGCTCATTTATAAAATCGTATGCAATTAATTTAGAGATTCTGACATTCCAATAATTGTATTTATCTTCTGACGCGTTTCGGATGAACTCTATCTTTAAAAGCTATTTACGTAATGCATCGTCCCTCAACGGAGTCGTCTTATATAACCAACGTAATTGTTACGTTGAAGTAACCTACTATCCAGTAATTATATATGGGATTCAAAATGTCAAATTGGCGGCCATTTTAAACAGTATTTTGTTATTATTTCGTTTGATATTCACCTTATGACAAACAAAATTAGATATCAACTCTCAAAAATGTAATTTCTAACTTCAGATTTATACAACCGCAAGGCCCACCAGGAGCGAGACACTGACACAAGTTAAACGATTGGAGACTTTTAATATATACACATGTAGGAGGCCCGTCAAGGTCAAGACGGCGTCATTAAAGTAGTGAAATACACGAGGTTTAAAAATATTCTGTGTAACAATTGTTTTATACAAACTTACCCTATTGGATTCCACCCCTAAATCTACCAATACAATTTAACATCTAGGTGGTCGAATAAAACATGTAGATATCACATTTAGAAGATCTGCTTGCATTACGATAAGTACCATGATTTAAAAAAAAAACTTTTATTGCAGATGTTTTTTCTTTATTGCGTCCAATCAGAAATAAAAATTTTGTTGCCGTTTCCAACTCGTACCACATATTTCCTTATACACTCCACTCTAAACTTTGAACAACTGATTCTGTTATACACCAGAACACGCGCTGCAGATTGTATCTTCCAAAGTCATTCATCATATATTCTATATTTGGTTGCTAGGTTGTGGGGGGGGGGACGAACACACTGATACGAGGCGCAAACTTAATTTCAATGTTCTCTCAGGTTTTTTGTGATGTGTGAGTCGGCACAATCAATCATACGGTCTAAGTGTAACGGAATAAAACCGTATTGTGGAGTATGTCAGCATTGACTGATGGCCCGTGGGGTTGATTTAATCTTAAAAACACTCGTAGTCATATCATGCGTTCAGATTGTTTGTAGGGGTTTTTCATATTTAAATGTGAGGGAAAATCAAGTCAAAATTTGCAACGAACGTGCTGATATGGGCATTTTACTTTATAATTTCCCAGTAAAGAAAATATTTCGTTGGTTTGAAATTTTCGAAACTCATCACTTTTGAAGGCATTAACACATTTAGCAGACTTTAACTTAATTGGGAGTCTCTATTAAGTATCTCATAATAGGTTGCTTTAGGTTATGTTAGGTTATTTTATGTTAGGTTAGGTTAGGATTAGGTTGTTTTAGGTCTGTTCATAGTTTAAACTTCTTTTAACTTTTACAGAAATTAACACATTTAGCAGACTCTAACTCATTTAGGATTTTTTTTTACGTATCTCATAATAGGTTATTTTAGGTTAGGTTGGGTTGGGTTAGTTTAGGTTAGGTTATATTAGGTTAGGTTATATTAAGTTAGGTTATTTTAGGTCTGTTCATAGTTTAAACTTCTTTTAACTTTTACAGAAATGAACACATTTAGCAGACTCTAACTCATTTAGGAATTTTTTTTTTTACGTATCTCATAATAGGTTATTTTAGGTTAGGTTGGGTTGGGTTAGTTTAGGTTAGGTTATATTAGGTTAGGTTATATTAGGTTAGGTTATATTAAGTTAGGTTATTTTAGGTCTGTTCATAGTTTAAACGTCTTTTAACATTTACAGTTATGAACACATTTAGCAGACTTTAACCCATTGAGGAGTCTTTTTTAAGTATCTCATAATAGATTATTTAAGGTTAGATATACATAATTTGAAATTCTTCTAACTTTTACAGAAATTAACACATTTAGCAGTCTTTAACTCATTTAGGAGTCTTTTTTACCTATCTCACGACTGGTTAGGTTAGATATAATTCAATAATCTTAACATTTCACTTTTACAAACATTATCACATTTAGCAGACATTAACCATTTACGATTCTTTTTTAAGTATCTCATGATAGGTTTGGTTAGGTTAGGTTCGAAATTTTGGAGATTCTTTCCACTGTTACAGACATTAACACATTAATAAGGCTTTATTTAGGAGTCGTTATTATGTATCGCAAGATTGGTTAGGTTTATTTTCGATATTATTTGAAACTATTTTCACTTCTACAGACTTTAACGCAATTAGCAAACTATATAACCAACTTAGAAATCTTTACTACGTATCACCAGATAGGTTAAGTTAGGGAAAGTTAAGTATAGTTTCAAAATTCACTTTTACAGTTAGCCTATTACCACATTTAGCAGCCTTTAACCCACTTTGGAGTGTTTGTTGCGTATAACACGATAGGTTAGGTATAATTGAAAATATTTTCACTTTTATAGACATCAAAACATTAAGGGGAATTTAATGAAATTATAAATATTTTTTACATATATTACAATAGGTTAGGTTAGATTAGGTATGGTTAAATAATTTTTGAACAATCCAGATAAAATTTTAATATATATTGAAAAATTTTAGAAGAGCTGCCCTGTACAGCAACTTCTCTCCCAAAATAAAAACTGGGTAATAAAAAAGTTATCTTTTTCTTCCTCCTTTGAAGCAATATTAAAGAATGTTTTTGTTAAACGCCAACGATTATTATTTTTTGGTTTCTTGAATGGATGCATGAAGAAGTGAGATGGTATTTTTTTCATCAAATTTTAAAAAAAATCTTTTAATTGGTGTAAAAATGAACTTAGTAACAGCAAGGTAAATTTTACTTGAAAAATAAAGAATTAAACCATAATTTTATACACAGTATGTTTTAAAAACTGCTACGTTAATCAGACTCTGCAAACATGCGATTGTGAAATATTAAAAACACATACAAAAATAGTTAAGCAAGCAAACAAGCAAATGTCACTGTGTAAATTATGAATTACTGTATTTTTTAGCTACAAATAGAATTAAATACAAATTGACCTTGACTTGTGAGAGATTTTAAAGCGAAAATAAAATTTGTAACCAATTTGTAATTTAAACCACGCCCCTCTTTCCGAATTAGTTTTGATTATTATAGTAGTCTACTGGTATCACTGAAGATGGCGACACTGTTGTTGAAACGCGTTTAAGTCAATACAAATATTATTTGTAAGAAATTGGGTTCAAGTTTTATTTATATAGGAAATGTATAATGCTTTCAATATATATTACCTTATCGAATAATCTATGTTCTATTGCAATTAAACAAATTTATTTGGATTATGTAATTGCAACTGGACAGCAGAGAACATGCTCAGAAATGTATGCGCACAACGACACAGAATCTGTTACATTACTTCGAAAGTACTTTTTGAACATATTTTAGTTTTAAGTTGATCGATAAAATACTTTAATACAATTTTCGATCATTTTATCTGAGTCTTTTATATTTTCATAGTTGACAAAGTTCTGAGTTATTCAATCTTTAAAAAAAAAAAAAAAAATACTTTCTATATGTACTGTAAAGCAAATTTTTGAACTCGAGTTAATTAGAAACAGTGAAAATATGAAAATTACAGAGATAAAACTAGAAAAGAGTAAAAATTAGAAGTTAGAAAGCTTTTATTGTAAAGTTTGACAAGAATGATTGACAGTTAATTGAAAAATAGATTTAGGGCTACATTCGCTTACGTTTAAGCAATATAAGAAATTAATTTGTGTTTATAAAATTATATTTAATTATTTAATTATTATCACAATAAAAATAACGTTTAATTTTCTCTACCGAACATTTAACAAAGAAAAACATTAAAAAACACGAAAATTATAAAACAGAAAAGAAAAAAAACAACATCGATAACAACTAATACCCATCAAATAAAAAAGAAGAAAAGTAAAGAGAAAAAGAAAAAATAGAAAAGATAGAAAAAAGACATACCGTGCCGCATACATTCCCGCCCAGCCCCTGATTGACCGATTTTCTAAAAGGGCGCCTACCTTTCTGATGCTTTGTGAGACATCAGACACCTGCGAACAAATGAAAAAATTTGACTAACTAAAAAAAGTTTGGATTTCTTGTATCCGTTTGTTCTTACATTGAATACAATTTATTCTAAAAGAGAATAAAAATCACATTCAAGAAATATAAAGATGAAGCTGGACGTTAATTATTACAATATTAGAATAACTTAATAACTACAAGTTCAGTCACTAAACAGATTTCGATGCTGTCAAATCATCATATTTGGAATTGGTGAAATCTTTTCCAGTAGAATTTTTGTAGATTTTCCTGAAAAATTTGTAAACAATATTGTTCCAGACTCTAAAAGGAGAACAAATTTGAGCAAATCGATCTTATTTTAAAACGAACATTTGACATTTTTTTCAGTATGTTTGTCTGAGTTTTGAATACGCTATCATTATTGAATTTAGTTACATGATGTTCACCTACATGATGTTGTTTGATTTATTTTCATATAAAATGGCAGCCACACAAAACATACAGTACTCTTTGGATTGGAAGGGAGTTATAGTAAGCTTCATAATGTTAATATAATATACATTACTAACATTGTTACAACAAAGAGTCAAATATAGAATGAGAAGTCTTCGAAAATTGTCACGTGATGACAAAATAAATATCTCCTAGCTTACATAGGTTGGGTTAGGTTAGGTTACGTTAGGTTAGGTTAGGTTATTTTTGGATATGTTTTGTTAGGTCAGGTTAGGCAAGGTTAGGTTACGTTAGGTTAGGTTAGGTTAGTTAGGTTAGGTTAGGTTAGGTTGGGTTATTTTGGGTTATGTTAGGTTAGGTCAGGTTACATAGCTTACTTTACATCACAATAACGAAATAAATTATTATTCACTTAATATCAGGAAGGTTTAATATTGTATTTACAAAATTGCGAATTTTAAAATGTATAGGATAAATCGTTTATTATTAAAGATAAATGAAAAATTTAAAAAAATCATTTTAAGTGTCTTATTACAGTAAAAGTAACTTATTATAATATGTAAAAAAGAGAAAAATCACCTTTTTTAAATTTTTGGAACACTCTGTATGTGCTATTAAATGTTCATACCACTTTGTAGTTAGCTTAAATTAAGAGCTTTAAAATGAGAGGTCGGTTATCTTTTTATGTAAAGCAGTTCTTGAGATATTAAGCCTTGTCTATACTTTTCTATCACTTTGTATACACATACAATAATTGATTTTAGCATAATTTTATTGTAATTAGTATTATTGCTCTAACTACTATTACCAGAATAATCATTAAATGTTTTAAAAAATCTTACTTTTTTGTTTGCCGAACGTTTTTCAAGGCCGTTTACTATACCTTTATTCTCAAATAACGTTTTAAAAATAAAGGAACACTACACTGCCTTTGAGAGAGCGCTCTACATGCGAAATAGTAAATTTTTTGTTAAAAACAGAATCATTATTTAGAAATAGTTAATTGTATCAATAATATATAATTTAAAAACAAAACAGAATAAGTTCTAAGGAGTATGATCTATATACATTTCATAACTCTATATTTCACCATAAGAATATGTGCATTTAATAAAAATCATTTGGGAACATTGCAATTTTCTACCTTTCTAAATGTTATCTGTTAATCATTTTTTCGGTTCCATATTTACGACCCACCCTATATTATAGCAGATGGGAAAGTTTTTTAAGTAATAAAAATAATAGCATTATAAAGATCTATATCATTGTTTCGATTAAAATAACAAAACACATCAATCAAAAGTATTTCAGTGAATGTCAAACAATATTTCTGTTTGTTTAAAAAAAAAAAAAGGTCAAAGAGGTCGAGAGAGTTCAATATAGGGAGGAAAAGAGAGAAAGAGAGGTTGAAAGCAGATGCACAACAAAGTTCCCTTTTACAGTCAAAAAACTAGAAAAATTGAACAAAAGGCCCACACATTGTTACAGCTAACGATCCTAGCGGAAGAAATAGACTACTTACATAATGGACTCCTTTTATATTAGGGAGGAGGGACCGATGTTGTTGATTTTTAACAATCTGTAGGTCTACTCAACTGGGATTTGTAAATAAAACCTCAAAGATTAATAAATATATTAAACAATATTTTTGTATACAAAAGTTGTAGCTTGGAAAAACTAACCTGTTCGGAAAGTTGTATTTTATTTACCTTATTAATACATAAAATAAAGACACCTATGCTTCGAATACTCTAAAAGCGTCAGGGTCAGAGGGGAACAAGAGTTGGTCAAGATAGGGAAGATGAAAGAGAGGGATCTAACCCAAGATAACACGAAAAAAAGTTGTAGATCCAGCTAGGTTCTCTCGGAAATGCTGGAGATTTAAAATGGAACATTTTGTATTTATTCAAAAAATAATGTTAACTTTAAAAATTTTAATTTTTTGAGTCGACATTTGGTAAAAACAATTTTTATGCTGCGTGTCAACAATATACCAAGAACCAAAACATTATCTTAGAAATTGTCAAAATGGTGTATATTTTTAATATTGAATATCTGTTAAACCATTAACTTTACAAAAAATATATAGCCGCCATTTTGAAAATTTACTTGATTCAGTTTTCGCTCTTGGTATGCTGATAAAACGAAACATTCTAAATGTGTACACCAAATTCCAACTCGAAATCTTAACAATTTATTTATTATTTTTAGAAAAAAATTACAATTCGTCCCAATGTTTATAATTAACATTTTTCTTTTTTTGAATTACTTCCCGAATTTAGAACACATATTTTTGGAACACCCTGTATATGTAAAGTAAAAAGTAGGTCTACAATATTTAAAATGAATATATGGCGCAGTTTAAAACGGACCGAAGCACACCATTGGTGAAGATAAATCTAACCTAGAGCATCATGATCAAGTGTAAAGAAGACGTGAAGATGTGTTTTTATGCCACCTGTATTGTTCGTTTAATCGTTCCAGTATTTAACACAAACAAGATGTAACTAAAAAAAACATCATAGTTTGGTTTAAGCATTATATAAAAGCCAATATTACATGACTCGCCAAAGAGAAATGGCGTGACGAAAAGGCAGACTTCACATCGTGTAGCATTGACCTCTATGTCTAATGTTTAGGTTTGAATAAATAATTCAATAAAATACACGAAGGAATTTTGATAGAAACTTGACGCAAAAAATTGGACGAATATGAAATGTATAGCTCGATCTATCCGAGTGGAACGAGTCGGTGCTTTTGTCATTTAAAACGGACCATTCAGTTTGACAGCATCAGCAAAACTCTTGACACTTTCTTTTTTATCGATATTCCGGTTTTAGAAACAGCGGTTATAGATGTGGTCAACAGCTGCCGAATCGATACGACGGAGCTTCCTCAATATATTTTGATTGTTGATTACTCGTTAGTATGACGAGTACCCACAGGAGCAAACTTTAGAGCAATCCCAAGGGCCCCTAACTAGATGTAATCTTGGATTAGATTGCTCTCATCTTTCCTATTATGTCTCTCTTGACCGACTCTTGTTCTCGACCGAACCTGACGCTATTAGGGTATTCAAAGACTAGAAGTCTTCATTTTATTTTATTTTTTTGATAAGGTGACGATAACCAAAAGGTTTTTAAACAACAACATTTAAATTGAACTCGCTTAGCTCTTATAGCTGGACCATCAGATTAACTCATCAGCCAGCTTCGCTCCCACGGAGAGTTTTAGTTGAACCAATAAAAACTTTAAATAAATGTGGTAAAAGTTCAGGTAAAAAAAAAAAAATGCAGTGGATTCAGCGTACAATTAAAAGGAAATATCTTCCCTAATTAGCAGGTTAAAATTAACCGTTTGCAAAGTGATTTATGATTAAATTTACTCAGTCACTTGGTCATTCTTTCAATCACTCAACCAGCTTTTTACTAACTGAAACGAATTGAGTTACTCTTGCTCACTCAGTCAAGCATACACTTGATTTTCTCTTCTAAAGACAAACAATATATAAGAGAAAGAAAAGAACATATAATAAAAATTCGAACAACGTCAGAATTGGGAAAAAAGTCTTGAAAGAGAGAGAGGGATCCAACCCAAGGCTATAGATAATAAAGTATAAATCCTTTGAGAATGCAACGCCCGTACTGACTAAAGGTAAGAACCTGAAGACTGGAGACTCATTAAGTTACTCAGTCACTTATTTACTCAGTTACTCATTTACTCAGTCATCCATTTACTCAGTCACTCATTTACTCAGTTACTTGTTGATCAGTCATTCATTTACTCAGTCACTCATTTACTCAGTCACTCATTTAATTAGTTACTCACTTACTCAATCATTCATTTACTCAGTTACTTATTTACTCAGTCACTTATTTACTCAGTCATTCATTTACTCAGTTACTTGTTGATCAGTCATTCATTTACTCAGTCACTCATTTAGTTAGTTACTCACTTACTCAGTCATTCATTTACTCAGTCACTTATTTACTCAGTCACTCATTTACTCAGTTACTCATTTACTCAGTCATTTACTCAGTCACTCATTTAATTAGTTACTCATTTATTCAGTCCTTTATTTACTCAGTAACTCATTTACTCAGTCACTCATTTACTCAGTCATTCATTTACTCGGTCACTCATTTACTCAGTCAGGCACTCACTGAGTTTATTAGTCAGATAGGCCTACATTAAATGTGTTTTATACACTCATTTTCTTATAAATTTAGAACCTAACTATCATAAGAAGAAAAAAACTCAAATCTTCTCAAAAACGGCTATATTGGTTTTAATCGAATTTCAGACTCTAAAAGAGCAAACAAAGGGTCACCATTTCCCTGAAAATTAATACATCTTGGTTAAAAATAGAAAATATATCATGGGTGATGTAGTAAAAGTTGTAATATCTCAATACAGTAGATATTTTAATCAAATTTTCGTTAAATGAAAAAAATAATAAAACACATAAAATAGCACACTCTATGGATCGCGAGAGACCCAATCTCGACTTTTTTTCTCATATATCCTTGAGGTAGATTTCTCTCTTTCATTTTCCCTATAATGTCTCTATTGACCAACTCTTGTTCTCTTTCGAGATTTAGGGTATTCGAGGACTGAGAGTCTTTACTTTATGTTCTTTTCTTATATTTTTATAAAGTGATGATGATCGAAAATGCCAAAACGTCTCTTTCAAACGAGCCAATTCTTTAAATAACTGTGTTGTGTTTCCGTATAATTGCAACAATAAGAGTACGCTTTGACACCCCAACTCGGCAACTGCATCATGACTTGTTGTCTCTAATTGACTCCCGGCGCCTCACTAATTACCTACAATCGCAAGTTTCATTCGAAATGGAACGGAAAAGAAATCATCAATCCTTAGTGTGGAGATGATTACCTGCAAGGCCCCCGGGGGGGTCCCGACGAATCCATCAAACTCGTATTTTAATTGTTTTCCAAATTCGTTAAGTTTTTGTTGTTTAAAACAAAGTGAAGCCGACTTTCGTAACTCATTACTCGACACTGTGGGTCTTTCTTTGAAAACAAAAGGGTCTTATGGTTTCATAATCCACTGGGAAATCGAATTAATTTCTTATTAATTAAACTTAAAAGACGGTTTCAAAAGGATAATATTGTCAGTGCTAGAAGTTTTAATTACTTGAATGAAGACGAAAAATATACCGATTATCAATTTTGGATCTCATTTTGTGGTAAATTTTACTTTATTTTTACTTTGAAATGACCTTTTAGTTTCATTAGTCAATTAGTGCGGCCTTGGCCGAGAGAGAGGGGGAGAGAGAGAGAGAGAGAGAGAGAGAGAGAGAGAGAGAGAGAGAGAGAGAGAGAGAGAGAGAGAGAGAGCGAGAGGGGGGGAGGGAGAGAGAGATCTGCACTTATCTTTTCGCTATTGCCTAACAAATCCATCTGACTAATACTAATATTTCTTATCTTTTATTTGTTATAGTGTTGCACTGTATAATAATTTATGTTTCTTAATGTTGGCAACACTGTATATGCAAGCGTTATTACACCTGACTGACAGTGTCTATGTTTTGACTATCTCTTTTGTTATTGCAGATTGTAATTGTGTTTTAGTTTGTTTATACTATAAGTGTATTTTACTTATCAATTACGCCTAGGCAGAAAAGGCAAAATAAATCATAATTAGTTAATTTTTCCACCTTGCATGTTTTGTTTCAGTGGGCCGAAAGTTTGTCTGCGTGTACCAACTGAAGATGACGAGTTAGTGTTAAATAAAACGTGTTGTCGAAATTTCTGTTTTAGTTCCTTTTGTTTCATTTTAACAACCTAGGTGGTGATTGTAATATAATATACATGGTTTTGTTGTTGTTTCAAAAAACGTGTTTTCCAGTTAGTATATTTTGAATCATAGAGCACGCTACAAGGTTGGTCATGATCATGACAGAGCGACTGACAGACAAGGAAACCGGTTCCTAAGTCAACTTGTTCCATTCAGTAATCAGGTAGAACAACAATTGACTTTGTTTAAGGGACCGCGGTTTTTGCACGAACCAGTTTTATACTATTAACTGAACAGGTTTATTAAATATAAATGTAAAACTATTCATTTTGAACAAATCTTTTGTTAATTTGTTCACATTATGAGTGATTTCCTTTACTCAGTTCTACATAATTTTGAATGTAGTAACCAGAAACAAGAATTAAGCATCGTTTGTAAGAATTGTAAGTTGTAAGAAATTAATGTAAATCATTTTGTAGAACATTTTAAATTTTTCCTATCTATACGGAAACAAACACATCCTAATGTTTTGTTATTCCGTATATAAACTATAATCTATGATTAATGGGACTTTTCGTTGACGTCAGTTTCGTTGAACATATCCTGCACAACTTGAGAATGACTGAATAGCCGAAACAGCAGGCGTTGAACTGTGAAAAAAGAAAACGATAATTCCCAATAAACGAACAGAAACAGCCTCCTTAACTATGGAACGACACTAAAATTGTATACATAAAAAAATCATAAAACAATAATACAGAAAACTAAAACTAACTTAGGCGTGTTTTATAAAACAAAAACACAAAGTATTACAAAATAAGAGACACCTCTTTAGACTGAGTGTAGGAGTGAGGGCCAGCCGACCCAAAACTTGTCGAAGGTAATTCATGTAATTTTGCGTTTGGCGGAGAACGGGCCGGAGGAGAAATACCATTAGTCATAAAAGGGAAGGCAAGCAATTCGCAGAATAATCTCATTTCCTGTTTAAATAGAACAAATAGAGTGTTTTTTTTTGTGTGGTTTTAAGGCGAAAAGCCACAGTGGTCATTATCGCAAGAACAAATAAAAACTCCAGCTGGGGACAATATATATATATATATATATATATATATATATATATAACGATAATAATCGTTCGATTTTGGTATGTATATATTAACTTAACCTAACCTAACCTAAAGTAACCTAACCTAACCCAACTGAATCTAACCTAACCTAACCTAACCTAACCTAACCCAACCTAACGTAACCTAACCTTACCCAACCTAACCTAACTCAACCTAACCTAACCTAACCCAACCTAACCTAACCTAAAGTAACATAACTTATGCGTGGTTATTCTTAAAACGACTAATTTAATCTACATTTTTGTTTTCCAAAAAGTCTGCTTCCTCTGGAATCTCGTCTCGTGCCTAGCAGTTGGACTTAGCTCCGTTCTACAGGCTGTGACTGTATTGGTGTTTGGGATGTCAGAGCAAAATACAAAAGTAGGGATAAAGCTGAATACAAAATTAATCTTATGATTGCCATTTAAAATTTTACTATGATTTGTTTTACTTATAATCGTAACCGAAATCAAATAAAAAAGAAGACAATAAAGTACGCATCGTTGCAAGACAAGAAAGTAGATTTCTATTTTAAGTAATAAACTCCTCAAAAACTAAACACATCTTTCGTTGATTTTAACAAATCGATCTGAATATATTAATAAATCCAATATCAATATAAAAGTAGTAGCAAAAAACAGTTATTTCTGTAAAGTTATTTTTGAGTAAGTACCGTTCAACAAGTTTTTCAATGCTTTTGACACACAGAAATAGAATATAATAAATGGTGAAACTTCGATGTTACTTTCCATAAACTGAAATATTGGGCTGGGTAAGTTCCATGATGGTTTCCATCAACTACTTTTTATATAATTGTACCAGACATAAATAGACTACAATAATATTTTTAAATGGTTTTGCCACACGTGAATACAATATAATAAATGGTGAAACTTCGATGTTACTTTCCATAAACTGAAATATTGGGCTGGGTAAGTTCCATGATGAGCCCATAAACTAGTTTTTAAATACTTTTGGCACACAGAAGTAGAATATAATAAATGGTGAAACTTCGAAGCGATTTTCCAAAAACTAAGATATTCGGCTGGGCTGGATACTTACCAAGATTGCACAAAACTCTAAATTTATCAACAGTTTTAATAATTTAGTGAAATATACCGATTTTAAAGATCCATATAAAATGTATTGATCCCCAAATTTCTCAAAATGCGGTATAATTGAAAAATCAATAAATTATTGATGCTGTGTTAATTTAATTTAGGACTTCACAAACAAAACAAAAAATGTGCTTTAATGACCTTAAAATATAGTTATACGGTTTTCGTTATCTATTTAGAAAAAATGAAACAATCTTAAATAACGTACATTTCGTAATAATGTTTAGATGTTTTTTTTTATTAGAATTAAAAAATCATACAACTTTTACATACTTTCTGATCTATTGACTTGCTCTATATGGTTCTAGAATTCCGGTTCATCCTGTACATTTTTACCCTATTCACCCAGCAACACTGTCAGCCCTTTGTGTCCAACTATATCGGTTACATCATAAACTTACGAAAAAAATAATCATTCACAATATACCAGACTATATCAAATACCCATTATCAATTGGGGCGTATAAAAAACACAATGAGCAAAAAACACAACTGATCTGCACCCCAAATAAGTAACATTTGGTCGCCGTATGAGGTCGTATTTTGTGACACCTCACACGCCTACTAGCGGTGAAAAACTATTAATAAACTATACAGTGGTCATAAATAGGAACTGAAAGTAAACAACAATAAGATTTTTTTCGTATTTTTCGAATTGTGTTTTTTATTATTATAATAGATGTAAATACGGTAGATTAACGATGGTTGATTTATAGGATGAGGGATGAAAAAGAGGGGGAAATAATGTAAAATATAGTCTCAAGCTGTATTGTCATTATTATAGATTATGAAAATATTTTACGATACCAAACTTAAAACCACGTCTCTCTTCTAGTACTGAGAGATCAGAAGTACATTTTCTCTCTAAAATAGTCTTAAAACAGTTTAAAATAAATGGTTTATAAACATTGCACAAACTCAAAAATACAGAAAAAGAAATGGCAACTAGGCTCAAAAGTAACTGTCGGAAAACCAAAATATGATAATTAAATTTTGTCATCCTAACATGAGAAAACTAGTCATGCTAAAAAGCGTGCTCTTCCGATCCATTTTTTCTCCCTACCTAATTTAAATTCCCTTAACAATAATAATTTATATTTATTAATCAGTTAATGTTTGATTATTTTGGTTGTATTTGGATATTTCTTCAATTTGTTCTAATATCTCTTTCTTTTCAATCTTGTTTACTACTTTAGCTTTTTCTTCAGATGTATTTTTTCACAATAAACTTTTCTATTTTATTACGTTTAATATACTTTACTTTCTTGTTTATGGTTTTTCGGTTATACTATATTTGCATATTTCTCTAATTTGTTCTATTATCTCTTTCTTTTCAATCTTACATACTACTTAAGTTTTTTCTTTAGATGTAATTTTTCACGTTA
Organism: Aphrophora alni; assembly: GCA_963513935.1. Classification (NCBI taxonomy): domain Eukaryota; kingdom Metazoa; phylum Arthropoda; class Insecta; order Hemiptera; family Aphrophoridae; genus Aphrophora; species Aphrophora alni. Next base: position 22,247,141 of record OY740778.1, read on the forward strand.
CACTTTTCTATTCTTTTTATTTTTCGTATACTTTAATTTCTTGTTTATGGTTATTTTGGTTATACTATATTTGCATATTTCTCTAATTTGTTCTACTATTTCTTCCTTTTCAATCTTGTTTAATGCTTAAGTTTTTTCTTTAGATGTAATTTTTCACGATACACTTTTTCTATACTTTTTACGTTTGTCATAATACAATTTCTTGCTTATTATTATTTTGGTTGTATTTGCATATTTCTTTAATTTTTCCTACAATTTCTTTCTTTTCATTCAAGTATACTACTTAAGTTTTTTCTTCAGACGTAATTTTTTTCAATACATTTTTCTATGATTTTTAATTTTGGGATATTTCAATTTCTTGCTTATGATTATTTTGGTTGTATTTGTATATTTCTTTAATTTTTCCAACAATCTCTTTCATATCAATCTTGTACTATTTAAGTTTTATATTTAGGTGTAGTATTTCAAGATACACTATTTTTTATTCTTTTTAAGTTTAGCATACTCAAACTACTTACTCCTTAGTGCATTTTGACATTTAGGATATCAACTCCATTTTCAAAAACACCAATTTCGAGACAGTTTTCACACAATGAAAACATAGCCATGAATCACACCAACCCTTAGAGAAGGGAAAGCAAATCCTAAGAAGCTGGGATTCTGTCGTGTTATTAATTTCATAGCTGGGTGGTTGTGAGTACGGAGGGTGGGGGAGGGGTGCATTTACAGGTATCTAAAACCCAAGAAATTGTAATTACATACAAGATCCGTGTAATTTATATCTCTACTTTGCATGTAATCAGCTTATCTTGGAGTTTGTCGCTTTTTTTAGGAATGACGGTTTAAATATTAAAAAGACTAGATAATTAAGGAAGAAAATCGGTTTGTGTAAGTGTAACAACTGAAGATGATGGTTTAGTCTTTGAATAAAGTTTTTGTTATGATTTTTTTACTGTTTAGCACATTTTGGTTTTACTTGTCCAGTATACTAAGTAGGCTTAGGCCTATTAGGGCGAGTTAAGTAATCTTTAAAAATGTCAACCTTTTTTTTTTAACTGATCAAGATATTTCTTGTCCTCAGTATAACAAGTAAATAATTTTTCACATACTGTCCGTCCGTCGTCTATAAATAAGAACGATAGCAGCTAAAAATATATTATTAATCGAATTGCAAATATCAAAATGGCCGCCATTTTTACCAGTTTTTTGTTCATATCTCGCGTATTATTAAATTTATAACACATTAAATTAGATACAAATGTTAAGATTTTAATTTATTCTGCTACGATGAGTAAGAGCGAAGTTATTGTTAAAATGTAATTACAAACCCTGACCTTGAAATAAATGTGATATGCAACATCTGGAGCGAAGCGAGTGAAGACTTGTTAATACCTTGTATTCACTAGGCTCGTTAGGGACTAGCAGATGTCAAGAAAGTAGTGAGTTTCAAAAAACCTCTCTAAACCCTACTGGATCTACCAATACAGTTTAACATTTCCTAAAAGCCCTAAGAGACCAACTTTAAGGCATTTAGAAGATCTGTTTGTATTATATTTAAATATGAAGCTGGGTCAGTACCATGATGACCCAACGATCTGTCTAAGAAACATATTCTACGTAATTTTATCATAAGAGAACACTTAATAATGAGAAATAACGCCCCTACCAATAATTCCAGTTATTAATATATTCATTGTTTCCACGAACTACCCCCTCCCTTTTCAACCCCTAGAAAAAACATTTCCAATAAATAATCGCGAAGAATTTGCATGCCAATTGACCAGACCCTATCTTATACGATACAGCAATACGTTATAGAAATGGATTTTATGTCGGGGGAGGGGAGGGGAATAACCATTTTAATATATATTGGCCGACATCGGTTGTAGAATTGAAAAGGGTCTGTTGGCCTTTTATCAAAACATTTTTGCGGGCAACAGAAAGGACCAATATAAGAGTGGGCGTGTCCAGAATCGCTTCAGGCAGGGATGTTTCTATCTTTTGTAGGATTCTTTCTTTTCTATTATATTTCATATATTGGTTCTGTTTGAAATAAAAGAAAAGCATTTCATGCGTAAATATTGTTAAATTTGTCATGTTGGCACCACCGTTCATTGTTGTTGTTCTTATAAATGTTTTCTCACCAGTATACACCGTATCGGGTAAGTTTGTTAATCGCAAAAAACGATCTACTCACCAGACAGACAGTAAGATAGCAACAAACAAAAAACAACAAAACAATTCCACAACTTCACAAGTTAAAAGATTAAAATCTGTAGTGGTCCTGTACGATTCCATCTTGGATTCAGGCAGGTAATTGTAGATTGCAATGAATAGCTACATATAATTACAACCAGAAATTTTAGTCAGTTTGATACGGTTCCCTTGGCCGGATGTGGGAGGTTCTCTCTTCACAACCATGGTTGCATCAATTGCAACCATTACAACAGACAGACAAGACATCTTGAAAGTTACATACGTAATGTGAAAGATTAAAAACGTGGTTTCTCTTATGAGGTTGAAGGTTAAGATACATGTCCATGCTTATTTTCAAAATATATGTTGACGGTGATATCACGATTGTGTATATTATTAGAAATGTATATTATTTGTACGGGAGACTTCAACGGTGGGTTAGAAAAGAAGTTCTTAGAAGAAAATACAAAATTGTAATATTGTAAAAGAGATTGATGTGGTGTTTAATTTTTTTTTTTAATTTGTAATACAATCGATGTTATTTTTATTATTAGAGGTCTTTATACAGGGTGTCTCTAAAATACACGAAGAAAAATGAAAATGGATATCTTACATAAAACAAAACAAATAATTATATTTTTAAAGAATAGATCAAAATTAATTCGCTTGTAGTTTACGATGAAGATGCCCTCAACGTAAATTAAAACTGATTGAAATAACGCTATTGATAACGTTCATCAAGGTTCATTTTTGTTTTTTGACAATTATTCTTGTAATATTTTGTACTTACTATTTTGAACACAGGTTTGGGTCAGATTTTTACATTTCATTACAGTACAATTTGAACAAAATGGATGAACCTTATATTATGTATATAATAAGTATATAATCGCCTGTAGGCAATTTTTTGGATTATTATCTATAACTCAAGAACCAGTATTTTTGGAGAAAGCGACCAGTATGTTTTGATTGAGTCTTTTGTCGATACACTTGAGCAACATTTAATCAAAATCATTGTAGTTGATTTGGAGAAAAAAATAATTTTGTGTTTTTTATTCTTATAGTAGCTACTCCAAAATTTTTAATTATCTAAAATGTATAAAAAAATACGTTTCGAGAATGATTATAATTACCAAATTTGATTAAAATCAGTCCACACGTTTGGACGATAGTGCGCTCTATACATATCAGACAACAGACACTAGACTTTCCAAAAACCACTTTTCTGGGCACATGGGTCATTCTCAAAAAGCTCTACATCGATTTTTTGATGTATTACGTATCTTTCATACTTCATATATGTAACTATGTTTCGAATTTAATTACTGTACCGTTAAAAAAAAATCTACTCCCAAAAAGATTAATCAAGTCTAATTCCAGTCTTTCCAATGACTGTTGCAATGGAGTAAAATATAACAACAGAGACAACCAAGTCCTATTATTGACAACAAAATAATTCAGACTTAATCAAAAATAAAACAACCAAATAGAATAACCAACAAAATAACAATCAAAACCAATGAATAAGCGAAAACCAATACAAATAAAAACACTCGGGTTCCATTTGTTTTCTCCCGTCCATGACGAATAGCAAGAAATGAAAACACGCATCGATCGAAAGAAGAAAAAAAAAACTTAACCTAAAATAAATGTTGAATCTATCATGTAGAGTATACAAAGAGATCTAGGGACTCTAAGTAAGCAAAGCATTCGACACGGAGTCGGTTCCCATTATGTCTGACTGTCTGTCTCTCACAAACTTTTCTCACTTATGATTGATCATCTTATTCTTCTTCTTTTTTCTTAATGTGTGTGTCGACTCGTTTCATTACAACCAACAGCGGCGACGAAATCGCTTTGTTTGGTGGCATTGCTCAGCGCCGGTTGAGAATTGGTAAGCAATCGGTAAAATTGTCACTTTTTTTTTGTCATTCGTGATTCATTGTAACGAGGGATATTTCATTTCTTTTATGTTTTGGGGGATATAGTCGGTGACGTTTGAAAATGACGAGTCTGGATATTTTCTCAGAATAAATATGATTACGATATTGAAATAGTGTTTCTTCGAAAAATGTTTTTTAAAATTGTTCTGATTTCATTTAAAGTATCGAAGTATAATTTGAGGAGAAATTAAATCATATATTATTTGCAGTGGTGTGGTTTCGGGACTTATTTTAGTGACAATCTCGAGAGATAAACTGTATCCACTCTTTGAGTTAGATCCCTCCCTTTCATTTTTCCTATCGAGTCTCTCTTGACCAACAAGTTTTCCGATCCTAACGTTATTATGGTATTCGAGGGCGTCTTCATTTTATGTTTTTTCTTCCTTTTTTATGATGATAACTGAGACGTTTTTCACATAGTAACAACAAGAAAAAATACTTTGCAGTATTAATGTCTGCCACAAGACAGCAGTTCCTACAAAAACAAACGTATCAAGATGGGAAACAAACAGAATGTGGCTGAAGGTAAAAAAGATTACTGAGTCAAAATAAGCAGTTCCACTTTGGAACTGAAAAAGTGGAAGATAAAAATATTGAGTTAGATGAGCTCGTCTACTTGGAAAATGATATCGGCAGAGTGAGAGGCACAGAGGCAGACATGAAATACAGAATTAGTAGTGTCTATTTAACAGTCTCAAGAAAATATTGATCTCAAAATGTCATTCGAGTAAAACAAAGATAAGGTTTTCACTCCTATTTGACTGTGGAATTTGAAAGCTGTAATTGGGAAAATTAGTTGTTTATGACGTTTGAGTAAGATACTTAAAGATGGCGGGACGCAATCAGAAACGAATAGCTATGGAGAAGAGCGAAACAAGCACCTATAGAGGTCAATATTAGAAAAAGGAATTGGAGGTTGTTTTGACACTCCATGAGGAGAAGAAATTGACAGAGAAATATTAGAGTGAAATTCTGACTGAAGCAGGAAGGTTGAAAGGCTTAGAAACACACACAGGAGGACCTTGGGAGAGGAGTTGAGAGGTGCTGGCAACACGTGGCAGAATATGAAGAAAGCGTCAGGTGTGACGGGGAGAATCAGTGGCGCCCCTATCTTTGAAAAGAAATGGAAAGGATTAAGTCAATGTCTGCCAGAGTAAATAAACCAGACGATCATCTTTAATATCTAAATTTGATGTGAAGCACTTTTTAAATATGTACAAAGACATGTCACACCCCATGTCACTATTTTATTGATTCGAACACTTTAAATACAAAACACAATACTACTGATTCGTAAATGAAAATAAAACATTATTAAACAGACAAAATAATACGAACAAAACATTAAAAATATTTGTGTCTCATCCCAAAAAGAGAATAGAGACAAATGACTGACGTATAATGTAGTATACTGCTTCCATTACCTTTCTGTTACCAACATAAACCAGTCGAAAGGTGTCATCATGACACTAACTCAGCCCTAACATGTAATGTCCAAAAGTGAGTTTCTTTAGATATATAGGAAATATTAAATTTATTGATAGATTAAGGAGTCTTATCCAGTAGGGTGTTTATTTAAAACCGTTGTTACGCAGATTTTCTGTACCTTGTAATTGTTAATATCAATACTTTTTGACGTCTGCTAGGCCCTAATGGCGCCTCCACTCACTTCGCTCGTGGTCAGTGACGTGCGGCAACTCTATCACTTTTTAAAAAAAGTAATTTTCTTGAAAACTGAGGTGAATAGTTTACATATAGGGTGTGCGAGAAAGCTACAACATCTATCCATTTTTTATAATATCTCCTCACATAACTTCATTTTTCTCCCCCTTCCGAATAAACTTATTTCAAAACCATAACCAAGTAAATTCCACATCAACAGACTTGCAACCATTACAAAATTTAATTATAGTCTACGCACGACGGGAATGAGCAAACACCAACATAACAAAACTAAATTAAAAACGAAGAAGAAGAAGAAGTGGAAGAAAAATGAAACAATCTGACATCTCTATTTGTTTCTCAAGGATCTGTGGGGAACTCATTTGTAAGTTAGACCATCAACGCTAGGAATCAGTCATCGGGCAAACAAAGAAACAGATAAACGAAAAAAAAACAAAACATACAGTCGGAATAATTACAGAGAAGACTCATCAAAGTCAAAGTGTGCGTGTTTGCGAGCGCGCCCTTGTGCGTAGGCAGGCTTTACTGAGAATTTTAATGAAGGAACCAAGCTGTTTATATCTGTGTGTGATTTCAAGTATGAAGTGAGGAAAGTAATGTGGTGGCACTGAAATCGTGATGGTTCGCAACGATAAAAGTATTTTAGAAAATATGTCTGTCTGGCTTTCCTTTTAACGAATTAGAGGTTTATACAGATATCAGAACGGTGATACGAGGTGTATTATTTGATTCTTTTTATTTTGCAGGAGGCGGGAATGTTTTGTTAGGATAGGTTAGGTTGGAGGTGTATCATTAGATTTTTTTTATTTTGGGGAGGGAAGGGGCATTATTTGGGTAGGTTAGGTTAGGTTAGGTTAGATTAGATTGGAGGCGTAGCATTAGATTCTTTTATTTTGGGGAGAGAAGGAAATTATTTGGTTAGGTTGGAGGTGTATCATTAGATTCTTTTATTTTGTAGAGGGAAGGGGAATTATTTGGGTAGGTTAGGTTAAGTTAGGTTATGTTAGGTTAGGTTAGATTAAGTTGGAGGTGCAGCATTAGATTCTTTTATTTTGGCGAGGGAAGGGGAATTATTTGGGTAGGTTAGGTTAGGTTAGGTTGGAGGTGTATCATTAGATTCTTTTATTTTGGGGAGGGAAGGGAGTTATTTGGTTAGGTTGGATTTGTATCATTAGATTCTTTTATTTTGGGGAGAGAAGGAAATTATTTGGCTAGGTTGGAGGTGTATCATTAGATTCTTTTATTTTGGGGAGAGAAAGGGAATTATTTGGGAAGGTTAGGTTAGGTTAGGTTGGTTGTGTATCATTAGATTCTTTTATTATGCGGGAGGAGGGATTTTTTTGTTAGGTTAGGTTAGGTTGGAGGTGTATCATTAGATTCTTTTATTTTGGGGAGGGAAGGGGAATTATTTGGGTAGGTTAGGTTAGGTTAGGTTTGATTAGGTTATGTTAGGTTAGGTTGGAGGTGTATCATTAGATTCTTTTATTTTGGGGAGGGAAGGGAATTATTTGGGTCAAATTAAAAGTTCTAGAATGTACTGGGTACTTCTAAAATACTGTTAACTTCCTTATTATACAGTCTACACTTCATCAAGAGATTATAGATTACTTTGTGATCCTGATCAACTATTCTTCCTCAGCGGTACGTGCCAACCAAGACAATGTACGAAACGCCTAATCAATTGCACCAGCTGATCCGATTAAACACAAAATGTATTTGTTAAACCCACAAATTAATTTAAACGAAATACAATTTAAATTGATTGTACTCCTAAAAAAAATCAATTACATTATATTTTAATAATATCTCCAATGACTTGACTAAATGAAGTCATTTTGAATAATGGAAGACAACACGTTTGTATTATAATTTTTAATTTCCAACGTAGAGACCTGAAAGCTGGGTTCTGAAAGAAGTTCAATTACAAAGTTTTATAAAGTTAGATTCTAGTATCCAAGTCGGCCTGTTGTCATGCTCGATTATCTTCTGACAATAGACGAGGATGTCATCTCGACCAAATAAACAAACCAATAGAGATTCCGAAGTGTACACACGGAGCCGATTCTTTAAAAATAGTCTCTTTTATAAAACAAACACCGGTTATGTATAGAATTTCTTTTAACAGCACAATGGGATACACGTATTCCAACGGGTACAATGGAGCCTCTAGATTGGAAACGGTCGTTCTATAATTTCCAGTGATTTCATTGTTAGTTACGCTCAAAGACCCTCGGATATTTGTACAGTTGAATCTGACGAAATGTAATCATTAATCAAAAATATAGATTGATTGTTTCACTTTATTATACGCAAACAATACGCCAAGACGCGGAATATTAGTTTTATTTTTTTTATCTTTTGTAAAATAAGTTGTTTGTATTATTCTCTGAATTTTAGAGTAAAATAACTAAGCGAGCTAAGGTTTTTTTTAACTCGACTATTTGGTTTGTATTTCATTGTCACGCAGTTGCCCCTTATAAGTTTACCAATGATATTTATGAATAAGTTTCTCAACTTACCAAACGTTGTATGAACGGTTTTAAACTATGTATTTCACTTTTTTAAATGGAAACAATTAAAACAGTTTCTGTACGGATCATAGGTTGGTTTACGATTTTTTTAAAATTGTTTGCCTTGTTTTTTCAAAGACGAAAAAATGAAGAAAAGAATACAAAATGACCTACAGACCTTGAATACTCTAATAGCGCCAAGGTCGGGAAAAAATGGTCAAGAAAGACCTGATAAGAAAAATGATAAAGAGGGATTTCACCAAAATTACGTGTAGCCTACAAAAGTGTAGATCCACCCTCACCTCCATACTAAGTGAGCTTCTGAGGGCTAAACTAAGACTCTGAATAAAACTTCCGATCTGGTGTATTAAAATATAAAGAACAACACATAACGAGCAATCGTACAGAAAACTTCCAAATAAAATTATATTAAACAAATCAATAAATGTTGAAGGAAAAAACTGACAAATACAATCATAAGAAACATGTAAAGAATGTAACCCAACAACATTCTCCATATAAGGAATAAGTGTTGAAAATGTCGGTAGAGGGAGCTTGTGTTGACAATCCAATCGATAAAGATGTGCTTCGCTTGTTAGGTTATGTTTGCGTGATCCAAGTACTTTAGCATGCACATCGCCTGCATTCGTCTTATTTGTATTGAAATGAAAAGCAATTAAAATCGGATGCATGTAATATTGCACATGACGTGCTCAAATACTTTTTGAATTTACATCCCACTCTTATGATTACGTGCATAAACTGCCTCGCTTGGTAGAAGTCTAACAAAGGAATGCATGATGGAGTTAAGCGTGCAGTTTTTTTACAACATAACTGCCATATAGAGATAGTTATGAGAAAGGTGGAATTCCTTTTTAGGTACTTTTGAAGGTAAAACAAAAATCGGTGGTTTTTAATTTATTTTTCCTTTGTTGTTTATACGTGAAAACATCTCGGTTATAAATAGTGAGGGAGATGCTGGACTTACACTTTTTATTCATTCTTGGGTTAAATCCCTCTCCTTCATATTTCCTATCAAGTCTATTTTGAAAAACTCTTGTACTTTTCCGATCCTTAAAGCTAGCGGACTTTATTTTATATTCTCTTCTCAATTTTTTTTTTAAGGCAATGAACACATAAAGATAAATGAGAAAGTTTGTGCAAAGTAAGATCTAAAAAATATACTTCTTTGTATTGATGTTAAAAAAACTCTCTGTCCTCGTCTTACAAAAACAGGAAGAAACGAACTTAAAATAAAAAACCCTATAACTCGAAATACTCTAATAAGTGTCAGAAAAGAACAAGAGTTGGTCAAGAGAGACCTGATAGGTGAATTAGAAATCAGTGAGCTAACCCAAGACTACATGGAAAAAGGTTACAATTCAGCTAGATTCCCTTGTGAATGACAAACCCGTACTCCCTAAATCGAACCCTTGAGAGAAAATGGTTTTCAGAATCTCTCCCATCTGTGCAGAATTCTACTGCCGAAATTCGTGTTTACTACAAATGACAGTTTAGGTGGTTGTAAACAATTTACACACACATTGCATCAGTTTGGATTTACATTTCAGTCCATTTTCGTTTTTTGAAATCTGAACAAGCCTTCTATGGTTAACCTTGTTCAGATCAATAGTTTTACTACAGCTTATAGTTTTTATTTTCGTAGAGTTTTGTATTGAACACGAATTTTTTTTTTTATTTTTTTTTCGTGGAACACAGTTTGCAGAAAAATAATATTTAGATATCACGTAGAATAAATAATCAGATTTATAAAGGGTTGTGACATATTTTTTTATTCTTTTGTTATCGCAGAATAAAATTTAAATAAGACTGTAAAATTTGATTTCTCATAACTTAGTATTTGAGTAAAATAAAAATATTATATTTTCACCAAAATAAAGGGACTTTTCAGGAGTAACTGAGGGGGGCATTCATATGCTTACATTAAAAAGAGAGGGAAAATACGTTATATATTTTTGGAACACCCTGTATATTCGGAAGTAGCACACAATTCATGTGTCTATCACCCTTCCTATGGTAACTAAAAGCTGAGATATTGAAATATATATGAGAGTTTCGCCCACCTTCTATACACAATGAGGCTCGTAGGAGCTCATTGATGTCAAATAGTGAGGTACACAATTAAAAAGTTGATAAAACATGAGTAACAACTCACCCTTTGTAAGACTCTTTCATCTACTATTAAAATTTACCACTTTCTATAAGGCCGAAGATACCAACTTATAGGCATTACATTTAGAGGTTCTGCTTCTACCTATAATTGGGCTGGGTAAGTAACACGATGGCGTCACTCTCCTTGTTTATATTTATTGTTACTTCTTTAAACTATAAATACAGCACTTAAAAATATTTCGGATTTAATTCGTTGCTGATTTTCCCAACAAATGTTTTGATAAGACGCTAAAACCAAAGGATAAATGAAACTCAATCAAAGAAGAAGAAACACTAGACGATGCTTATCATATGACTGACAGTAGAGGGTTGTAGAATGAAATCAATCACATGCTCCCTCATTATACTATCAGATGTTACAGAAAAACTTCGCGTGATTCTGCCTCATTACCACTTGGTACTTTTTATTCTTGCCTTATCTCGAGCCTACATTTGTAATCTTTCACCAAATGTAAAATCGTTTTCTCTATTTTTACTAAAATACGGTTTTACAATTAAGAACAAAATAACATTTAGTTTGACACGAATGCTGTAAAAGTTTTCATCTGAGTTAGATCGCGTGTCATCAAATTAATTAAACACTTATTAAGCTGAGTGATATTGTTTTATTACACCACGTTTATTTAATTATAATAAAATTACACAGCACCTCAAAATATGAAATATAACAGTTTATTTTTAATTAAGATAAGTGTACATGTTTAATTTCAAAAAATTAAGCTAAAAGTATTATGATGTTGTTTTATGAATTAAATATACATAACACATACATAAATATTTTGTTTTACATATTATCACTGAATATTCAACATTGTTTGTAGTCTAAATAGTTAATGTGACCGACATATGACGTTAAAAAAAAATGTAAAATTTTAACTTGTTGCTTTTAGACGAAAATAAAAGTTGTAATATTGTATAATTTTATTCCTGTAAAATGACAGTTACAGATTTTATAACGATTATTTATGTGTAGTTATTTGGCTGTACACTTTTTCACTCATTCCGCGATATCTTTTAAATTGATAGACCGATTTTATTGAAACAAACGCAGTTCGTTTTAAAACACTTAAAATATATAAGGTATTTTTGTTAAATCGAAAATAGTTTTTATCCAAATTTTATAAAGCGATTTTCTTTTTAAACTAAAGGAGTTGCAAAAGTTTTTTACCCCAATTAATTTTTTCTCCTGAGACTACTTTTACCAAAGATATAATTTTTTCAGAATTTGAGACTTTTATGGTTTAATTTTCCCTGTACTTCCTTCTACTCATAGCTAGAGATTTATCACATTTTCTTGGGTGGTTCGAAATTGAATTTTTGACAAACTTCGCTATTTGTCATTAAGAGAGTTTGTGCTAATACCAATTAATACAGAATTAAAATTTGAAAGTTTTTTTTCTAATGTAGTGTATTGTAATTTGAATAAAAAAAGAGAAATTAACAAAAATCTGTTTAATATAGTCGCCATTTTGATATTTGTAAATTCGATATTTCTGAATTTCGATAGGGAAACACTATAGTCCTCTTTATCTAATTTCCAGTTTCTATCTCAATTTTGCTATCGTGTTTATATAAAGGGGTGGTGAAAAGTCCGGAACGGGTGAATATTTTTTTAACCGTTACAGATGGAACTATATAACTTGGTACACTGTTACTGGGCATAAAACACTATTTTACCACAACTTCAATGAGCAGCTACCACTTCGGGGGGGGGGGGCGACCCACGAGGTGTCAGAAGAAAATCTTAAATGAGAGCGTGGGTAAACATGTTCCAGCTATCTTTAACACTCAACGCCAAGTAACATTCATAAACTTTATAACGCCGCCATTTTGTTTAGGGTGAACCTTTTGAAGTCAGATTTGCGGCATTGTATTCTACTAAATTAGACCTTTAATTTGATGTACAACTCAACCCACGATCTCATTTAAGATTTTCTTCTGACTCCTTGTGGGCCGTCCCCCCAAAGTAGTAGCGGCTCATTGAAATTGTGGTAAAATAGTGTTTTATGCCCAGTAACAGTGTACCAAGTTATATAGTTCCATCTGTAACGGTTAAAAAAATATTAACCCGTTCCGGGACTTTTCACCACCCCTGTATAGAGGATAACAATGGACACGGACGGCATATCAAAAATCACTTTTTCTTTCTATGTCAATGTAACGTGAAAATGAGGCAAAAAACTGAAGTAGAAATTTTTCGATTTTATTTTTCGTGCATAAAACCAAAACAGCTTTGTCATTATTACCTTAAAAAAAAGAGAAGAAAACCACATAAAATTAAAAAACTTCTAGGTCTCGCATAATCTATTAACATTAAAGTTCGAAGAGAAAAAGAGTTGGTTATGATAGATGAAAGAGAGATATCTAACCCAGGAAAACATGAAAAATGGTGTACCCTAAATACAGCTAGTCCCATGTGACTTCCGATCCCGTACTCACTAAAATGAGCCCCTAATGGATTTTGAGATTACCAAACTTATTTTATACATTAGTTAAGTAAATAACACCTTTTTAATGACAGTATAGAAAACTAAAAATACGATTGTTAAATTTTGAAACTACCTGTACTTTGATTAATCCAGTGTAGACGTACACCTGCGAACGTTTGAGATACAGCCGTAAGCATTGATTGGTTCCGCTACTCATCTATTCTGTAAAAACATAAGCATGGACAAAGCATGGCCGTCAACGCGACCAACAAGTAAATACTGAAGACACTTTGAAATGTCTTATGTAAACAACAAGGATATTAAATTGTAATCTAGGGAAATTTAGCTTTATGTTGGTAGCATTTTCTATTAATTTATTTTGAAATAAGACGATTGATTAGTTACGTTACAATTTTTTATTATTTTATAGCCTACTTGTTATAGTTATAGGGTGGGTCAAAAAATTGTATGTCGTTTAAGCTTGATGAGTTAAGAAGAGTAGTTCTTTTGGAATTGCGTCTATGTGCCGTGTAGAGACCAAACGCTTGAGCCAATTTTAACCAAATTTGGAATGTGGTCATATTTAGGTCATCTCTTCTTTTTGGAAACTGTAGAGAAAATATTAAGGTCCTATACAGTGTGTTAGTAACTCCCACCCCCTTCTTAACTTTTGTATAAGCTTAAATAGAGACAAACCTTTTTTTGGGAATAAGAACACTAAACAGTTTTAAAAATATTAATCTTGGGAAATTTAGTTTTATGTTGGAATCATTTTTTATTACTTATTTTGAAATAAGACGATTGATTAGTTACAATTTTTAATTTTGTTTACTAGTAGTTATAGGGTGGGTCAAAAAATTGTATTACGTTTCAGCTTGATGAGTTAAAAAGAGTAGTTCTTTTGGAATTGCGTCTATGTGTAGTATGTGTAGAGACCAAACGCTTAAGCCAATTTTAACCAAATTTGGTACGTGGTCATATTTAGGTCATCTCTTCTTTTTAGAAACTGTAAAGAAAATATTAAGGTCCTTTACAGTGTGTTAGTAAAGTCCCTCTCCGAACCTTATCTTTTGTATAAGCTTAAATAGAGCCAAACCTTTTTGGGAATAAGAACACTAAACAGTTTTTAAAATATTAATCTTGGGAAATTTAGTTTTATGTTGGTATCATTTTTTATTACTTATTTTGAAATAAGACGATTGATTAGTTACAATTTTTAATTTTGTTTACTTGTAGTTATAGGGTGGGTGAGAAATTGTATGTCGTTTAAGCTTGATGAGTTAAAAAGAGTATTTCTTTTGGAATTGCGTCTATGTGCCGTGTAGAGACTAAACGCTTGAGCCAATTTTAACCAAATTTGGAATGTGGTCATATTTATGTCATCTCTTCTTTTTGGAAACTGTAGAGAAAATATTAAGGTCCTATACAGTGTGTTAGTAACTCCCACCCCCTTCTTAACTTTTGTATAAGCTTAAATAGAGACAAACCTTTTTTTGGGAATAAGAACACTAAACAGTTTTAAAAATATTAATCTTGGGAAATTTAGTTTTATGTTGGTATCATTTTTTATTACTTATTTTGAAATAAGACGATTAATTAGTTACAATTTTAAATTTTGTTTACTTATAGTTATAGGGTGGGTCAAAAAATTGTATGTCGTTTAAGCTTGATGAGTTTTCTTTTGGAATTGTGTCTATGTGTAGTATGTGTAGAGACCAAACGCTTGAGCCAATTTTAACCAAATTTGGAATGTGGTCATATTTAGGTCATCTTTTCTTTTTAGAAACTGTAGATAAAACATTAAGGTCCTATAGAGTGTGTTACTAACTCCCACTCCATCTTAACTTTTGTATAAACTTAAATACATTTTTGGGACTGTTTTCTAGGTCACCTGAAGTTTTTTTTTAAAAGATAGTGTGGAATTTTCCACCTCCCTTTAAAGGGAAGCCTCTTGGGGTAATCAAAATCCTCAAACTTACATATTGTGACATGTCAAATTAAAATGAATAAAAGAACAAAATTAATGGCGCTCATGGAATATTTTTTGGATCACCCTAACCAAAATGACGTCACAAAATGTATTCGAAACTTCCTAATTATAACATTGCTAAATTTGTGGAATAAGAACACTAATATAATCTGAGAAAAGCATTCAACATTGAGCTGGATTTTACCTGTCCCCAAAAAGTTTGCTAATTTTGGGCACATTCAAAATACAAATAACAAAACCACGTCACGTGAATATCAAATGAAATTGCTTTTTAAGGCAAAATAAACAGTACCAACATATCTCACTTTTAACTATATTAAAATGGTATTTCAAAATGTGTATGACAATTTCAAAAAATTGTATTGTATTTTTACACTTAGTATGAAGGTTACATTTGCTTTGAACACTTAATCGTAAAGAATCACAACATACCAACTGTGGATACTAAACCTAACCCTTCACAATTAACACACACGAGTTTAGAAAATTTTGTTTTGGCAATGTTAAATGTGGGGTATCAAATAAAGTAGAAGTTATTCTGATTACAAATACGTATGTTTATTTGAGGAGGAAATTGTTGTTGGCGCTGTTCCGCTTAAAAGACTTCGACTTTATATAAACAACCTTCCCTAAGAACCCCAAGTAGTGTTCTTTAGCATACGCTTGATTTTTTTTTAATTTCATTATTTGTGTATAGCTGTCAAGAAATAAAACACAATGTTATGATTTTCTCAAACTCAGTTATAATATGAAATTGTAGTCAAGTCTACGGTCTAAGTTTCCAAACAGAATGTAGTCTATATTCTGATTATTGAAAATAAAAAATAAAGTATGCAAAAACCTAAAAGAAACTTTCACCCATTCCCAGAAGCAAATATATAAAAAAAAAAAAATAAAAAAAAAAAAACACTCCAAATATTCTTCACCAAAAATTTCAATTCGTAGTTGAAAACCAAAAAATTTAAATGAACTAAAGACTCCATCTTTGAAAAAAAAATTAAACAGAGCTTAAGCTTACTCCACTCGTGTTCATAATTCTGATTCCCAGAGTACCATTAGTTAAAACAAATTGAAATAATATTATGTAATATCAGTGCATCGCAAATTTTGTTTGAAGGAAGCCTATTTTCTTGTCGCAGTCTTCCAGAAGTTAAACAGGGTTGGCCGAGTATCCCCTCAGTTTATAATATTGACACAACTTTAACCAAAAGATAAGACTTGAATAAACCTTCAAGTGTCGTTTCCTATTATTTAAAGTTAATTGAAAGATGGCCGCTACTCCTAAGAAACCTTCCTATCTAAAGACGCGCACAATACTATAAGAATATAAAAGAAACGAAATACGAAGGAAATCAATGCGTGTTAACAAAAACCCTGGAATAATTAATTAACTTCCCTCCTGCCTTCCCCTTTTTTTCAGTTTTTATAATTAATAACATTCTTTGTTAACCCCCCCCCCCACGCCCGCTCTGAGTAACAATGTAAAACGTATTCCCAACCGTTGATTCAATTTAGATTTTAATTCCATAATTCGTGGTTTAATTTTCAGTGATTTACTTAGGGGGCACAATTTGACAGTATTCATAAATCACCAGGGTGGGGGATCATCTAGAGGTACAATTAATTTGTTTTTCTTTTAATAAGCACCGGTATATTTGCTGGGATAATTACTGCGGGATTCTGAGAACATTTATTTTATATGAAGGGTATAAATGTTTATGAATTTAACTTTCTCAAGATTAAAATGAACAATTACCTTATAAACACAAAGCGATATTTAAAAAATTAATAAATAACCGTTTTGTGAATACAGGGTGTACTGAAAATATAAAATTCCATCTTAACAATTGATTTTTTTTATAGAAAAACATATTCCTTGATATCTGGGACCTTACAAAGTTTTTATAAAATCAAAGTTGAACTGAAAAGTTTCCTTTAAATTCAATTTATTAATTTGTAGATCATTTTTTTTACGTCATAAAATAAATAAAAATGTCCGTAATGTTTTAATTTGCGATTTTTTTTTCTTCTTTTTTTTTTTTTCAATTCCACTAAAACACATCTCTCCAGGTCAACAAATAAACAATTATTGCAATATGAATAATGTAATAATAAATAACAAGTGATAAGAATAATCAATACAATTATGATACAATATTAAAAGTAACATTTAACTTAATTACAATAATTCTATTAAACAATAAAAGAAAAGAAACTAAAAACAAATTCTTGTTGATTACTTAAGTACACCAAGAATTGACCTTACCACCAAGGGATGTCAGACTAATGACAAAATTAGATGAATAAAACACTCACTCATTAATTTTCGGTATGTATTAAGTTCTAGCAATGACTACATAAATACTATAAGACCACAACATGGATAGGGAAATACTCTACGCTTTACGGGTGCTGTTCGTCACAAGTTTGACACACAGCTATCAGAAAGCGCTAGCAGCAGGTGCTTGACTGTACGCATCCCACTTGGTTGAGACTGTACAACTGTTGACCTCTCTCTCACAAACCTTCTCACTTACTTCCGTCAGCATAGTCACTAGTCAGTGTTGTCAGTTCGTGCGCTGAGATAAGCGATTCTCGACCTTATCTCGCATCTCTGGTCCCATATGTGGCATCAGTGCGTTTTCTCTTACCCGCCTGAAACATTGTTTGACCGTAGAGCCACCTAGCGCCAGTCACATCAACTTCAGATTCTCTAGCAGAGCGACATTTCCACACCCTAGCGGGTATTGGTCAACTCAAGAATAAGCGTAGAATATTTAACATGGCCATGTCGTGTCTTATAGTATTTATGTAGTCATTGGTTCTAGTAAAATTTAAAAGGTGTTTATCACAGCCATTCAAATTGCTACTAAAAAAATCATTTTAAAACCCAATAAACCGTTTCAAGTTGTCTTGGAAAATCGGTTCAGAATTAAATATGGCGTTAACAATATTGAAAAAAACTAAATTTTAGATCTTTATTTTTTATCCAATAGGAGGAGTAAAAGCTTACTGGGAGTATAATTCTTGAAGATAGCCAGACGGACTTGGCGTGAAAGAGCTTCCTAGGAGTATTGAGACTTCAGACGAGCATCTTTTAGAGTGGCAAGCAGGGTGAGCAAACTTCGTTTATAAACCTTGAAACTGTTTCAGAGACAAGTCATTGTAAACTATTTAGCAGAATCAGATCTGTGAGTCACAACAATTAGAATCATTCTGGATTCTTAGTAATTAAGAAGATTGAAATATTCGTATTTAGTATATCAGAGAACTAAGAGAAATAGTCAAGTTGTGTAAAATAATAAAGAACCATTAATTAGATAACTGCTTTGATTATGTTGGAAATAAAGAACCCAGGAAGTTTAGAGGAACCAATCCTAACAGACTACAAATAAAACAAATAATTTCTGCAATAAATTAAAACTCGCTACAATTTAATGTAAGATAAGAAAGGTTGTAGTGTAGATCTAAAGGATTTAAATAGCCTATAAAATAATTTATAACTCTACTCTCCACAGTAAAAGTTAAAGAAATAATTAAACAGATGGAAAGAAATGATTGGACCCATTACCTCCGCTACACGGTTGAAACAATTCCAGAGCCTCCTGTTTTGTGGTTACAGCAACTGTCGAAACCACAAATACTATCGATATATCGCACTTTGCATCAGTTAATCTGTTATTGAATCGCTCAACACAATATGTGCTAACCTAACCTAACTGGGCCGCGTGTGCTAAATTGCTTTATCTAGTGTCGGAACAAGGTTTTCTATGTCGGCCTACTGAATAAATCATTTACATCGCAATTGTCCATTAAAAGCGGAGGAAAAAAGTCCGTTTAAAATTTTCAAATAATTCTTTTTTATGAACAATGAAATGTAATTTAGAGAGCGTCATCTTAGTACTAACTCAATCCAATACAAACAGATCTCACCTAAATGCAATGTAAATGTTGAATTGTGTTGATAAATCAAGGAGTCTTATAAATTTGTTTAAAACAGTTGTTATACAGGATTTAATAATGTCATAATTCTGCATATTATCACTACTTGCATGATGTTGGCTATGCCTTAGCGTAAGTTTGACTATTCACTCGCTTCGCTCGTAGCAGAGTTTCGTCCCTTCCAGGCCTCAAAACTGTACAATTGTGAAGGTGACTCCACTCTCTATGCTCTTATCAATGACATGATATCATCAGTATCATTTCTTAGGAATCTAAGATTAGAAATTACACTTTTGACAATAATTTCTCTGTCATAGTAGAGAGAAGGAGTTGATATCATTACATGCTGAATTGATATTTCTAAATTTTGATCTAATTTAGTGTGATATAGTTATATATTTCTGGCACCAAAATTTTTTAACTGTCTGCCTTTAAACATAAAATCTTCTTGTAACAGAGTTCAATTTGCCAAGAGTTTGTGGGAGTATTTACTAGAGATAGAAAATGTTGATTATTTTTTCAATACTATTAATTAGAATTGTTAGTATTATGTTGTATAGTAAGTAAAGTGAATGAAGTGTAATTCAGAAGAGTTAATCATTTGTTTTAGTGCTTTGTTATTTTGTTTTGTGTGTTTATCATATTATTATTTGGCTGGTTCGCTGCCTTCCAATACTCATTGAAACTATATTGATCCTTAAGAATATTAAATCCACCTTCACAGGTAAATAACCTAGGTGGTTATTATTTCTATCCTATGCATATGTAAAATGTGGTATTTTATTTTGTATTTTATAATGGAAGAAATAATAAAGATTTTTCATTTCATATTGAGCTTGATTTGTTGAGATAATATTAGATAGAATAAAACTCGAACACAAGATCTCACAAAAATTACGTTCATTTAATCAAACGCGTTTATAGTTTAGCTATTGTAGCTATTGTATCACTGAGGATGGCGACATTGTCGCTGAAACGCGTTTGATTTAGGAAACGTAATTTTTGTGAGATCTTGTGTTCGAGTTTTATTCTATCTAGTATGTTATAAGTTGAATAAAGTACGAGATATGAACAGAAAACGGTTTAAAATTCCTGCTATTTTGTTATTTTTAAATTGATTTTTCTGAATTTCAATATTATTCTACATGAGCATACTGTAAGAGATGTAATTTCATGTTTCTATCTTACTTTGTGTGGCTACTTTCTTGCTTCGGTACAAAGGACAACGATACAGTTTTCGGTCGCGAACATAAATTTCAGTAAAAAAAAAGTTGACATTTTTGAAGATTATAAAACATACTCTATACTTTGTACACTTGGTCAATAAAAAGAGATGCAAAGATTCTAATTGAAAATCTACGATACTCTAAAAATTATCGAATTAAATGTAATTGTATACAATTCTTTCGTACAACGTTCAGACAGCCTCTATTTCAATCTGTCACGAAAAAACAGAAAGAATTGTATTATAAATTGAAGTCTATTAAAAACTAAGAGGGAGGAGAACCACGAATCTAAATAAGACAATCCCGGAGAGATAAAATGTGGGCAGGAGCATCGTGACCTGGGCAATTTGGGGCTCAAGCTCAGCACACGCTATTCCCAAATCGTACTTGATTGGCCCATCACTCAAAGAGCGAATAAATTAACCCTATTTCTTTCTGTTGTAAATGTCAGTAATGTTTTATAACCATTGATGGAAACCTTGAGTTTATCATATTGATATAGTCTTTCATTCCCCTTTTTGTGAAATCAGCTAAATGGAGATTGCGTTTCTCCTTTACGTATGTCTGTTGAAACAATATTTTAAAGTTGATTTGTAAAAATATTTGAGAATGGTCTATAATTTACTTATCATCTTTGATTTTTATTTACATTCCATTCATTGTTTTACAATTACTGTATCACTTTAAAAAATAAATTTTCAGATAGACTTAGTGCTATCAAATTTATTATTTATGTTTTTCTCCCCACTCTCATTTATATCCCTCCCCCCCGTTTTTATTAATCATGTTTTGTAATTTTACCATTTATTTTTTAAATTTCAAATATTGTTTTCTATTTTTAGTGGTGTTAATATCGTATTTCTTTTTCCACTTTGCATTTGTTTGTTTATACATTATTTGTTTCTGTTTAACTGTTATTTTTTAAATTTATTGTATTCTTATATTTTCTTTGTTTTTTAGTGTGTGTTATTGTATTGGTTTTCCTATTTAGTTTTTACGTTACTTTTATATCTGTTATGTTATTTTTTTAAATTGATTACATTATTAATTTTTTCTATATTTAAGAGCGTGTTTGTTATTTTCTATTTGTTTGTTTTCACATTACTTTTTATTTTTGTTTGTTTTACTGCTCTTTTTTTAAATTGTTCTATTGTTATTTTATTTGGTTTTCATATTTTATATCGTATTTCTACTTTCTATATCGCAATTAAATTTATTTTGCTTTTTGTATTTTTCTTAATCATGATGTTTTTGTTTCTATGATTTTCCGTATTTTTATTTATAATTTGTATTTTACTAATCTCTCTATTGAATTTTCTGTTTTTATTTTTTTATTTTGTGTGTTTTTTTATTTTTATATTTTATTTCACTGTTGCTACTTTCATTTTGTTTTTGAAATTTTTTTTTATCGTTTTTTATCGTATACCAAAAACGATTTTGATCAAATTTTGGTAAAATTTAGCTTTTAAGAACCCTAGAAAAACGTGTTATTGTCTCCCCAAAAATGGATAAGGACAAAATGGATTTACCAAAACTACTATGGAACTTTTAAAAAGTCACAATTTCTTAATTTTTGTGGAAATATAAATATTAAAGACCAACACGAATTTTCAAAATCACAAGTGAATGAACAATTGACAAAAAACAAAAATGTATCTTGAACCCAGTAATTAAAATCTGATAAATACGCTTAGAACGAATTTACGCCACAAAAGAAACCAACTTAAACTGTATTTAATTATGTTTTATTATTTTTAACGACGAAGAATATATTAAGGATCCTCTGTACTAATCTATCTTCCTTATAGAAAACTCTGAAATTTTAAAAAATTACAATTAATATGGCCTCGATTATATTTTCAGATAGTTAATACAATGTTTTTGGAACGTTCAATGATCTTTCCAATGTTGCAGATATTGTCTACATCAGTTGAAGTACAAAAATCCATCACAACAATACATTTCGCTTGTTCCAAAAGTCCCAGTGACAGTACTCGTGTCACCTTTACATACAGAACAGTTGACCTCTTATCAACATTTCCCTCCATTCCAAAATGACTATGCAAATCATCACCCAAGGTCCACACTTACATACATACAATGATAATACTAATGACACAAAATGGCCGACAACCGACGACAATGTATTCAAAAGAACAACAGAACTCTTTAAAAACATGTTTTTTAAATGTATAATCAAGTCCAGATCAATTGTCGGCCAAACTGCTCCCCCCTTTGCAGCTGTTTATGTTACAATTTCACCCTACTTCCCCCCCACCCCTTCGTTCCCCTTTTATAACACACCTCTCTCGATTAAAAAAAAAAAACCTCTATATCCACCCCCTTGTAATTCTAGGTTACTGGGGGACTCTTCATCGATCGCATTGTCTGTCGAGTGTAGTTCACCGAGACGCGAAATTTTGTTGCCGATTATTTGTGCCCTGGTAAGGATTATAATTCATTTCATTTCCAGCGGTTGATCATAACCCTAAAACGTGTATTTGATAGGATACTTTTTAGCTTGTGTCATATTTGACAAAAGGGATTACTCCCAAGTAACATCTGGTTTTTATTAAATATTGTATTATTTACTGAATCTAATTCTAGGAAATGTTTAACGCAGCGTGACTTTCAAGTACCTTTATCCGTTCTAGTACTAAACGATTTAACAGGAACCATCGCGGTACTTACCCGGCCACATCATACAATGTAGCGCGAGCAGGTTCTCTAAATATAACTCCCAAAAGTTGGAAATATTATCTTGAATTGGTAGATCAACGAGTCCTATCCAGCAGGACTTTAAAACAGTTGTTACAAAGGTTTTCCGAGGCTTGTAATTAGGTATATTCTTGACTTCGTACAGGCACTATCAGGCATCGTAGTGTCTGATGATTCGCTCGTGTCTGTGGTTCGGCCTTCCGGATCTCGTAATTATAAGAACATCACATTTTCATCAGAGGTAAGAGTTTGCTATTAAATTTTTCAAAATAACTTCTCTATCTGTGATCGTTAGAGAGATCAGGTTGGCACCGTTACATGCAGAATTGAAATCTACAAATTTAATTTATTCTTTTATAACTTTTCTGAATAACAAACGATATTTGAACCAAAAAAACTGTTTAAAATGGCCGCCATTTAGATTTTTCTGAATTTCATGAAACGTGAAAATCAGTCAAAATAAGTAGAATTTTTTTGATTATTATCAAACCTACCTACTTATACTGGGGAAGTAAAAAGAGATATTATTTTTCCATAGGTTGGTATAAAGTGGATTTATTGTTAAAATCGTTGTAAATGAAATATATGAATAGTGTGGAATCATTAGTTATGTACCCTACTAGACTAAATAAATCTTAAATATCGTATATATGTCCAATTAACCTTGACAAAACCTTGCACTAATTTACGCCTATCCATAAATTATCCTCCTTGCTCACTCGTAGTGAATACTGCTGGGGTAATCCCGATGTGCCTAGCTTGATCTACGCCTTTCTTTATCTCGTCTTAGGTAAAATTTGTTTCTTTCATATTTCCTATCAGTCTCTCTTGACTAACTTTTGATCTCTTTCTGACCCTGATACTAATAGCGTATTTTAAAGTTAGGGGTCGTTACTTTATGCTCATCTTAATTTCTCACCGTAGATGTGTGTCAAAGGTAGATGTATTTTTGAGTATACTCGTAGATCCCTTTTGAGATCCAAAAAATTTCGCTTAAATCCAAAAAATTATGTTTAGAATGATATCTGTCCATTGTCTCTGCAGTTATCTACATCCCAAATGCACGCACTGATGATTTGTTAATTGAGCGTATTTTAACCGTTTCTCGAGAAGTGAATTTTCCGATTTTTTTTAAAACTCTAAATTTGAAAATAGCTGATATTGAAAACACGAATTTTTTTCAATATCATATCTAATTTTAGCCAAGTGTAACCTCAAAAGACTTGTAACAAAACGTATTGTTTGCCAGCTCTGTATAAAAACAAATTGTCGATGAAAGGAACAAAAAAAAAGTCAATGGGCTGTTTAAAGACGTAATTTTCTCAAAATCAGTTCTCATTTTAGTAAAATATGAATATTAACAGCCTAAACCAGTGCGCAAAATCGCAAATACTATTAATGAATAGTTGCCCAAAAACCAAAATAAACCTTGAAAAGTTCGCTTACGCTTGAAATTTTAATCGCTTACGCTATGAACGCTTTTAAGCACAAACGAAACAATCTTTGTGTTAGGATTGGCTTCTCTAAACTGCCTAGGTTCTTTATTTTCAATATAATCAAATCAGTGGTTCAGTACTCAATACTCCTGGTAGCTCTTACTCGCCAAGTCCGTCTAGCTATCTTCAAGAATTCCTGCAGGACATTCCCTTTATCAATCTTGGCACACTGACCAAGTTTCCTTCCACCCAAAGGTTTATATATGTTTGTAGCATCAATGACGTCTGCCTTCCTTGCAAGGTTGGCAAATTCATCATTTTTTCAGACCTGTCAATAATTGTTGTCATACTGGGTTCTAAAAAAGAACTTAGACTATATTGCTAACTAAAACTATCCTAATTCCTAACATTTACATTATTTAAATATACATTTTTTTCAAAAACTCCATAAATTGTTCATTTTTATGTTTTTATTATCAACTACCAAAGTTACATTTTTATTTTTTTATTATCAACTACCAAAGTTACATTTTTATATTTTTATTATCAACTACCAAAATTACATTTTTATGTTTTTATTATCAACTACCAAAGTTACATTTTCATGTTTTTTATTATCAACTACAAAAGTTACATTTTTATGTTTTTTTTTTATTATCAACTACCAAAGTTACATTTTTATGTTTTTATTATCAACTACCAAAGTAACATTTCAATGTTTTTTATTATCAACTGAACTACCAAAATTACATTTTTATGTTTTTATTATCAACTACCAAAGTTACATTTTCATGTTTTTTATTATCAACTACCAAAGTTACGTTTTTATTATCAACTACCAAAGTTACATTTTTATATTTTTTATTATCAACTACCAAAGTTACATTTCAATGTTTTTTATTATCAACTGAACTACCAAAATTACATTTTTATGTTTTTATTATCAACTACCAAAGTTACATTTTCATGTGTTTGATTATCAACTACCAAAGTTACATTTTCATGTTTTTTATTATCAACTACCAAAGTTACATTTTTATGTTTTTTATTATCAACTACCAAAGTTACATTTTTATGTTTTTATTATCAACTACCAAAGTTAAATTTTTATGTTTTTTTATTATCATCTACCAAAGTTACATTTTTATGTTTTTTTTTTTTATTATCAACTACCAAAGTTACATTTTTATGTTTTTATTATCAACTACCAAAGTTACATTTTTATGTTTTTTTTTATTATCAACTACCAAAGTTGCATTTCTGTTTTTTTATTATCAACTACCAAAGTTAAATTTTTATGTTTTTTTATTATCAACTACCAAAGTTACATTTGTATGTTTTTTTTATTATTTATGTTTTTTTTATTATCAACATGTTTTTATTATCAACTACCAAACTTACATTTTTTAAAAGCTTAGTTTTGATTCGATTATTTAGTTTATTGAGGTAGATTAAGTGAAAAATTTTGTGCATTTTTTTTTTCATAGTTTGTTCTCTACTATTACATTCATTAACTTAGCCAGCATAAGTAGCAACAGTAAAAGAGTAAGAGGTAAATAAACTTATATTTCCTTTTAAATTGCTATTATTATCATTTTAGTAGATTTGACCAGTAAAGTACAACGAGGTTGTTAGAATATATTTATAAAACAAATCCACTTGAAAATTATAAAAAAACCCTCAAAGCTTCCATTAAGCCCAGTCGCAGGCACACACTTCGCTGTACTCGACATTCGCACAAATTCAAAACCATCTGCAATGACACAACACTAAACGAACGTAGTACGTTTTGAATTCAATTATTTTTAACATCAGTAGGGATGAGTTTTTTTCATTTAAAAAAAGCAACTTAATGCTGATTCATAGACGCGTGTTTGGTAGGGGGGGGGGGTGATGAGTCGGCAAAGTTTGATAAAACGATCCCAACAATGCTCCCTTTAGCTTCCCGGGTTCGGGGGTCTGTTACTTATTCTTTCAGATTGACGATGGATGACTATTTCATAGATGATAATCTACAGAAATAGGCGATTTGCCGAGTCATAATGCATGGATTGAGTTGTTGAACTGTGAAATCAGCAAATACCCCCATGAGAAAAATAGATACTGACAGTTTCATTTGTTGTAAATTATTTTCACTTTTTCATATGGAGATTTAATTGAATAGGTTATGTGGTAAAAAAAAATATGTATGTCGTGTAATGTGCAGATATCTGTTTTGAGGTTAAACCATACGACTTAGGTATAAAGGGCTAATTTATTTTATAAAGACGAAGCCTTTTAAGCAGCCTTAAATTAATTATATTAATTTCTCCTTAAAATATACAGGCAATTCTTAATAATATTTATTTTTAATTTCTATTTTTATTTAACACACTAAATCAACTCTATAGTTTTTGTCCTTTAACTAACCCACTGTAATTTTTTTATTACATCTTTATTTTTCCTACATGTGTGACAATACAAAGAATATAAATGCAAAGTTTGAAATATATAGGATTTATCGTCTTGTCTGTGTAGACTGGTTGCGACTTATACGCTAGTGAAATTAAAAAGCCCTTGGTTTCAATTACGGTCAATAATAAAGAGAAAACAATGGAAACAGAATCCATTGGTTAAATGGCTATTGAATAGTTTGCTTCATATCTTATAAAAACTGATTTTAAAACTTCTAAGCTAAGCATTTCTCCTTTTGTGGTTAAATTAAGTTGTATTCGTCATACAAAAAACTATAATATATGATTTCCCACTGCAATTTAATTTCAAATCTAATTTTCTTTTCAGATTTGTAGATAACGCCGTGTTTGAGTTGAAGGGGGGGGGGGCATTATATCTGACACTTTAAATTTGACTTAGTGCTAAATATTTTTCGTCAAATAAAGATAAACATTCATAAGCAGAATAACTTATAGTTTCATTTGATACTTTACACGTAATATTTCGAAAAAGAAAATTTTCAACTCAATAGTTTCCCCCCCCCCTTACTGCCCCAAAGTTTTTTTGTTACGGCTATATTTTTCTTATAATATGTGGGACAGTGCAAAGTATATAAATGCAAAATTTGAAATATATAACATAGTTTTCAATATGTAGATTCGTTGTAGCCTCCAGACAGACACATCAAATTATAAGGGTCCTTGGTTTTACCTGCGCACCCTACAAGAGATTTTTTTTTGTATTCATGTCTGTCTATTTTTTCAGTATTTCTGTAATAAAGATTTTTTCAATAATTTTTTCTGGGGGTAGCTGCTGTAAGGAAATAAACTATATTTTGGCCATATCTCGGAACGTTTTCTGGGGGAAGGGGGTGCCAGACAAAAGTAAAAAAAAAAACGAAATTACGATTTTCTCAAAATCGCCGCTACTATTTTGATCGAATTTTACTCAAGCGAAACTTTTAAGGGTCTATAATAAATGTATACGTTGATATCTCTCCAAAAAATAAGGGTTTTTAAATTATCTCTAAATAACAACAAATATCTGTCACGGGGCTCTTATAAAAGACGCAGTATCTTAAAACCGCCTAAACCAATTTCGTTCAAATTTTATTAAAAAGTCAACATTAATGACCCAAATAATCGACGTGTAAAATCGTAAGTGAACAATATTAATATTCATGAATATTTGGCAAAGGACAAAAATCAACTTGTACAGCCTTCATTACAAGCTAGATTTTAATAAAAATATTACATACGCTGAGGACAAACGAATATACGGGGTAGGTTTTTATTTTTCAATGTTTTAAAGATAAACATGGACAACTACTAACAAAGTATTGAGCCACATTGAAAAATAAAAACAAGTTGAATTTTGTTCTTATTACATAACAGAGACTGTTAATTTCATTGGATTCAGTGGAGCCAAATTAGGGGGAAATGAGAATGAAAAAGTGTTAAAGTAAGTTTGTAAGACAGCTATAAGTACTGCACGGGTGGTCTGACTCACCCCGTATACAATTATTCAAATATATAAAATTATTCAAATATATACACAGTGTTCGAAAATTTCGTTCAAAACTTTAAGTGGTAGTTATATATATATATATATATATATATATATATATATATATATATATATATATATATATATATAACGTCCTTTAAATATATGAACAGAAAAGCTTTTCGTATTGCATTTGTCGGCCATTTTCTGTTTTTTTTTTGAAAAAAAATTAGTTTTCTGAAATTATACATATTTCGAGTCGAAATTGAGTATACACACGTTTTTTATTCAACGGTTCACCAGTATACCAAGAATAAAAATGTTATCAAATAAATTTTCAAATGGCGCCCGTTTACATATTTTGTAAAGTTTATGGTTTTAGGGATAAGTAAGTTATTCAATATTAAAAATTTTTGGAATCGATTAAATTTGTTTAAAAAAAAAAACTTATCCCCTATAATTTTCATCGATCTTTCCTTCCCTGTATTTACAAAACCAAAATAAAAGGATAGATATGACGAGCGTTTCCATAAAGTAATTACAAATTTCTAGAAATACCACGTTCAGAAAAGACAAGCAAATATACAATGTTTTGCAACATTATATTTAATGTTTCGGTTTCTCCTAATTGTTGCTTTACAACAACATAATAAAACACAACATAAGTATCTCTGATAAATATAAATAGTCACATTGCAATAAAACACCAGCTGATTGCGTCAACATTACCAACCTTATGGCGTATAATTAAGTCCTCATATAACATTAGACTATTATTAATTGAAGTATACACATTGGTTTATTAGTCTTTCATACTGAAACATGTTTAAATAATTAGTTTTCTTTATTAATAACGGACGTGGAATAATAATTGTTAATTTGTTTTTCATGTCGAAATGTATTTAAGCATGCAAGTGTTTGTTAATTTATTTAATAGCCGTTTGCTTTTATTTGTTGCTTTCACCGATTCCTTGTCGTTTCTCATGTTTGACAAAGTGGAAAACATGCAATCAATACATTGGTGAGCCTTCTTTAGTCAAGAAAGTACAGATGAAGTGTGAAAATAACGAGAATGTTATAAAATTGTGTTTCCAACTTGAGGTGGTAGTTTTCCATCTCAAGGCTAAGAAAACGTTCGTACAAACGTATCTCAGGAATTGCCTAGTTAACCAGAAATCCGACGTTTTGTTAATTTCACAAAATATTTTTTATCTCAAGAACAGTTTGACGGATTGAATTGAAACTTGGCGTATCTAATAAAGTCAAAACCAATTAAAAATAAAATACTCAACTTAATCCGAAATAGCGTCTGCTTAAATCTTTTATAAAAACATCCAGTTTTCCAGTTATATAGATTTAAACATTAAGAAGCCGCCATTTTGAAACGGGTTACTAGTTGGGTTAGTTTTATTTCAAAACAGTTGAACAAGGAAAAACCACAAAATAACACAACTACACAAAACTGTATAATGATTTTATATTATCTTATGAACATTTCGATAGCTCTGCTATCATCTTCAGAGGTACACTGTGTATAAGGCAATGTGTATAAACTTACACCATCTTTCCAAGGCAATGGCGACCGAAAGGTTTTAAATTTAAATTGATACTAAATTTTGAATTCCGTTGTTCTACTTAACTTAGAGGAAGTATTAGAAATTACAAGAGAAGCTGTATCGAAGACAGCCCTCTGAAGTTCAAAATTGAATCGGGAAAGTTTGGCGTATTGTCTATAGCAACAGCAGTTTCAAAGGAAATTGTTCTTTAGATAGTAAAGCTGATCTCTCTCTGGACTTATGAAGGCCTATACTTGGACTTGGCTAAGTTAAGATCGTTTGGCTTCACT
Source organism: Aphrophora alni (assembly GCA_963513935.1). NCBI lineage: Eukaryota > Metazoa > Arthropoda > Insecta > Hemiptera > Aphrophoridae > Aphrophora > Aphrophora alni. The sequence continues at coordinate 22,277,192 of OY740778.1, forward strand.
TTACAACTTACAGTATCCAGAAGTGTACTTTGATCTTGTGGACAATATGCAGGATTATTTGCTTTGTGGTGATTAATGGATAATCTAACTCCTTTGTCGGAGAAAGTTAGTTGGGTAAAAAATTTAGTTTGAGGGTTCTTCGAAAGCTAAATAGTGTTTTAAAAATCGTCTGATCAGTAGCCTACTCTACAGTACAAAACCATTGGATTAATTTATATTTAATTTCAACAAATATAACATTCAACCACTCCGAAAAGACTGCCATAAAAATCTAATCCGCATTAACCTACTTTCAATCTTTCAAACTTTAAAAATAAGTTGTTGTAAGAAGAAAATTTTAAAATCTAATTTTCTACAAATTGGCTACAACGATTTTGATCAGATTTTAATACAAACCAAATTAAAACGAACCAAAACTAAAACGTCACCGTAAACGTTAGTTCTGTAATTGTTAATCTCAAAGCGAAACTCGACTATAAATACCGTCGTTGAAGAAATATATAAATAAAGATGGCGTAAGCTTGCGACGTAACACGCCGTCACCATAAATTTAAGGCTTTCAGTGTTTATTTATTGTCAATTATTCAAGTAACATAATAAATTTTTACTTTGATTTTGCCCACTAAAATTTTAACGAAATCTGTTAAGACGTTTTTGAGAAATTATGTACAGTTCGTAAGATATAGCCTGACCTCTCAATGAGATGCGCAGTTGTCTCTAGGCAGGTTGGTGTAGTGGGGGAAACACTGAGGTGTCTTGCAGTGAGTTTTGTACTGTGCGTTTCGTAGTTATGTGTGCATTTCAAAAGAAATGGTTTGTTATTTTGTGATAGAAGGTGAAAACGTCAGGTTGGCGGGAGTAAAGTCTTCCAATCTCGTGAAATCGTGTAAAATGTGTGTCGTTTTATGAAAGAAGAAGCCGAGAAGGGAGGAGCAATTTAACGAAAGTGCATATCCGCGTAAAATAAGCAACTGGAGTTTCCGTTAATTCTATAAAATTATTTTAAAGGAAGAAAAGGAAATTATGATTTTTCTAGGAGGCGAGTTTGTCTAATTGTTTGTAAACAATAGTTGGAAAAATATTTATTTTATGAAAGCAGGCAGCAATTTTGAAATGTATCTAAAGATTTTTTTGTTAGAAAGTTTATCCAATTGTACAGAAAGACGACTGTAACCTCTAAAGCGCATTATGAAAGTCCAGGCTACACTATACGGATGTATTTTATAACAGCATCGTAACAGTTTGGGGGGGGGGGTTACCCATAACTCTCGAACCGTCATTTTTCAACAGATGGTAACCAAATCGTTTTGTTTGGTAAAAGCCCGAGATATGACCAAAAAATCTCTAAATACCTAATGTGATTTAAATTGGCCTACGCTATTAACCTGTGAGCAAAGGGATGACAGTTTAGAAACAAAAATTCCAAAGCACCTATTTAGGAAATCTCATAACAGTTTACATTTTCAAAAGAATCTACATTTGTTTTTTAACCCAGCACATAACTTTCTCGATAAGTAATACGGTCAAAAAATAAAAGATTTATCACTAAATAGTTATTTCTGCAACTAGTGAGCAAATTGGCACTTTTTTTAACGAGAGAGAAATGTTGACGCACGAGGCTTGCCGAGTGCGTCAATTTTATCGAGTTTAAAAAAGACACTTTGCTCACGAATTGCACATTATAATTTGTCTACAGTTGTTATTTTGTGACAAATAAAAAATATACTTCAGCAGTAACACAATTTAATAAAACATTAATTTAATACAATAGTGTTCAACCTCACGTCAAAACTGAGGTTATTTATGAATATTACAAATTACTTAGGTGTATTGTTGAGGAAACGGGATTGCCAACTTCAAAACTCGGCAAACGAAAAATACTCTCCGTGTACATACACTGTCAATCTTCTTTATGTATAATTAACATCCTTTTTCAACTTTAAAACGTTGTTTTGTTGTTTATTTATGTTATTTTACATGTAAGAATTAATCTAACATACATACGGGACATTTCCTGTATATTATAAATCAATTCAAATAAACTTAACCTAAATTTTGTTTTGTTCGGTTGCCATTCGGAGTGTGCAAAGTAGTGGGCAAAGTGAAACTGTTGAGAAATCAGCTGTTTTGCAAACTAATTTAAATGAACAAAATGCCACTTTATCAACAACTGTAGACAAAATCTTTTTTTTTTTCAAGATATAACCTCAAAACTAATTCGTATTAGCTCCAGTAGCCGTAAGATCTAATTCAATTTTAGGCATCTTTTATTCATTTAATTCGTTACTCCAAAATAGATATAGATGAAAACCAAAATGGCGACAATTCAAATTCTTGATTTAGGTCCTTTTTATGTATAAACAAAATATGTAATTAGAGATTTGAATAATACAAATTCAAAGTCGAAAACAAACTGACACGAAAAACTACCATAATAAATCCCTATTTTATCTGCGAGTAAGCCTATTTCGGTTCTATTCAATCAAACAACTATACTTCATTTTATCTATAAAGTTCCACCCTTTAAAACAACTAAATTTATAGGTTAGTTTTGCGTAATTTACACGTCGAATACGGGTTGCATTCCAAAACACAGTGCTCACACCAAGCAGGACCACCTCGTACTAAACAGAAACGGGCGACACTCTGCAGTTGGAATTGTCAGTGGCAATTCCAATGTGCGCAGATACAGAAATTCTCCCTCTCTGAATCCAACTGTCTACTGTAAGTCTAGACGACCTGTTGAATGCCGAATTCAAGACGATTCCAATTCCCTAACTCTCGAGACAATTGCTTTTGTCAACTGTTGCATCGCGGCGCCCTACAGACCGGAAATCACTGTTTTATTTCCGTTTAGAATCAAAACGTTTGAAGAACGTTTAGTATTTTTATTGCTTTAAATAAACGAATTATTTCTTTCTTATACGTTTTGTAGTTTATTTAGGTAAAGATTATACAATTGTCACCCGTTGAATTGTATTTATACTATTTTATTTACGAATTAAGTTTGGTAGTTATTATAATTTCGCTTTTTGGTGTTAAACAATTAAGATAGGTAAGGTTAGGTTAGGTTAGGATAAGTTAGGTTAGGTTCGGTTAGGATTGTTATAGGACATAAAAATTAAGATAGGTAGGCCTACATCAAATTTAGTATAGTGGATTATAGTGTGCTCGTATAATAAGCACCTATTGAAATTCAAAAAAGTTTTAATGAATTTAAATTGTCAAAATGACGCCAATGAACTCTTTTTTTCCCCGTATATCGTGTTATTCAACTTATAACACATTAAATTAGACTATTTTAATTCAATGGTGCCAACCCCACCTCTTCACATTGACAAATAGCGAAGTTAGGTGTGGTTAGGTTAGGTTAGGTTAGGATAGGTTAGGTTAGGTTAGGTTAGAACAAGTTAGGTTAGGTTAGGTTAGAACAAGTTAGGTGTGGTTAGGTTAGGTTAGAACAAGTTAGGTTAGGTTAGGTTAGGATTGTTATAGGACATAAAAATAGAGATAGGTAGGCCTACATCAAATTTAGTTAGGTTAGGTTAGGTTAGGTTAGGTTAGGTTAGGAAAAGTTAGGTTAGATTAGGTTAGGGTTGTTATAGGACATAAAAATTAAGATAGGTAGGTCTACATCAAATTTGGTATAGTGGATTATAGTGTGTTCGTATAATAAGCACCTAAAGAAATTTTTAAAAAAAATTAATTGAATTTAAAATGTCAAAATGACGCCAATGTTAAACTCTTTTTGTTCCGTATATCGTGTTATTCAACTTTTAACACACTAAATTAGATTATTTCAAATTAATGGTGTCAACCCCACCTCTTGACAATAACAAAGCGAAGTTAAGTTAGGTTAGGTTAGGTTAGGTTAGGATAAGTTAGGTTAGGTTAGGGTTGTTATAGGACATAAAAATTAAGATAGGTAGCCTACATCATATTTGGTATATAGTGGATTATAGTGTGTTCGTTTTATTGAAATTCAGAAAAATTGAATTTAAAATGTCAATATTACCTTTTATAAACCTTTATATATATATATATATATATATATATATATATATATATATATATAATCACCTGGCCAAACCTTTCGTAAGTTTATTGAAGTTAATAATTTGAAATTAGATCATGGATAAACATGAGCTTTAAAAGTGAAGTGCCGCCAATCTACGCCTAAAATTTTTGCGACAAATCATAAAATGAAAGTATATGAACCTCAAAGCTGAAAAAAATGGAATTCTGCTTCCCTTAAACCAGTTTGTTCTTTATTGGCGCATGCGCATTAGCACAACTTCTGCTGCGGTGGCGTTAATACGTAAGTACCATCAATTTAAATTTGACTTAGCGCTAACATATTTTTTGTAAGACGTACATATACGTAATCAGAATAATTTCTAGCTTTATTTGATACCCCAAACATAATATTTCCAAAAGAAATATTAACTTTATTACTTATTTATTCACAAATATTAACTTTGACCTTTAACTTACCCAAGGGTATTATTTGATATCACTATATTTTGTGGGACAAAGCAAAGAATATAAATGCGAAGTTTGACAAATTAGGATTCATCATTCTGTCCGTGTAGATTGGTTGCGACTTAAAGACGGACAGACACTAGCGTCAAATTATAATTGTCCTTGGTTTTACTTACTAAAGTGAAGACCCATAAACCCTTGAATCATCTACTAGCGCCAAGGTCGGAAAATAACAAGTACAACCTAATAAGAGAGTTGATAGAGGAAGACCTAATTCAAGATTACGAAAAAAGTGTACATCCAGCTAGGTACCCTCGGGATTGTTAAGTCCGTACTCAGGATTAATCTCAGGGTTGTTTAACGCCCAATGAGGAAGTAACGCTCAAAAACACCACCTTGAAAAACAGAATCCAACTCACGAAACTAAACTATATGAGGCCAACTGAATTACATTAGTTTTATTTCCTATTGTAGTGTTTCTAACCTCAATTACAGTAAACACGGAAAGTCAGTAATTCAATGGAACAGTTAATTCTTACTTGACTGACATAATTTCCAGTAATCTCAATCGAATGACGCAATTAAAAAGACAATTATGGGAAATTTACCAGAAATTACCATTGCTTTATGTTTGACGAGAACAAATCGTGTTTATAAATTGTTTTAAATTGATTAACTCGTGTTTGGAATGTTGTAAATAAGATTTTAATTGAAAGCTTGTGTAACATCGACGGAAAAGAAAGGATTTTCTTGTTTTTAGTGTGGTAGGCCTGTATGGTATAACATGAACAAATGTTATAATATTATTATTATTGTCGGTGAAAAAAATTAGGTACAAAATATTGCACAAACTTTCTCACTCACTCATCCCCTAAACTAAATAAAATTTATTTTCGTTTTCAGTAGAAAATGAACCATCTTTGAACAAATTTTTAAAAAACGACTTTTCAAAATTGAGTAATTTTGTGGATCGAAAGTCCCATCGCCGTTGTTTTATCTTTCTCAAACAGAGTTCGCTGCTAAATTATAGCATTCCAATTTTCCTTACGAAGCTGAATCGACTGCGTTCGGTTTCAGCCCCCATGAGAATTGAACACGGAAGCTCAGAGTGCTAACCACTATCAGACGAACACTACTTGGAAGAAATAATAAAACAGGCCACTTATACTACGCGTTCTAGGCATAAAGCAAGCTTTCAATGGCGGTGGTCAAGGTACATTTTTCTTTTTTACCAATTATTGTTGTTTATTTTGAATTTTTCACAAAAGTTTGTTTCATTAATCTTCACATTTCACTAACATTTGAACGAAATATAACCAATACGTTTTATTTAGACCCTTACAGGACACACTTGTGTCTAATTTAATCAAAACCGTTGGAGTAGATTTGGGTTAAAATCTTTTTTTGTGGCAATTCTGAGTAGGTTGTGTTTTGAACGATAAATGTCTGGTTTTGAGTTTACGGAAAGATTTTTATGGAAAACCATTTTTTTCTTTATAACCTAAAGAAACAAAAAAATATCGGTATAAAATTAATTCTTGGTAATTATATAGAACATCACGCAAGAGATTTTATCTAACCTCTAGGTTCTGGAATATTGAAGACAACAAAATAATCAATTAAAAACTATTTACAATTTTTCAAAATTATTGAAATTTTTATAATTTATTCTTCTGTAACGTTTTAAATATATATATATATATATATATATATATATATATATATATATATATATATAGTTTCATACACAATAGGCCTACATGTAGCCTAAGTTTAATGTTTCTATTACCGCCAATTTCATAAATCTACGTAAGAATAGGCCTAACATCAAATTTAAAAAATTGAAATCAAATAATCTCCATAAACGTATCAAAACACACATTAATAATTTTAGGTTATAAACACAATAATATACTTTAAAACTTAGTTCAAAGTTAAGCTAGTATGGAACAAACTGTTTTAAGTTCAACCTGCGAAATCAAATATATACAGCGTTATTACAAACATTTATTTATTTTATTTTTTAAATAATACAACTCCAAACTCTAAATAGAATGCAATTAATTTGAAACGTACAATTCAACTCTAAAATCATCGAAAAATAAAAACGATTTCGCATTTAATAACAGTAATTACGTGTCCTTCGACTATCGGATACTCGAAACAATAACAATAATCGATACTAGACACACCTTAACCAACACAAAATGAAAGCAATCGCTGACAACTGAGTCTAACCTAACCTTACTTTTCGTTTCACAGCCATTCAAATCATAATCCACGATCGCATTAAATCAAATGTCCTGATAATATATAAAATTGTATTAAACCACGCAATGACTGACGCCATCTTGGATTTAGGCAACCCTAAGGTAGTGAAAGGAGAGGGGGGTCATTAGATTATGTATGAGAGCCTACAACGGGATAAAAAACGACAATCAATGGGAGCTTGTAACACAACATCATTATTAGCTTCTTTTATTTTGAATTCATAATGTTTTTTTTTTACATTTTTTTTGTATCGCTTGGACATAATAGTTGTTTATACGCGGAGTCGAAGAAGAGAATAAAAGCTTATCTAATTTAAGAACCTGGTAATTGTTTGAATCCGAGTTCTATCTGGTATCAAATCAGACAGACGGACAAACGCTCACTGACACCGGGGCTATTATGATATAATCGTTGAGTTCGATTACGTTCGCCGCCATTACGATTTATTCCTTATTAAATATTATGAAAATGTACTGTAAATGTTCTGCTTTTCTAATAGCATATAATCTTTATATATTTCATTAACATTGGATATGTAGGCGGTGGAATGGTTTAATTTATTTCGTCAGGTTGGTATTGTAAATGGTTTCTACGCCTACGTGGTTAATTCAAAACATTCCTCGGTTTTGTAATTGTTACCAGTTGTTTTGGATTGATTTAACTAATATGGATAACAGATACAACGAGAGGTGGACATAGAATAAAAACAATTGAATAAATATTTAAGAAATTAAATTAGTTTTAAACTTAATAATTACATGAATCTATTTTTAATAAATAACCTAACCTAACATTACATAACCTAAGATAACATAACCTTACCTAATATAACATAACATAACCTAACTTCAAATAACAAAACCTAACCTAACATAACCTAGCCTAACGTAACCTAACCTTACCCAACATTACCTAACTTAACATTAAAAACCCTAACCTAACATAAGATAATCTAACAACTAAATATGGGTTACCACTTAGATAACAACAAAGTTTAGACTTTTTTACAACTTCGATTGAAACCAAAGACATTTATTTCAATCCACGTTTAATTTTGAAATCATGCAAGATAGTTCAATTCCATGTAGTCATGGGTTGGATCCCTCTCATTCATCTTTTCTATTACCTCTCTGTTGATTAATTCTTTTTCTATTCCAACCCTAGGGTATTCAAGACCTAGGAGCTCTTTATTTTAGGGTCTTTTTTATATTTTTAAGGCGATCGATGATGACCGAATGGATGCTCGTCTGAAGTCTCAATACACCCAGGAAGCTCTTTCACGCCAAGTCCGTCAGGCTATCTTCAAGATTTCCTGCAGCACCTTCCCTTGATCAATCTTGGCCTACTAACCAAGTTTCCTCCCTCCCGAGGGTTTATATAACATTGTAGCATCAATGACGTCTGTCTTGCTTTCAATGTAAGCAATGTCATCATTTGTCCAGGTCTGTCACAATAATTGTTGTCATTCTGGCTTCTTAAAAAGAACTACTCAATTTCTTACTAAAACTATCCTAATACCTAACATAGGCCTATATGAGAGAGTCTACTTTCCAAGAATATAAAATGTCTAAATATAAGGCAGCTGTAGTTCTTACGCAATAAAAACAAAACAAATAGGCCCTAATAGTTCCTTAAAAAAAGAAGACAATGAATTACCGCTAAACTATTTCCCCATAATTTAAAACCTTAACATTCAACAACTGTTGATTTACGAACAACTTTTGATAGTTTTCCAATCAGTTCGGATGGACCACGCATACAATTTCCATTGATAAATGAATGTTACATTGAGAATTGGACGAAAACATTAGCACGTTTGTTCTCAGCGTAAAAAACAAAACATAACCTAAATAGAGTCTTATCTGTCACGCCTACCCCTAACTGCAAATTACATGTAAACAAAACCAGGTAGTTGACCAGAATCAGCGTTGCTATCTCTCAGGAAACCTTTAATTAGATATAATTAACGGAATTCATCCAAAGGTCCAAACTGATGATAACGAAGAGACAAAACCCGGATTACCACTATCTATCCCTTAGGGATACGGTGTGGTTACGGGATAATTACAGGTTTAGGGTGTGTTTTGGAGGAATAATTTCAAACCTACATCTGTGGCGTGCGTGTCGTTTAATTAATAAGTTGTTAATTATAATTGTCGGCCACAGCGAGAGCTGCCATCAAGTGCCATTATTCACAAAAATAATACGCCCTTAAACAAGGTCATTTAAAACACCACTGTTCATTTGAGTTGTGTTCGGTTTGAAAAATATGTTTCAAGTAAAAATATGAAATGGAAAATTTAATTCTGAGGGGAGGGATGCAGCCATTAATGAAAATAATAGCGTTTTCTCATTCAAGTACAGTTACTTCATTTATATAGCTGTAAATAAATACAATAACTTTATGGTCTGATTGTTATTAGAAAGTACAACAAAATAATAAAAGTGATATGTTGAATAACAATAAATAAAAAGCAAATAAGAAATAATTCTATAGGCCTACTATAAGACGAGGAAAGTTTGCATGTATATAGGCCTAAATACTCGCTTTCTCTAAAACGGCTCTAATGATTTTGATTAAATTACGATTTTATATGTTTTGGTTAGGTAGAAATCCGTTAGCGGAATCTTTGGGGAATTTTGAGACAATAATATTGTACAAAAATGCAATTGGTCCATTTAAAATACGCAGCACATTCGATGGAGGATTTTCAATGTTGGTACAATAATCAGGTGGTTGGAAAAATATAGAAATATGGCTTAAAGTTTATCACATTTTTCCATGGCGAACTCTATCAACCAGACAGTAATAAAACCAATACAAGTTTTGCAAATAACTGACATTGATTATGTTTTACGATTAAACAATAATATACAAAGTGAGTTAAGTGATCTCAAAAATTTCGTTCTCCATTTTTTAACTAACTTTCACTTTTCATGGCCTCAGGAAACCCGAAAAAATGGTTTTCGACAAGCCGTCCGTCCGTATTCGTTTACGTAAGCACGATAGAGGCCACAAAAATTAAAATAACGACATGAAATTTGGTGTATAACGTCCTCATATGGAACCATTTTGAAATTCAGAAAAATCTAATTGAAAACGTCAAAATAGTGGCCATTTTAATTATATTTCATTCATATCTCGTGTGTAATTTAATTAATAACACAATGACAAACTATGTTACACTATTGGAATAAATGTAAACCAATATACAGTGTGAGTCAAAAGTTTCGATACACCCTGTTAAATTTTAAATGGATAAAGATAGAAAAATGAAACTCAGAACACCTTTCTAGGAAATAAAAGTGAAATTTTTAGTCACTATTACAACTTTGCCCATTTCCCCAAAATGGGATTTTTAGGGAGCAGCTGAAAATTTTTAAATGTAAAGACCCATTTAGTGCAACCTCATTTTAAAGTCCTTGATTAAAGAAGAAGAATAGTGGAAACCAGAGCTTTCTATCTCAACCCAGTACAAAATGGCAGCTCATTGAAATTAAGTAAAACTTCATTGAGGCAAAATATGAACATCCACATTCAGGTGGTAAATAACCCCAATAGACAACCACTTTTCTGGGTTTCTTGTAAAGTTGTAATAGTGACTAAAACGTTCACTTTTATTTCCTAGAAAGGTGTCCTGACTTGCATTTTTCTATCTTTATCCATTTAAAATTTAACAGGGTGTATCCATACTTTTGACTCACACTGTATAATAAAACTATCCATAACCAGAGCCTGATTTGTGGCGGTATCTTTATATTTTTAGAACGGTGCCCTTGCAAGCTAGTAATCATATTCCAAACTCCTGAGAGTTTACAAAAGTGGAGCGAACCGTTTACAAATTTAAAATCGCCCACTACTTTTGTTGTCCAAGCCCTGTGAGCGTGTTCGCTTCCATAATTAGTAAATTCATCAATTCTACTTTAAGCCTAGCCTATATTTCTCATGTTTTTACGTATGTTGATTTATTATTTACTTGTAGTAGGCCTACTTAGTATTGTATATTTATTTATTGATTTTGTTTGTGTATGACTATACTAATCTAATTGAAAACGTCAAAACGGTTTCCTTTTTAAACAGAATTTTCTCTATAATTAGTGTCTTATTAGCGCGCACTAAATTAGATAAAAATTCGCAGATTTCAATTTGGGGTTCAGTTGTAATGATACCCACTCTCTACGGTGGAAAATAGCGAAGATATTGTCAAAATTGTAATTTCGAACCCTTTAGGCTACTTGACAGCTTCAAGACTTGCAGAGCGAGACATTGAAAAGAGCAAAGCTATTGGATACTTTTTAAAATATACACATTTACGAAACCATATAATGAAGTCAAGATAATACACAGTACAAGTAGGCTATACACAATACGTATTTCAGAAAACCTGTGTACAACTGTTTTAAACAAACTTACTCTACTGGATAAGACCCCTTGATCTACCAATATAATTTAATTTCCTACAATACCCAAGAATCCAAATATCAAGCATTACGTATTACATTATATAAATTCATTAATGGCTACACTGAAATCTTAAAACTTACACACATCACGCGCTGTCTTATTCGTTCGGAAAACTTCGGCTACCAAAAGACAAATTTGTGAGGTGCATCTCCTAGACACTTGTTATTATAATTTCCTCTCTTAGGCGAGGAAACACAGTTCACTGCTATCAGAATATCACGTCCAAACTACTAATTCAGTCCGACAACTAATGCGTTGACGGAGATCAATTAGGCCGTGGACATCTGCTATTAATGTGTCTCATTTACTTTACATAATAAAAACCGTGTTATAATTGTATAAAATAATTGATTTAAAGTTATTTTAGAATCACCTGTGTTTTGATGTAGCCCTGGTCGCACATGTTCAATAATTAAGTCTTTTATTTTAATATTTTACATTAATTTAAACGCCTAGTCGGCGTCAACATTATGTGGTAAAAGTCTAAATTAGGAACTCATACAGCGGTATTAGTTCACATCCACTGGTAGCCTAGAGGGTTTATCCGTCGTTTTGCTAAAGGGTCTGTCGGGGTCTAGATCATGATAACCTCTTTATTTAGTGCTTCATTCATTCTATAGCAAGGCTAAACTCGGTGCACATTACTTCTTAAGAGTGAAATAATTTTCCTGTTGTTTAAAGTCGAAAACCCTCTGTTGTTTTAAAAGAGAGGGGAGTCTAACCTAAAACTACGTGAAAAGGTGTAGATCCAGCTAGGTTCATCGGGATTTTCAAGTCTGTAATTACTACATTAAACCCCTGATGAGTATTTAGAATAGGCCTACGATATTTTGTAATAAATTTGCAATACGCGTAATTGTTTTCTTTTAATGTTCGTTGGTAATATTGTAAATCTTATTTTTACAAAGACAAACCGTTTATAACCTTACAGAATTGTAACCAACTAAAAATTGAAAACAACAAATAACCTGATTGTTTTTCTACAGCTTGTTTACACTCCATTGCACAGCTTTTAACCGCGTAACAAGAACAGAAAAACAATTGAAATAAATTTCTTTTTTATATACATTTAAATGTGCCTGCGGTTACTAATGGTATCAATTTAACACATAACCTATAAGGAGAAACGTAATTACAGAACTAGTTATTATAATTACCGTCAGATTGCGTTGCAAGCGCCATGTAGGCCTACAACAAGCAAACGGATGACTGTACTACAGGTGAGGTATAATTGGGTTAGGTTGTGCTATTGCAATAGTGTTTTATATCTTTGCCTTAACTGGAATCGATAGTGTTTATTTTGAAATAAGTTATTTTAATTGGTAGGCCCCTAATCAATTTTTTGTTTTCGATTTATAAGAAGTTTGAATTAGTTTATATTTTGTTTTGTAACAAGCCGAACAGGTTAGGTTTTGCGAACAAGTCATGTGATGGGTCAAGAAATCGTTAACACATTTTAATGTTTTGAAGTTCCCGGGGCTCAAAATTGTGTTATTTTTAATGTCTGAAAGACAAACAATCGCTTGGACCAATTTTAATCAAATTTATTTTGTGGGCAAATATCGACCAAACGCTTCCTTCAAATTTTGGGGTAGCTGATGTAAGGAAAAACAAAATTACGATTTTATCAATATCGGCTGCAACGATTTAAATCAAATTTCTATTAATCATAGCATCCAAAGATAGGCTACATACAAAATGTAGCCTATTGGTTACCATCTCTCTACAAATTTCAGTTCGTGAATTATCGGAGTAAACACAAAATCGGCAATGTAGCTGTTATCAAATATGTCATTTCTCACAACCGGCTTATCCTATTTAGTTAAAATTTTAGTGAAATGTGAAAATCAATGACTCAGTGCCGAATGAAAAATCAGAAGTAAAAATATAGTTTATGGATAACAAGTAATTGGCAAATAACCGAATTGAACCTTGAGTGTTGGCATTGAAAACACGATTTTAACCAAATCCAATTTAATCTGAGGTCGTGTGTGTGTGTGAGGGAAATGAAGGAAGTTTAGATCCTTATGGAAATATTTTTTAAGACAGCGTCCATTGTACATTTTCACTTTTTATTGACAACTACCTAACTAAAATTTTCGTCGATGATTAGATTGGAGGATGGGTGTAGCCTATAAGAAAGTTCAAGAACAAAGCTCAAATAACGCCTAAAAACCGTGTTTATATACAACATTCAACTGCCTATATTTGGCGCCTACTAAAACAATGATCATGTTATTAAGCACAGTAAAAACCTACAATAATGATCATATAAAAAAATGTTAACATGTTTCCGTAGAGAGGTTATGTTCTGTTTGTCTACTATTGGATGTAATTGTAACAAATTGTAATGTAGGAACCGCCCACGCGTAGCGTTGTTGTCTGTTTGAAAACCCCGTATTGGATGTGACAGGCCAAGGCAAACTTCTTGTTAGAAACCGGCGTGTTTCAGAGAACGATATGATGCCGAAGTTATATATTTAGGAACCCGTAGTGTAGGTTTCATGAATAAACGTTGTAGTCTTTTTCGTGAATGTTGGAAGAATTTCTGTTTCAAAATTATAATTTTTTTAGGTTAAATTTAATTCTACGGACGATATTGAAAATATTCCTGAAGTTGTCTTATATTTTAAAAGTAGATACTGTGTAACACTATAACCTTAAGATGCTCACTAGCAATCCCGAGGGATTCAACCAGATTTACATCTTTTTTTATATCGTCTTGGGTTAGATCCCTCTCATTTTTCGATCTTTTGAACAATTCTTGTTATTTTTTCGACCCTGTTTCTATTAACGTGGTATATTATGCTATGTTCTTTTTAAATTTTGGCTTAGATTCCTCTTAGGACATTCAGGTTACATTCCTTTCATTCCTATCATGTCATCTCTTGATCAACTCTTGTTCTCTTCAGACTCTGACAGTATTCGAGGGCTAGAAGTCATTATTTTATCTTCTTTTCTTCTTTTTTTTTATAAGGCTATGATAACCGAATGGTTTTTCGTCCTTAAACAATAAGGAAAAATAAAGATACGATTTGAAGGAACGCTAGCAATAGGCCTATCTATCTTATAAGATTTTTTACGCTTATCGCATACGACCTTAAGATATGTATCTTATCGCTCTAGTGTGCAGCCTGCTTAAACCTATTATATTTTTGAAGGTTAAAAGTACTCCGAAATTCTTAAAATATTATGGCAGGATAAAAAATAGTTTTTTTTTAATTGGTTTAAGAATGTACAAAAAAATACATAGCTTTATTTAAGATACAATGCGAAAATATAGCACAAACTTTCTCACACACTCATACATAAAAGCAAATAACAAACAAACAAAAAGTTGTAAATCAAAAAATGAAAATTAACTATGAATTGTACAAATTATTTTATACAATATTTATATAGTTAAATAAAGCCTAAACGTACGGCATAGAATGCGTTTTGGGGGAAATGAGTTTAAATTACAGCTGTAAATGTTAGTTTTTTTTTTTTTTTTTTTTTTTTTAATTGTTCCTGATCGGTAATTTTCAAATATTTTCAATTTTACACATTGATTTAAACCTCCTACTATTTTATTTAAAATATGAATTACAAACTAATTTTGATAGATTACCTCTATTATAAAATACTTCTTTCTTATACCAACAAAGTTACTAAAAGGAATACATTGTTTTGTAGGCCTATAGCCTAGCTTGCCATAGGTTTAATATGTTAGGTTAGGTTAGGTTAGGTTAGGGTGTAACATTTCAACAATATATTACAAAAACACATAATACGCGTTGCATTACAAAAGTCTTACAAAATTTTTTAAATTTTATTTAGTTTATCATTGTTAACTTGTTGCAGGGCCCCTTAAACACTCCTGTGATATTTGTTTTTAATTTTTGTTAATTTTTGTTTAGTTTATCATTGTTAACCTGTTGAAGGGCCCTTAAACACTCCTGTGATATTTGTTTTTAATTGTTGTTAATTTTATTTAGTTTATCATTGTTAACTATTTGCAAGGCTTTAACACTCCTGTAATATTTGGTTTTTAATTTTAGTTAATTTTATTTAGTTTATCATTGTTAACTTGTTGCAGGGCCCTTTAACATTCCTGTGATATTTGTTTTTATTTGTTGTTAATTTTATTTAGTTTATCATTGTTAACTTGTTGCAGGGCCCCTTAAACACTCCTGTGATATTTGTTTTTCATTTTTGTTAATTTTATTTAGTTTATCATTGTTAACCTGTTGAAGGGCCCTTTAACACTCCTGTGATATTTGTTTTTAATTGTTGTTAATTTTATTTAGTTTATCATTGTTAACTTGTTGCAGGGCCCCTAAACACTCCTGTGATATTTGTTTTTAATTGTTGTTAATTTTATTTAGTTTATCATTGTTAACCTGTTGAAGGGCCCTTTAACACTCCTGTGATATTTGTTTTTAATTGTTGTTAATTTTATTTAGTTTATCATTGTTAACTTGTTGCAGGGCCCCTAAACACTCCTGTGATATTTGTTTTTAATTGTTGTTAATTTTATTTAGTTTATCATTGTTAACCTGTTGAAGGGCCCTTTAATACTCCTGTGATATTTGTTTTTAATTGTTGTTAATTTTATTTAGTTTATCATTGTTAACTTGTTGCAGGGCACCTTAAACACTCCTGTGATATTTGTTTTTAATTGTTGTTAATTTTATTTAGTTTATCATTGTTAACTTGTTGCAGGGCCCTTTAATACTCCTGTGATATTTGTTTTTAATTGTTGTTAATTTTATTTAGTTTATCATTGTTAACTTGTTGCAGGGCACCTTAAACACTCCTGTGATATTTGTTTTTAATTGTTGTTGATTTTATTTAGTTTATCATTGTTAACTTGTTGCAGGGCCCTTTAACACTCCTGTGATATTTGTTTTTAATTGTTGTTAATTTTATTTAGTTTATCATTGTTAACTTGTTGCAGGGCCCTTTAATACTCCTGTGATATTTGTTTTTAATTGTTGTTAATTTTATTTAGTTTATCATTGTTAACTTGTTGCAGGGCCCTTTAATACTCCTGTGATATTTGTTTTTAATTGTTGTTAATTTTATTTAGTTTATCATTGTTAACTTGTTGCAGGGCCCTTTAATACTCCTGTGATATTTGTTTTTAATTGTTGTTAATTTTATTTAGTTTATCATTGTTAACTTGTTGTAGGGCCCTTTAATACTCCTGTGATATTTGTTTTTAATTGTTGTTAATTTTATTTAGTTTATCATTGTTAACTTGTTGCAGGGCCCTTTAATACTCCTGTGATATTTGTTTTTAATTGTTGTTAATTTTATTTAGTTTATCATTGTTAACTTGTTGCAGGGCCCTTTAATACTCCTGTGATATTTGTTTTTAATTGTTGTTAATTTTATTTAGTTTATCATTGTTAACTTGTTGCAGGGCACCTTAAACACTCCTGTGATATTTGTTTTTAATTGTTGTTAATTTTATTTAGTTTATCATTGTTAACTTGTTGCAGGGCCCTTTAATACTCCTGTGATATTTGTTTTTAATTGTTGTTAATTTTATTTAGTTTATCATTGTTAACTTGTTGCAGGGCACCTTAAACACTCCTGTGATATTTGTTTTTAATTGTTGTTGATTTTATTTAGTTTATCATTGTTAACTTGTTGCAGGGCCCTTTAACACTCCTGTGATATTTGTTTTTAATTGTTGTTAATTTTATTTAGTTTATCATTGTTAACTTGTTGCAGGGCCCTTTAATACTCCTGTGATATTTGTTTTTAATTGTTGTTAATTTTATTTAGTTTATCATTGTTAACTTGTTGCAGGGCCCTTTAATACTCCTGTGATATTTGTTTTTAATTGTTGTTAATTTTATTTAGTTTATCATTGTTAACTTGTTGTAGGGCCCTTTAATACTCCTGTGATATTTGTTTTTAATTGTTGTTAATTTTATTTAGTTTATCATTGTTAACTTGTTGCAGGGCCCTTTAATACTCCTGTGATATTTGTTTTTAATTGTTGTTAATTTTATTTAGTTTATCATTGTTAACTTGTTGCAGGGCCCTTTAATACTCCTGTGATATTTGTTTTTAATTGTTGTTAATTTTATTTAGTTTATCATTGTTAACTTGTTGCAGGGCCCTTTAATACTCCTGTGATATTTGTTTTTAATTGTTGTTAATTTTATTTAGTTTATCATTGTTAACTTGTTGCAGGGCACCTTAAACACTCCTGTGATATTTGTTTTTAATTGTTGTTGATTTTATTTAGTTTATCATTGTTAACTTGTTGTAGGCCCTCTTTATTTCATGTTATTGTTATTACTGTATTTGTTTACGATTGTTATTTAGTGTTATTGTTTTTAGTTTTATTTGTAGCCTACTCTTCTAGTGTGGAGAATCTTTTGCTCAATTTATTACAATGGTTTTTTGTCTTAAAACCACAACAGGAAAATGCAAGAAATAATATTTTATGTTATTTTAAATGTTTCTGTGCACCTTTTTTAACATTGTATTAGATTTAAGTTTTGTTGTGTATGGACATCTTTCTTTTTTATTTATACGATTTGTTTACTTCCTATATTTAAAGAATCAAACCTAACCCATTTCATCCCCGTACCTAAGATTATGATTTCTAAATGTCATTTCATCCCTTTCAGCCCTTATACACACCACATTAATACAAATGGCGTCCAACGTAAGGGTTCTAATCCCCGAGTTAATCCTACCACTAAAATGGTGTTATTTTTTTCCCCCTTAAACTTGCGACACTGAATGCATAACAAATAAATAATTGAGCGAGTTTGAGTCAGGTTGGCCACTACGTTACTAAATAATATCCCCGTGTTCTGATTACCCCGTTACCAAATGTCTGATTCTCCCGTTCTAGACGTTTTGAATATTTAATTTAAATTAAAAGCTACGAGTTGAGGAGTTTGGATTACAGGGAAATTAAAAACATGGTTTGTTAATAGTATTAGTTTCAGAGGAGCGCTATACTCAACCATGAAATGGGCACATATCGTATCATTTCACAAATGCCCTTGTAAAACTGTGTGTTTGTGCCAACCCTGAAAAATTGGTTGATATATTTATATATAAATTGGAAAACGCCTATATATATAATAGCCTAGAACATCTACTGACTTACACTAGCTCTTTATTATTACTAAATGTGAACTATTAGGCTACATCTTGTGAATTTAAGGACAAATTGTATTATTAAGCACTGTTAATACATTTGTTTCCGCTATAATAAAATCTAATAGGCCTACATCCATCAATAATTACAAACTGCTGTAAGTCAGTAGATGTTCTATAGAATTGTTAGAAAGTCGGTAAAATCTTCAAGAAATGTCAACATACATTTTCAAAACTGTTTTACTTTGAAAAATTTGTATAACAGCTGTTTTAGGGACTAAAAAGATCAACTAACTACCTGATATTTACATAGTGTATCGCCAACATTATTTTTATACAGAAAAATAATTATTAAGGTTTTATAAAGGTTACCATTTTTTAGTTCTACCACGTGTGTAAAAAAAAACAATTGTTGGTTTTAAAACTTTTACCCTACATTACAGTCAATTCATTTTTCAATTTAAAAAATAAATTTAAAGTATTGTAAATTATCCACAATAGGGATTCTCATAAAAAAATTTAGATCTGGCCGCCATATTGGAAAAATGGCGGATGATATGAAAGATTTGTCATTACCTCAAAAACTCCTTTTTAAAGTTTTTCTAGCTTTTGCACTTATAGAATAAAACAGAAATTACACCTGTTTCAATCACCCTGTATAGACATCTAGGCTAAGTATGCTATGAACGTTTCGTTAGATTAAGACATCATCAAGCTCCACACATCAACATGTTTATATTTTGTAACACTACATATAAAACCCACATTTGAACGTCAAGTGATATAAATAAATTAGTAGGATATGTGCACTTCTCTAATCAAAACGTATCTAATATTGTGAATGTTGTTTTTACCACAGTCATTTTTTTTACTTTAGTATACGAACTAAATTAGCCTATAGATACTCGCCAAAACCTTCTTCTAATCAGCTGGTATAAATCTATTAGCTTTTTTTGAGGTTATGTTGACATATTTATACAAAACAAATACGCGAACTTTTGGTCAGTGCCAGCTAGATAATTATTTATCAGACGATTATATTCGCACAAAACAAGTTAATTATACGAAGAATAATAAGCATGATCTTATTGAAGCCTAATAACAGAATGTGGGATTTAAATATATCATTAATTATATAGGCCTACGTACTGTAATTAAAATATCATGAAGCTTAAATGAACATAAATATCAAACTATGTGCTTCATAAAACTAATGATTGTCGGACATTTTATAATGATGGAGGTTAATTTGTGCGAAACTTTCAAAAAGTTGATTTAATTAAACTAAAATTGAATTAAAACTGAACTAGGCCTGTGTAATTAAATTTGTAGTTTTATAGGTTAAGCCTAAGCCACTATGATTATTTTTTCTGAGAAGTTTTTTTTTTTAGCGTAGTTTTAAGAACGTTTTATATTCTTGGTTGTGATAAATAGGCTACTTTTGTATTTAATAAATGTAATTTCGTAATCTGTAAGTAGGCCTACCTAGAGTAAATTTGTGCGTAGGGCATCAGTATTCTTGGGTATGCATAAACGGCGGAACCTGTCAAAAATTGTGGAACGTAGGCCTACAAACGTTTTCAAAACTAACCCTCATCGAAATATTCATGGCCTATGTAATGGATGTGCGTAAAACGAACAAAACAGTATTATTACAGCGCACAACGGTCAGAATTCAATTTCCAGTTCATTCTGAAATACGTTTTGGAAAAAAACGCAGTTTACCCTCGACCTGATAACAAACAAGTCATCCTGATGGACAATGCTAAGTTTGTAGATTCTTTGAACTATATGGCTTGTCAAAAATTCCAAGTCGTTTGATCTGCAATCGGAAAAGAAAAATGCTACTTCCCTCTCCTTTTAAATACAGTGAGAAATCAAAATTATGTAGTAGGCTACGTATTTGGGAAAAATAATACTATTGCCCCGACTCAGTGTTCGACAAAGGTCACGGAGAATTTTTAAAATGTACATTCCGAAAACGAGTTTGATTTCCAAAACGAGATATTAAATACTGCCTGTCCAACAGAGTTTTACTTTCATTTGAGAAGGTATTCTGGTGGGAGGTGTCGCTTTTTAGATTTAATAGACAGGCCTATCTGTTTATTAGACTCTAAAATCATAAAAACGCTTTTACAAAAGGATTTAACTAACTATGACCGCCATAATTTGAATTTCATAGTTGACTTATGTTGTAAGTATATTTTCAAAAATAAACTGTAATTATTTTGACCAAATCTTACTCTTTAGATCTAAAAACAAACCTTGTTGGTCACTCTAACCCCAAAAATTGATTATTTAGAAATTAACTATAGAAAACAAAATTAAGTTTTTGCTCTATTATGAAATGTCTAATATCTGGAGTAAAATTTATTATTTTGAAAGAGTTTAATTGTTATTATTTCCTCTTTTTTTTTTCGGAGAATTTTTTATTGTTTTTATATTTCTTTATTTAAGAATATTTAAATTGTTTAATTAACTGATTATTTTAGATTTTGCTAAGATATTTTTTCTTTGTTTCTCCTCAGAATGTCAATTGACCATGAGTGTTTTGTCAAAAGTTAAATTTATATTTTATTTTATTTTGATCAAAGTGTAGTCAATAAAGACACCAATATTATTATAAAAATTACTAATTTCTGAAATCCGGTTCTACAATCTAAAGAAAAATTTCCCACTAGTGTAATCTAATTCGTCATTGTAAATTTCAAGCTTTATAGCAAATTTAGTGCAAAATTAATCAAGTATTAGGCCTACTGTTTATAGATAACCAACTTATAGAAACTTCTTTTATTATAAGTAAAACTGTGTTCTTGACAAAAAAAAGGAAAATAATAATATCTTGATTAACCTGACCTGAAACCAAAATATTTTTGCATTCCAGTACATTTAATAAAATTTTAAAATCCATTGGTTTGTAATGCATAGAAAAATCAAATTAACTATTTCAAAATGGCGTTTATTTAATGTTTTTCGTGTAAAATATCTCGAAACACTTACAAACATAAAACAAATGCAAATGGTATTTATTAAAACAATAATAATTTTTCCCACTTTTAAATTACAATGTTTTTATTGTAATAATATTAGGTCTAATAATATAGGCCTATATATATATTTTTTTTTTATTATTTTTTTTTTTTACAAATTTCAGAAATAAAATGAACTCCAACCTAACCTACAAAACCTTTTTGTTCTCTAACTTTAAAAGGTGTACGAGACAGTTATTGCGCACACAAAGTTCCCTCTTTCCGGAGAAACACAAGCAATCCTATTAGCCTACCTACACCAATACAAACCGGAAATAACTAATAACAGAATATTTCAACAGATTTGTATTTCCTGTTCTCGTTAATTAACAGCAAATCTGTTCGTGAGAATTAAAAGAAGTGTAAATTACAACTGAATGGAAATTAAGAAAAAGGTCCAAACACAGTGGCTATTTAGAAGCGCGGGGCGCCAACCGAACAAAGCCCTGCAGGGGTTCACTGTAGGAGGGGGCAAAGAATTAAACAAAACATTCATTTTACAACATTCTTTTATGCCGCCTTCGTTTTGGGTTTCTGTATTTTACAACGCTTAGTTGACCCGCGTATTCGTTCATTTTACTTTTTGTTATTTACATAATATACTGAAAGCTATATCATCTGTTAAATATTAAATTCGTGTAGTTATAGTTTGATTGGTGTAGCTCGTGTATCACTGAAGAGGACGACCTTGTCGTGAAAAGCGTCTGATACTTAGGCGTATTTTTTGTCAGAATTGTGTTCTGTATGTTTGTTATACTGTATAATTTTTCTCATAAGTCAAGCTCAACATAATTTAATATAAAATCGTGTATATTTAGTTTTGTATTCTTCTAAACCCTAAATAGTTGTTTTTGGAATGCGAGTTTCTTTTTTGTTTTCGTTATCCTAAAATTTCTCGAATTTTTTTTTCGAAAGAATGCGATCAATATATTATGCTCGAGCTCTAACTGGTTGAATTTAACAAAAATATTATCAAAATCGTTAGAGATGCTTTAAAGAAAGTTTAGAATTTAAATTGGATAACTCCCCAATTTCGGTTAGGCCTATAAGTTATAAATATTTTTCGAAAAAACAAAATGGCGATGATAAATAAAGAAGCGTATTAATTTCTACATTTATTATCTCTAAAATTATTAACACATTACAATTTAAATATTTAAAAATCTATAAACGGCAGCCATTTTGAACATTTATAAAATAAAGGAGTGATTTCTTTGCATAATAGTAACGTAGCATTCCTAAACACCAAATTTCGATTCGAAATCTTAATAACTTCTAAAGTTATTTTTATTTTATGAAAAAACACAAAATAGCAGACATATGGATAACAATGCTTCGGACATAAATTCATAAGAAATTTGGGTACTTACGTATTAACGCCACCGCAGCAGAAGTTGCGCTAATGCGCATGCGCCAATAAAGAGCAATAATTATTATTGAAGTTAATAATTTGCTTACTTTGTGATATATCTTTAAAAAAAGATCAAGGTAGCTATATATATATATATATATATATATATACCTAAAAAATTATCAAATCTAACGTATTTATAGGTTAACGACTTGTTGGACATAATGACAAATGTTCACTTTTACAGCTCTTGTTTATCCGTGATCTAATTTCAAATTATTAACTTCAATAAACTTACGAAAGGTTTGGCCAGGTGGTTATATATATATATATATATCACAAAGTAAGCAAATTATTAACTTGAATAATAATTATTGCTCTTGGCGCATGCGCATTAGCGCAAATTCTGCTGCAGTGGCGTTAATACGTAAGTACCGAAATGTGTCTTTATCTTAATACCCTGATCACTTTAGAAGGGCAGATATTTCTGAAACACTCTGTATATTCCAAACACACTAAACAACGTGTAAAATGTTCAACCTAACCTAAAAATAAATCAGCTGTTCTTGCTCTCGCCGAACAGTAGGCTATTGACGACTTCACCAAAGTATGTTCAAAAGTAATTATAGCCATTAGAGATGCATGCAAAAGGGAAACTAGTAACAGTAGGCTAGGCTATATGTGAAATGATTTGCATATATATCACTCCCTCGGGATTCTTGTAGGGTTCCCGACCTGCTAGCAGCGTGTCGAACTAGGATAAAACGTTTTGAAGAAATGTTTCACGTTACCCATTGCAGTTTTATCAAGTATTGTGTTAGACATGTTACCCAATATACGAAGTAGGCTGTAGGGTAAATTTGGTAATACAAAAAAAAAATCGAACTTAGTTTTTTGACTGATTTAAACGGTTCATGGCCTCGAGAAACCGAAAAAGTGATTTTATCATTCCGTCCATCCATGTCTGTAAAGCACGATACCAACCACAAAAAGTAAAATAAAAACATGAACTTTGGAATAGGTTAGGTTAGGTTCTAATATTTCTACTATAGTGTGTTAATATTAAAATTCGGAAAATTCTAATTGAAATTATCAAAATGGCGTCCAGTTTAAACAGTTTTTTATTCATATCTCGTTGTGATATACACAATCTAAATTAGATGAACATTTACGGATTTTAATTCTACATTTAATGGTACAAACCCCACCTCTCTACGATGACAAATAGCGAAGTTATTGTTAATTTTGTAACGTGACGTGTAAAATGTGATATTTGTAGTTACGGATCCTGGAAGACTGAGTGACTGACACGAGCTCAAAAATATTTGGTTAGATCAATCGTGAGTGTAGTAGACATCTACCAAGAAATAATTAATTTCCTGCTTTTTATGAATAACTTGATTATCCTTTAACCTACAGAAAAAAACACGAAAATCGTTTTGTTTGTCATTTAAAAAGGAAACTTTTTGTCGCTTGTTAAATTTGTGTAAAGCTAAAGGTTTTCGAGGTATTCAATATTGAATATTTTTAACGGCTTGTATTTTGTAAATATACAAAATCTTTATTTTCTGTACACTTATAAACCTTAGCATACAAAATGCATATATTAAATATGAACTCAATATATTTTCTATTTACAAAGTTTTTTTTTAAAACAAACGCAACGGCATATATCTTGAAAATTAAGAATTGCCAGACAAAAATTTATTCTTTCCCCTGAGCCACAAAATCACTTCCAAAAGTTTGCCATCTTACTTATATAATGTCACAATGTACAAATTTTATTCTAAATATTTATCAACAACCTAAACAGCTTTTATATTTAATAATAAGCAAGTCTAACTTAAAATATTAATTTGAACAGACGGACTATTTCTACCTGGACAAACATAAATCAAACACAAAGAGGGTTCTTTACAAAACAAGGATGTTTCGCAAAATTAAACCTATAGGTTTCTACAAGGTAATTCGTGAAGTTTTATCGGTGCTTTTTAAGCTCACTCTATAAAACTTCAAATAAATATATATCCTAAAACTCTTTGGTAGCTAGTTACAGCTAGCGAAAGATTTCATCCTGATATCTAATCTTCCGATAAAATTTTATTTCTGGGGCCTAAATAAGGGGCAAATTGGTGGTTTTATGTGCAATTTGACCTACAAAACTGTGTAAAATTGGTTTTAGAACTGTTTCTCCAGTGTTTTATGAGAAAACTGGGGTAAAACACAAATAATTGGGGTAAAAAAAACATACTTTTTTAAGCTCGCTATAAATTAACTTTCTTAAATGGCTAATAAAAGCGTAAATGTTTTCAACAAGACTTGTAGAGAAT
This sequence comes from Aphrophora alni, assembly GCA_963513935.1. Lineage (NCBI taxonomy): Eukaryota > Metazoa > Arthropoda > Insecta > Hemiptera > Aphrophoridae > Aphrophora > Aphrophora alni. The sequence continues at coordinate 22,302,233 of OY740778.1, forward strand.
AATTCTGAAAAAAAAAAATGGAATAAGAAAAGATAAAAAATAATCAAATAAAAACGGAAAATATTCTTTGTCTACAGTTGTTGACAAAGTGGCATTTTGTTCATTTAAATTAGTTTGCAAAACATCTGATTTATCAACAGTTTCACTTTGCCCACTACTTTGCACACTCCGAAAGGCAACCGAACAAAACGAAATTTAGGTTAAGTTTATTTGAATTGATTTATAATATACAGGAAATGTCCTGTATGTAGGTTAGATTAATTCTTACATGTAAAATAACATAAATAAACAACAAAACAACGTTTTAAAGTTGAAAAAGGAAGTAATTATTCATGAATATGATTGACAGTGTATGTACACGGAGAGTATTTTTCGTTTGCCGAGTTTTGTAGTTGGCAATCCCGTTTCCTCAACAATACACCTAAGTTATTTGTAATATTCATAAATAACCTCAGCTTTGACGTGAGGTTGAACACTATTGTATTAAATTAATGTTTTATTAAATTGTGTTACTGCTGAAGTATGTTTGTTATTTGTCACAAAATAACAACTGTAGACAAAGTATAATGTGCCATTCGTGAGCAAAGTGTCTTTTTTAAACTCGATAAAATTGACGCACTCGGCAAGCCTCGTGCGTCTACATTTTTCTCTCGTTTAAAAAAGTGCCACTTTGCCCACTAGTTGCACAAATAACTATTTCTATTTTAATCAAAACATATCAACATGGACTGAAAAATGGCAAAAGTTGTTATGATTTTAGCTGATATTCAATTCCCTGGTAAATTAACTCACCAAATATTTTCAAAATTTGTCCTTCTATGTTTCAATTCAAGAATCGATTAATCACGGTTAATTTTCATTAACCGGTTATTAAAAAACAAAACAATATAATTTCCTGAATACAATATATTCTAAACCGCCATTTCCTACCGACAAGTCCAAGCTTACGATCCAACAATAGCTACAATTCTAAGCTACCGGTCTAGGCAATTGCCTGTTTTATATATGATCTAGGCCTAACTAGGTAAGGAACGAGTTCATAAAACAATCAATAGTAAAAGTCTAGACACAGAGTGATTCATAGAACTACTCTCTGATATTGTCGGCAATGTCTATTTGAATTGTCAGTAGACGTGTGGTATAACATATTTTGTTAGATATCTTATTAATTCTTACAATTGAAAAAGTTATGTTATGATCAAATATAAAATTTACTGACAAAAATATTGTATAAACTTTCTCGCTTACCCACGCCCAAAACAAAAATAAAAACGAACCGAAATTAATCACCAAATATTTCAGTTAATTAGATGTAATAAAAAGTGAAAATAAACCATTGTTATCGTCTATGGAAAATATTTATATATTTAAATAAGGACCTAAACTTCCTTAGTTTATGAATGAACGCGTTTAGAGTGTAAATTGTATTTTATTAAAAACAATCTTTTAATGACAGCAATTAAAATTCTTTTTTTAAATTTTTTCATATTATTTGTAAAAAGTAAACTCCGATTTTGAACGCGGTTAATTTTTACATTTCACTAAAATTTTAATAAAATAGCTACCTATTTGTTTAGAACTGATTTTGAAAAAATAAGTCTTTTATTTAGAATTGATTTTGAAAAAATAAGTCTTTTGTTTAGAACTGATTTTGAAAAAAATAAGTCTTTTATTTAGAACTGATTTTGAAAAAATAAGTATTTTGTTTTGAATTGATTTTGAAAAAATAAGTCTTTTATTTAGAACTGATTTTGGAAAAATAAGTCTTTTATTTAGAACTGATTTTGGAAAAAATAAGTCTTTTATTTAGAACTGATTTTGAAAAAAATAAGTCTTTTGTTTTGAATTGATTTTGAAAAAATAAGTCTTGTTTAGAACTGATTTTGAAAAAAATAAGTCTTTTATTTAGAACTGATTTTGAAAAAAATAAGTATTTTGTTTTGAATTGATTTTGAAAAAATAAGTCTTTTATTTAGAACTGATTTTGGAAAAATAAGTCTTTTATTTAGAACTGATTTTGAAAAAAATAAGTATTTTGTTTTGAATTGATTTGGAAAAAATAAGTCTTTTATTTAGAACTGATTTTGAAAAATAAGTCTTTTTATTTAGAACTTATTTTGAAAAAAATAAGTCTTGTTTAGAATTGATTTTGAAAAAATAAGTCTTTTGTTTAGAACTGATTTTGAAAAAAAATAAGTATTTTATTTAGAACTGATTTTGAAAAAAATAAGTCTAGTTTAGAACTGATTTTGAAAAAAATAAGTCTTTTATTTAGAACTGATTTTGAAAAAAATAAGTCTTTTATTTAGAACTGATTTTGTAAAAATAAGTTTTTTATAACGCCCTATGACCGAATTTTTTACGCATAACTCACGATCCTGATTTTTGAGGGACATGGCGACCAATACATTTCGTTTAAGTCCTTGGATTCTATACTTCAGCAAAATTTGATCAAATTTGTTGGAAAATCTCAAATATGCTTCTATAAAGTTTCGTAAAAATTCGTTCATTCAAAAATGTAGTTCACTTCATGGATTTTCATAAAGTTACACTCAGTTAGTCTATAAGTTGATATATAACTGAAGATGACGATTTAGTCATCGAAACGTCCTATTATTGTAAAAATATAAGTTTTAAATTTATTATTAATTACAAAATTCCCACGCGTTTTTCTCAATACAGATATGTTATTGCAAGTATGTTATTAAATAAAGTCTGTTTTGAATTTGACTGAATTTCCTTGTAACAAGAAAATTAGGCTAATATTTTAATTATAACGAACATTTTTTAAATATATAAATAGAGAAAATTTTAATACTTTTTTAGTATATTATTTTAATAATTTAAAGTGTTCACCGATTATTTTCTAATGAATTCTGCAAATAATATGAACTCCCGGAATATATTATTTAAAATGTGTGGAATTTGTCAGTGAATAAACGGCGTCTGCGGTGAAAGACATCATCGCCAAGGAATTCTACCAACCAAGGATAATACCGCCTGGAGACGTGTTTTGCCGCGTCTGTAGCAGTTGCAGAACATGTTTATCAATAATATCCCCCCCTCCTCGACCTTTCCGCAATAACTCAAAGAATCAATTCATTTTGTCATATTCGATTTCTGGTTTAAAAGTTGAACTTTACTCGGGTTTTTTTAACACTAATTTGTACTGAATCTGATTTTAGTTCAAATAGTAGGCCTACTTAACTTGTGAAATTACTGTAAATGAGGTCCTCACAATTATTCTCTCTCACATACAGTGATTGAAATATATGTGACTGCTGTCTAATTTCCTAAGTATAAAAGTTATAAAAAAATCTTAAAAGGTAGCCCCAGGATTTTTTGAGATAAAACTAGAGGTAGTCTATTACCGAATTTTACATATAATCCGCCATTTTCCATTATAGCTATTATCTCTTAATTTTCGAAGGAACAAAATTTTTTGAGGAATTTTAATAAAACCCATTATTTTAAGATTTTCTTTCTTAGTTTTAATATCTCTAACCATTTAGGAACTACAGGCATTTATGTTTCAAAAATTTACAAATTCAAACAACTTTTAAAACAAAGAGACGAATTTTCATATTTTAAAAATTAAATTCAGGTGAAATTTAAACTGGACACATATTTTCTGTAGACAAACGAGATTAATTTTCGGGGAACTAAAAAAAATTACAAAATAATTTAATACTTTTACTTCACTCCTACCTCCCTGCCACCTCTAGTTTAATTAGGCCTACATTTTTGCAATCGCGTCATTTTTATTAAATTATTTTGCCGACTTAAACATCCAAAATCAAAGCTGAGAAAATTGTAACTATATTTTTACTACAGCTACCTTAAAATTTTAAATGATAAAAAAACAAAAAGTCCCTTGATGTGGCCAAAATATTCCCACAAAACAAATTTAATTAGAATCGGTCCGCTCGTTTGTGCTACATATACGACAAATGGAACATAATTCCAAAAATCACCCTTTTAGACGCAGGGGATCTCAAAACCGTTAAAAATTCAAAAACGAGTCATTTATTGTTTGAACAATCTAAAAACTTTCTATTTTCTACGTTATATGTAGCAAACTAAAAATAATAATCCCACAAATTCTAACTTTACAAATTAAGGAAACATCTAACTTCAATCATAATCACCTCCTACTCAAACAAAGTCTTATTTGTAGAAGACAGATCGCAAGAACAAAACTATGTTCAACCTGGAACATCCCAGCATCCCAAATCTTGTATAACCTTTGACCGTTCAACAGCCCAGGTAGAATAAATTGACAACCAACAAATAGCCAATATAAGAAGAGATATAAGCTACTCTGGGGCGTGTTGGGAACCTACATTGCGGTCTCATCCCTTTCTAGTAGCAGTTAATAAGTTAAATACAAACTAGTCGTTTTAGGTTAAGAATTTTAACAGCTTTGAAAACCTACATCTGTGTTCTTATTTCATTAAATATGTATTCATATTTTATTAATGTTGTATTAGTTACAACAAATCAAGTATCTTGTTTCACTTTATTTCCAATTGTCACACATTAACAATAAGCCATATAAACCGTGTTGTTTTAGGAAATGTAAGCAATAAATAATAATACAACTGAATCCCCACAAATGAAGTAAGACCTATAGAAGTTAACCTAGACATAATTTAAAACAGCTGTTATGAATTATTAAAAAAAAAAAAAAACATAAAATGTATTTGGGAATTTAAAATGTTTAATTTTGTGAGATGTAAGCAATCAATCACAACACAACGACTAATGAAGTAAGCACTAAAGAAGTTATAGTTTAGTTATTGTAGCTCATGTATAACTGAGGATGGCGGCTTTGTCGTAGAAACGCGTTTGATTAAGTAAATGTAATTTTTATGAGAACTTGTGTTCGAGTTTTATTATATCTAGACATAGATCCATTATAAGACGTATTTTTCGAAATATGTTCTACCAATTTTAATTAAATTTTGATCAAATGAGAAGATTAATGACCCAAATCAATGCATAAAATTGCAAATAGGTATCAAAATAAACTAAATTTCATCTTCTCATATTTTTTGTCACAAGCGAAACAAACTTAATTTTTATTTACATCTATATTGTTGACAAAATATATAACGGCGTCTAAGTCTATCGAATATGAATCAATGTGTGAGAGAGTTTGTGCAATTTATTGCGCAGAATATTTAATTTAATAGTGGGGTCCATCTATAACAAATTTAACTCCGGTAATAAATATTTGTGAACAAATTTTCTTTTTCAAAAAAACAGTAAACTGCAGTTTTAGATAGCTGGCGTCAATATATTGTTAGTAGGAAAGTTTTTGCAATTTTTTTGAAGTTTTTATTTAAAAACTGACGACAAATTAGTAGTTTTAACATCAATTCCTCATCATAACTTTAATCAGTATGGTTAAATCACCAATTTAAAAATAATAAAAACATGTTCGATATTTAGGCTACATCTAGTAAAATTCTTAAATGGTTTTTTAAATCGAATTTTTTTTTTTTAGTTTAGTCTATTATTATTTTTTTCGATTTAAAAAAAAATTAATAAATGTTACTAATTACATAATATAATTAATTCTTGAAGAAAAACAGCGCTCCATGGTTTATTGCCTGTTTAGCGGTTTCACTACAAACATGTACAATTAAATAGAACAAAAATTCGAACACAAAATCTCACAAAAATTATGTTTATTTAATCAAACGCGTTTAACCGACAAAATCGCCATCCTCAGTGATACATGATCTAACTAAACTATAACTCAAATTAGCTGAGGATGGTGACATTGTCGTTGAAACCTTTTTGATTAAGTTAACCTAATTTTTGTGAGATTTTGTGTTCGAGTTTTTGTCCCAGCTAATATTATCTCACAAGTAAAGCTCAATATTTATTTATATGTACAATTAAAAAAAAAAAAAAAAAAAAAAAAAAAAAAAAAAAAAAAAAAAAAAAACAGAATTAAAAAAAGCGGGAACGAAACAAAACAAATTGTTTTTATATTCGTCACACGAATCAAAACTAAATCTTAAACAAAAACGTTTCTGGTCAAATAATAAAACTATATTAAAATTAAATACAGACAGTTCCAAAAAATACAAAAATTAACAGATACATATTTTTCTCAGTCAAATCATTTCTCAGGAAACCTATTATAAACGATTTAATTCTGGCGACGAAGCACCCTTAGAACGTTGTAAAAAAGCATGAACAACAATTAGAAAAAAGGGGGGTCAAAATTATATTTATTCCTAAATATTAATAATTTTTCAATGATACCATTCTTAAGCAACCATATTTTTTTATAATGTATGTTGAATTTGTAAAAGTTGATCCAAATCAACATGATCCTGGCGTGGAGGTCCTAGCTGGCATCAAATAATAGGGTTGACAAATAGAAACCCTTATGTAAATATTTACGTAGGGGTGAAGTTTAATTTACAAGGGTGAATGTTGTATCTACAGTTCAGCAGATAATACAAAGAAAATAATCATTTCATATCACAGGCCGTGTGTGTATTCAGTATTGAAAGTTCATACGTTTAAAAATAAATATAACCAGTGTAAAAATATCGAAATTTATAGTTTAAATAGTTAAAAATTATATTTATAGTGAGGCAATCCCTAAGCGGCCTAGCTGGATATACAAATATTTCCATGATTCTTGTATTAGAATCACCTCTTTCCTATCTTTCTTGACCAAATGTTTTTCTTTTCCGATTCTGACGCTATTAAAGTATTCAAAGGTCTTCAGTTTTTTCAATTTTATATTTTAAATAACACCATGACGACACGGAGGTTTTTTAGCTTTAAAAAACAAAGCAAATTAAAATAAATTACGTAAAAATACATTACACAAACTTTATTTTATTTTTTTAATATTAAAAAACACTGTCTCCAAAAATCTCAGTTTTCAATCAAAAAGTGAAAATTTGCCTTGGAGACGCTTCTGAAAAATATTTATGTAAGAACTTGCTTATCTTCTACCATAAACGCGTTAAAATCTAGCTTTTAAGATGGCGTCAAAGTTCATTTTTGTTTTTTAACAATTATTCCTGCACCGTTTTTATACGATTTTGCACTCTTGTTTGTATAATTAATTAATATTCACATTTTACTAAAATTCAAACGAAATCTGTATAGCGGATTTTTAGAGATTAAGTATTTTAGCCGTGACAAATTTGTATACATCGATATTCGAATTTTTATTAAATTTTAAGATATCGCCACAATGTCCTCACATAATAGATTTGTTAACCTTCGTACGCATTTGGATTGTATAAAAATGACAGAAGCCCGACACCTCAAAGGTCACCAAACTGTAACAAAGCTACGATTAATTTGTAAAATCACAGAAACGCTGAACAGTTTCAATTATATTTACGTAATTATAGGCCTAGTAAAATTAAGCAAAACATTAAACAATCAATATAAAACCCTATAAAGGATTGTAGCGAAAATAGGTTATGTTAGAAATGAATTGACAGTAGTAAGGTATAATCTGTGTTAAGTTGTAGGCCTCAACGGATAATCCTTTCATTTTATAATATCTGGTCGGTTACACACTTAAATAAACATAAATGTTCTGCCCTATTCTGACGTAATAACTTAGAGACAAGTATAGGCTACTCTATACTAAACAAATATTGATCGAAACGACACCCAAATTAGGCCTATATCGATCGTAGTCTATAAAAACAATTTTTAGGTTAACCCGTTAGCAGTGTAACTTTAGTGCGGTACAATCTTGTGGCATTTGTACAAAATAGAAATGTCAACAATAATTAATATTTAATGTCTTGATAATATAATGCTATTCCCGCTGATTTTAGTTTATTAAAATGTTTTCTTAAAGATTAAAATTCTTTCATACAATAGGCATACTCCCGTAATTTGATTGTAATTTGCACGGTCTCGTATATACAATTTTGTGTATTAGGATTAATCACCAGTCGCCATTTTGAAACTGTTAAGTGAAACATTTTTACTGGGGTACATTTCCATTAGGCTAGTTTTAGGGTGTTAGCCTATAGGCGATTGCAAATAATTATTTTTGTAGTTTTATTTGTTAGAAAACTATGTTATCTTTTCATCAACAGAAAAAATATAGCCTAAATAAAATTTTGTGTTTTTTCACACTATTTACTTTTTAAAAATTAATATCAAAACACCAGTCGCCATTTTGAAACTGTTATGTAAAACATTTTCATTTTAGGTAGCCTATATCTGGTTGGTATTTATTATAATATATTTATTAACAATTATCATAATTTCATAATGCTTTGGTTTAGGCTAATGTTGAGGTGTTATAGACAATTACCAATAAATTATTTTTGTAGTTTTATTTGTAGAAAACTAGGTTATCCTTTAACCTACAGAAAAAAACAAAAATACAATTTTGTGTTGTTTTTACAAAATTTACTCTTTACAATTTACTAACACCAGTCCCCATTTTGAAACTGTTTAATGAAACATCTGTTTTGGTCATCTGTTGTACATTATTTATTAACAATTATCATAATACTTTAATAATAATTTGGTTTACGCTAATTTTGGGGGTTGTAGGCAATTACTAAGATATTATTTTTTATTTTTAAACAATGGGGAAAAAAATGTTGTTTTTCGTTAAAAGAAGACAATCGATTGTTTCTTGTAGTCTATATATTTTGTAATGCTAATAGTTTTCCAGACATTCCACATTAACCATTTAAAGTCCACCATTTAGAAATGTTAATAATAATTCATATCAATGTCTTAATAAGATAACGGGTTTCCCGCAAAATTTTTATCTCTATAAGGAAAAAGTACAAAAATAAGAGTAGGCCTATATACGAATTAATAATAACCATTGAATTTACTACCCTTTAGGTACAAAATTTAAAACTTATAAGAAAAATTAAGATTGCAATACTTGTTTTAAAATACTACAAAACGAACTAGCGGCGAATGTTAAATACAGATCTTAGGACTTGAATTGTCTAGATTTTTGTAATTTTTCAAATTATCTAACTATAATCACCTAAATTTAAATTACATTGAGATATATAATATACTAAAAGTGTTTTTGTTTGGGAAAGGGAGGAGGGAAATTTAAAGCGTTAATTTGTATTGTTTTTTTTTCCACTTACATTTTAATTCTCCGAAATTTAATCTCAATTCCCTAGCAGAAAATAAATGTAAAATTACATCCGCTGCTTTACTGACTATTATTAATCTATAGTATATAGATACACTCAGACTGCAATAAAAATAATCCATTTTTTATTTTATAAAAAATGAGCGTTATAAAACCAATTTTACAGTTTATAAAATTCTAAACATGTGATTTTTATTACAATACAAAGTTAACATACGTCAGTTCTAAGATTCTGTTAACACTATCAGACATAAAATAATAATATAATATAAAAATAATACAACAAAAATATGAGCAAACAATATTTCACTTATTATTTAAAATGAATGTAAGAATCAAATTTTAAACATATAATCAGATCTAAGCGCCCTTTAACATTAAAACATGTGATTTGTATAGCTCTAACTTAAACATCTGATCAGAAATAAACATCTTTCTCAGGGGATTTCAGTTTGATAGGTTAATATTTAACATTGTTTACTGTATCTTTTTAACAATAATTGCTAAACACAAAAAAAACTTTGTGCACCCTTCAAAGAATTATATTTATTTTAAATTTCAACGAAATCCAACCCGTAGTTTTTAAAGATTATGCCAAAAATTTACTCAAAGATGAGGATGAGGGGGCTACGCTTTGTTCAAAAAATTAATAAATTTTAAAAGAAACATTATATTACCAGTTTATTTTCATTTGTTAGCCTATTAATTATTAATCTTTCGTAGTTTTGGCTTTCGTAGTAATTAAGGCTTTCGTAGTTTTAATCTTGTCTCCAGTGTAGGCCTATGTGGATATTAATATTGAACTTGTCTAGAGTTCATTTATCATTAAAATGGATAATTGGACATAATATCTCACAAATCTGTTAATTAAATAAAACACGTTTCGACGACAATAACGCCATCTTCACAGGCAATAATCGAACTATGACTGTTTTGTAGTTTAACTTTAGTTTGAAGTCAGAGTTTCTGATAGATATTTTACTGGATGGAATAAAACTCGAACACAAGAACTCACAAAAATTACGTTTACAAAATCAAACGCGTTTCAACGACAAAGTCGCCATCCTCAGTTTGTTACATTAGCTCTAATACCAAAACTATAACTAAATATGTATCACTGAGGATGACGACTTTGTCGTTGAAACGCGTTTGATTAAGTAAACGTAATTTTTGTGAGATTCTGTGTTCGAGGTTAATTCTAACTAATATTATCTCACAAGTGAAGCTCAAGATATTTCACGGCTTCAATATTTCTTTCAAGGAAAATCCCTAATCGGGCCTAACCTCACCAAACCTAATCAAACCTATACTAGCGGCATTCCAATTATTTCACCTAAAGTTTATTTGATTGTATTTGTTTATTGTACAACTTTATTTATGATGGAATAAAAATGTATTATAGCAGATCTATGGACGATATTTTATACAGGATGAGAAGAAAGTTGCGTCCCTTTTAGTAAACGTAAATAAATATTGAGCTTGACTTGTGAGATGTTTTAAAATTAAAATAAAACTAAGAGAATTTCTCACAATAGTATTTTTTAACTCAAACGCGTTTCGACGACAATGTCACCATCTTCAGTGATAGAGTAATCAAAGTATAATAAAATGTTATCGTTTAATAAACATTTCTTTTTTTTACTACATTTATAGCAATATTTGATGAACACCATTAGTAGCAATTTTGAATGTTCGTTTTCTGACAAACATTTTTAGATAAACGTTTAAAAAAAAAATCAAAATCAAGACTGAAGAAAACTCAAGGGACTTAAAAAAAAGGTCGCAAAAAATTCAACAATTTTGTTCACCCCCTTCATAAATTTCCCTCAAGATCTAGTAAGTAGGCCTAAATGCAAAAAAGTAAATAAGCATTTCACAAATATTACAAAACTATATTGTACATATTTAAATAGAATATTAAACCTAAATAACACACCAACGCATGAAGTTTTCTATTGAACACTGTAAATGCATTCTACCTAGTCTATTCTAGACAACTACCGGTTTATTTATTACCTTTATAAATTATTTATAGGTTATAGGCTACTGATACCACTATATTTTATTAAATAATTTATCTGTCTAGCTTTTTTCCAAAGTATATGAAACGTAAAATTTGAATTTCTAATTACTGTATATTAAATAATCAAAGTCTTGCAAAAACTGTATAATTGCAATTAGGCCTAAAGCAATACTTTTGTCGGTATTTCAAATCATAGAATACGTTGACCTAGGTGGTTTAATAGTCTTGTTTTCCTGGCGATTAATTATAAAAAAATATTATTTAAAACAGTAATAATAAATAAACGGCGCAAGAAAAAATTGCATAAACTTTCTCACACGCCAATCAACAACAATAAATAGTGAAGAATGATTCAAAATATTTTCAAAAAGTTTGCGAACACTTACCATTTATACTTGGAAAAGAAAAAAATAAATTGTGCAAAAACAATAAACACAATAATTTTACTCATCCACAACCCCAAAAGCAAAAAAAAACTAATCAAAGTTAATAACTTCAAAAATATAAGTTGAAATACGAATTGGGCTGTTTATGGCAAGTTTAGACCTTTATTTAATTTTTTCAAAGACCACAGACTGATTCTTTTTCACTTTTTCAGTGACAAATATCGAACAAACTTTTTGTTCTAACGGTTAGTTTTGTTTGATCGTAGAGTGAAAAAGTTTATGCAATGTTTTTGCACAGTTTGTACCGATATAATAAAAATTATATAGTTACAGGTTCACTTACTTAAATAGATTAGTAACTTCTTTTATAACCCAGCATTAAAATCTCTATTTCTAATATAGCTTATACAAAATTGATTGATATAAGATAAATGATGAATAGTGTTGTTTAATTTTTATTTGATTCTGAGATCGGCGATTGTGAAAGTTTATTACGGATTTCATTGTATATAATCGTTCCCTTACTTAAAAAGATTTAATAACTTCTATTATAACCCAGCATCTCTATTTCTATTATATACAAAAAAACTATAGGGCCTATATGTAATCGTTCCCCTACCTAAAAAGTTGTTCTTCAAAATTGTACAATATTTCGGGAGCCGATACTAGAGCTAAAAATTTTTTTTTAATGTTTACCCAAATTTAGGACCGCAAACGCTTTCTTTTCCGTGTATTGGCCGTAGATTTAATTTTTGTATAGGCCTACACACATTATTTATGTAACCTTATATCCGTAAAGAAGATATTATTTTGTAAATTTTCAAAATGGAGGACGTTTAAAAACGTTTAAATCTCGAATATTTCGAAAACTTATAACATTACAAAATATATAGGCTACTAAAAATAAAATATTTTCCGCTTTTAACGAAAAACTAAAAAAAAAATTTTTCCTCCGAAATTAATAAACCGAGTTCTCCGTAAACCAACAAAATTATTAAAACCCGAGTCGTCATTTTGAAACTGTTAAGGGAAACATTTTCATTTTTGGTACATTTCTGAGCAATCATATTTGTATTATAGTTTGGTTTAGGATAATGTTGGGTGTTATAGACAAGTACAAGAAATTATATGTTAGTTTTTTTTCGAAAACCAGTTTATACTTTCATCCTACAGAAAAAAAAGATTTTTGTTTTTTTTTATTAAATGAGAAAATCCCTTATAAAATTTTGAGAAATTAGACGTTCATAATTTTAAACTCATTTTTTTTAGGTACTAAATAAAGTCTTTGTTTTCTGGTAAAAGTTCATAAATAACGCGAAAGCCTCACTCAATATCTACTTCCAAAGATGTATTTTTTTGTACAAAAACAAAATGGCCAACAGCTGGAAACCGAAGCGCTTTCGGAACAGGGTTTATATAAAATAGTTTTTTAAATTTTTAGTGGTAAAATCAGCTCCCAAAATTTTGAACAGCCCTGTACATAGTAGCCTACAAACCTAGAAGATAAACTCAAGAGCCTAAAATAGTTGACGAGTTACCTAATTTCACAATTGTTTTCTTGCTCGTAAATTCAGTTAATTGTTGGATTTATGTTTCTAAGATGTAAAAAGAAGTTAGGTGGTATTTTTTTCTTTTTAATTAAAGCAAAGTTTTTTTCAGTTAAAATTAATTTTTTAGGTATAGCCTACATTTAAACAAAATAATATGTAGACATCTTCGAAACAAACCTATTATTTCATGTCGTAACAAAAAACTCAATATATATTCATATGTGAAATTACCAAATACTAAACAATTTCTAAGTAATAGAGAGTTTACCCGGTTTATAAATCTGTCCCAAAATGTAATCTTATTGTTATTGCCTTTAATTTTACAAGCTTTGAGTGATTTAGTTGATTTCAAAAACACTTAGTATGAAAGTATAGTCTAAAAGGAACAATTCAAGACATTATCATTTGTTTGTTTATTATATTTTGAAGAATAGTTAATATCTTCTTGTAATTATCGCTATTTAAAATATACTATTTATTATTTTGTTTTTAATATTATTTGTACGGCTCTCATTCTATGTCTTTGACATTTGTATAAAAAATAAGTTGAAAAGAAACACTCCATGACGTAAATCATTCGGTTTCACTGATCAAATTGAATCTGTATGTTAGAACGATTTTAGGTACATCAATTTGTTAATCATTTCCAACCACTGAAAATACCAGAAGTTGAATTTAGGATTGTTCACGGACACTGTGGTGAAATCAACAATAAAGGGTGTTGATTCTCCTGCCACAAAATAAGGTACAATAACAAATCAAAATGAACTAACGAAATTAATAAAATATTAATAGTTACTGTAATTCCCCGATGCAAAAATTAATCAAATATAACTTTAATTAATTATTTTTGTTTTAATTCGTCTTGTTTTACCTCATTTTGTGTTAAAAGGAATCAACATGCTTTACCGTTCATTTAGGATTCAAACATTTAAAAAGTTTTTACTCTTATCTGTGTGTATAATTTTTTTTTCACATAAAGCTTAAATTTAGAATTTGCATTCCCCACAACAACAGATAAACTCATAACTTAATTAATTGGTAAACAAAATAAATTTTAGGCATCAAACTATGTGCCTATTTTTTTTTGTTTTAGTTCGACTGCGTGTTTCTAATGACCTAACAAATTAATATATAAGTTACTAAGTCTATATAAACAAACTTAAAAACAAAGAACTTGTCTTTACAAAAAAGGAATGTTAATGCAACATACTATGGAAAACAGCCAATTTGCGAGTAAATTGATGTTGCGATGTAGGCCTACTATATATAATATAGCCAATACAGTCAGTAGCCTAAAACTGTCGAAATTATGATTGATATTTTCAATATTTATACCGAAGTTTAAAAGTGATTTAATTTCCTTCATAGTGAATTTTATTACCTTATTAATATATTTTTTTAATACTCTATAAAAATAAACAAGAACAGACCGAAAACATCTTATTTAACAAATGAAATATAGACAACAGCTTCTAAAACTAATTATAATTTAGTTTAAAAATCCAGACAATATGCTTGTCTATGTTTTAAGAAGACAAATTGGACACATTTCATCGTAAATCGTTCCCTTTTAAAATGAAAATAATTAACCATAGCAGTCCACTTTTTATTTTAAATCTAGTCTAGAAATTAGGCCTAAACACAGAGTTTTAAAAATAATTTTTTTATATAAAAATGTTTAAATTCAACAGCACTAAAGTCTTTATCACAATATTGTATTTTGGTATTAAATTACTTTATATTTATCTATTTCACTCATTTCAAATTGTAACAAATATCATGTTTTTAACTATTGTACATTTTAAATTATTGGCGATGGGGTTCCTGTTTTCATTAGAATCATTTAAGTTTTTTTTTTTTTTTTTAGACTTAAATAGAAATTAATTTTTAAAATCTACTGTTACATCGATACTCTGTTAGTAGAACTTAATTGTTTAGTTCATTATCTACAGAATCCTATTTATTTGATTTTAACTCGAACTTTAATGTTTTCTTCTAGTAGTCTATTAATTATTAGACTATGTGTTTATTTTAATTGTAATTGTTATTTATTTAGTGGTAAATTTATTTTATATCTATAATTGTAAAAGTGTTATTGAAGATAAAATTATTTACAATTTTTTAAATAAAATACTTGTTTTTAAACAATGTCTAACTGGTTGTCAAACATATAATCTAAATTCTTTATACAAAATGTCTTTACAAACAATATAGGCTAGTCTATTGCATCTGTATTAGTAGACTACAGCTTAACTTATTGATGTTTATTTTTTGGATAACTTAGTTAGAAATTGAATCATTTTAAAAAAATAATAGGCGAATGGTCCAAAATTTTAAGAAACTAAACCTGTCCGTTAAAATGAGTAAATTGTAAATTTTTAAAGTTATTCAATTTTTGTTTGAAAAAAAAATCATTTTTCAACAAAGACAAATTTTTAAACAATATAAACAGTCAACATTTATTTGTACATTTTCTTCAAATAATTGTTATTTTAAACTAAATAAACTTTATGCTATTAGTTTAATAAATAATCTATTAATAATAATAAATTTAAAAACTTTTTTAAACAATAATTATTGCATATTTTTTTAAACTTCATAAACTTTAAAAATGTACGCTAACTTAATATTTTTTAGAAACTACGTAGCTTATTTTGTTGTATATAGGCCTAGACATTATTTTATATCCTTCTTGCAACAATGGTTCTACACTTTTAGACACACAAATTGTATTTTGTTCTGTTAGAAACAACATCCGTTATAAAAAAAAAATAGAAAAGTGCTCTTATACTTTTAAAAACAAACCTGAAATGTCAGGTCTATATTTTCAAAAAGATTACAAACTCTAAATAATTCATTACCGATAATAATATCTACACTTTTAAAATAAATTTAAAAAATTTTCAACAACTTTTAAATAAATAAATTCTTCAATATAAGCAATGATTTCAACACTTTTCGATGTGAGTTAAGCTACTATCAACTTTTTTAGCTAAGTTGTTAGTATTTTCTCAGCAACTACTAAACTATTAACTGTCCATGCAACAATTAATTCTACACATTTTAGAAATACATAAGCCTATAATTTGTACAAATTTATCAACAATGATATCAACACTTTTACGATGAAAAAATCGCTTATTTTCAACAACTTTTTAAACATCATCGACACTTAAACACAATACAAAATTTTATTTTCGTAGTAACTTAAAAATTAAGAAACACAAAGTTGTCTATTGTCAACAACGACTGCTAATTTTTAAACTTAAAACAAACTTTGTTGTTACCACTAATTTCATAAACGTTGCCGGTACTTTTAAACGTCAAAAATTTCATTAGTAGGCCTAAATAACCTATCAAAAATTAACCTTACCCCTCTTCTATCTATATTGTATTTCTAAAATGATTTAATTTACCCTATTTTAATTATCTAGGCTATGTTTTTTACCTCGAAAAATAATGAATTTCTAAAATACCGGTAAATTTATTTCGTCTAGACCTACAACCTAACAATGATTTTGTAATATTGCTCCAAATCTTAGGCCTAAATCAACTTATTTAAACACGTTATTATAATCAACATATTGTTAACTATTTTGAGGTTATGTTTATTATTAAATATGTGGCTTACCTGGCAGTAGTACAGTCCCTATATAAGATGTCAAAGTCCTTGCACGATAACAGCTTACAGCGATTGACACCCGGTTGTATTGCACCAAGGCCTCTAAGAATTCGGACTTGCTCCACATTACAAACAAGCGGTACGATGTCCAAACGTTTCAATTTCGTATAAACTGTATGCAAGCCTCCGACAAGGTGTTTCAAGAAAAGTTCAAACGCTTGCGGGAGGCATAACATCGTATCACCTGCGATGATGAACGCAGCCACTTTCTGTCCACGGTAATCGACGAGTTTACATTCGTTCGCGGTCGGATCCGAGCTGGAAATCGGTGGTGGCGAGTTGTAAGAACGTGGTGGACCATGATGATGAGCTACGGCCATAAGGTCCAACGGAGAGTGGTGTACCATTCCTCCTAGAGAGTTTAACAAGCCTAATCCTGGCGGAGGTAAAGATAGGCTCGACAATCGTGGAGCCATTTGGATACTGTTGGGCGTAGATACCGCCGGTGGACTTAACTGTTGCGGTATCGGATGAGATGGACTTGTAGTCGGTCTCGTCATACTGACAGGACTCTCGGGATGATTGTTGTTCAATGGCGGTGTCAACGGTTGTTGTTTGATCGGCGGCGGCGATGTAGATACATTACTACTACGATCACTGTTGCTCACAGATGAATCCATCACAGATTCCATACTCATTCTAAGTGGTACATACTCTAAGATCCGCACAATTCCTGAATTGTTCCTTCCAAATTGGGCGGAGTCCTAAACAACACAAACGCGCAGACACAATTTCGAAAACACTCAGTTGTCACAAAAAATAACCCCAACCCTGTAGAATCCTCTGTGATTCTGTTCCACTTATACCAACCCCCCTCTTTTTGCACTACCCCCTCGCGTTTCAAATGACACCAGTGTCTATACTGAACAGTAGAAGCAACATTCCCTCGCCAGTCACAAAAGTATAATAAATAAAAACATATTTTTGGTCAGAATTCCCCCTCTACGGAGGCGGGAGAAGGTGAGTGCGCAACTTAGTCGTCATTGGTCCGTGCGAGCTTGAGGCCACGCCTACTCAACGGTTCACGCCCTACAACTTGATTTTCCTACAAAAAAAATTCTTTTTACTCATACACACAAGATAACCACGCCTTCTTTGGAATTATACATTGAAATAAACGTATTCCCCTCCCTAACTTTGAATTATCATTACCAACGACACTCTCTTACCTCTATCCCCCCCCCCATTTCTCTCATCCCACATTATTATTACTTCTATCCTTGTACTGTAACTTGTGTTTCTTGACTATTTATCACAGCCCGATGACGTAGCGTGCAAGTAACAACCTCGACTGATCAAGATTTGACTTTTCTGCTTGGATTTGACAAAAAGCGCTTGCTTCATGATCTATATGCAAATTTGTTTACTGTTAACCTATACTTAAAGTTTCTTGTATTATTGTCACAACGAACCTTTAGAGATCGTTATCAAAGCTATGTTAAATGCTTGTGTTTAGAAAACTTTACGAATTCATTATTGAACTTTATTTCTTGTGTAATAAATCCGAAAGATAAGGTTACTATGCGTTGACCTATATGTTAATGTAAGCTATTTTTAAATTAGCCTACAATAACAATTTGTAAATTTACGATTAAATATCGGACGATTTGATAAAAATCTAGTTTACAGAAGTTACCTAAAATCACAACATTCTAATAGTACCATCGTATTTAAAAACCGTCCTCATTGATTTTATTCACCCACCCTAAAAGGCTCACTTAGGCCTATCATCTCGATATACCCTAGCTAGATCTTCACCTTTTTACATGTAGCCTGAGTTGAGTCCCTTTATTTCATATTTCCTGTCAGATCTCACTTGACCAACTTTTGTTCTTTTACGACCCTGACACTATTAGATTATTCAACGGGCTAGATGGTCTTTATTTTATATTTTTTTCTTCCTTTTTACTTACCCAGTGTTCGAAGTAGAGGGTTAGATTGGTGATCGCAAAAAAAAATCTAGGCCTACATCCTTTTTTGACTGATCTTCAAAATTCATGGCGTCAGGAAACCGGAAAGCGATTTTCTAAATGTCGTCGTTGTCGTCTGTAAGTTAGCTCATAGAGGCCACAAAAATTAAAATCAAAAGTGTGCTGATGTAGAACTTTATTCAAATTTAGAAAAATCTAATTTTAAAATATCAAAGTTGCGACAATAAAAAACATTTCTTGTTTAGGTTATATCTCATGTGTTATTTAACAAACTGATTTTTTTTTTCTAAATGCAGATTTTAATTAGTAGGCCTAATTGTATTAACAGGCCTACACTATCTTTACTTGTCCCATAAAACTTAAAATCGTATTGACTATATAGGCCTAGTTGGGTTTATCCAAAAAAATTAATAATTAAGTTACATATCAGGTTAAAAAAAAATTGTCTTATACATTTTGCATATAGGCTACTGTAATTAAGTATTTTAATGCTAGGTTATAAAATAATTTTAATCTTTTAAGTAGGAGCTAAATTTTACATTTACTACAATTAAAGATTGTAATAGGCCTAATAGGTTATAAAAGAATTTTTAATATTTTTTATTTGAGCAATGGATTAATTATATAATTTGTAACTGTACAAATCATTATTTTATTATTAAAATATATTATAAACAGTAGACCCTACATAAACATTGCACAAACTTTCTCACGTACCCACTCAAAATTTTTAAAAAATCAAACAAAACAGTTCGTTTCCAAAAATATCAGTTCGATAGGCCTAGTTGTCAGTCAAAAAATGAAATTGAACTAAGTTTGCTGTCTTTGACAAAAATATATTTAAATAAGGGCCTAAACTTGATTTGCTTGTGCCAAAAATGCGTTATCATAAATCATAGCCTACATGATTAAAATAAATGACGAAAGTCAAAGGTTGATTATGCCTCAATCATTATATTTTTTTACTCGGTGCTCTTCACTAATATTTGAGTGATTAAATTCACTTATTTTACTAAAATTTGAACAAAATACAGAGAATCGTTTTAAGAAAATGGTTAGGGGCCTATTATATACTTTCTTATTATGGCAACCCACTAAGGACCTAAGATTATATGTAGGCCTATCTTATGATTCCCTTCAAAAGAATCTAATTTAATCGAAACCTAGTTTGATGAAAACAATCAAGGTTATTTTCTGTTTATTGAAGATGATTCCTGAACGCTAATTGCTTCATTCTTGAGAATAGTTTATCTAATTTGGGTCATTAATTTTTACAATTAAAATTTCAATGAGACAGCCATTTTGTAGGCAGCTCAAAATCTCGAATAACTCTCAAATTTAAGATTTTCCTACAAAATGAACTCTAAACATTCTGAAAATTTGTAGGTTAAAAGTTAACTTAAGTCCCAAACACAATGATTGTTTACCATCTCTCCAAACATTTCATAACTTATATTAAAATTACCAAAAATTGTCAATCAAAACTTAATTTCTCAAAATCCACCATACTGATTTTATTCAAATTTTGGTGAAGTGATAAGTTTTATGACCTAAATTGTACAAAATCCTAAGTAAAAAATAATTATGAATCAGATAAATGATGGAGGGGAATAACTCTTGACTGCCGCTATGAGTTTATGGCACAAGCAAAACAACCTTAAGCTCGGTTTATCTTGCAAAATAAAACATAAACATGATAAGAACAAGATGGACTTAAACAGGAAAAAAGTTCTAAACTACCAGAAAGACACCCAAACCTACACAATATTATTTACAGGTTAGGTTAGGTTAGCCAGTATTGCTTACGGGTTAGGTTAGGTTACCTATTATTACTTAAAGGTTAGGGCGTATTAATTACCCAGTATACGAAGTAAAGTAGGGTTAGGTTAGGTTACACAATATTACTTAGAGGTTAGATTAGGTTACAAAGTATTATTTACAGGTTAGGTTAGGTTAGCCAGTATTGCTTACGGGTTAGGCTAGGTTACCTATTATTACTTAAAGGTTAGGGCGTATTAATTACCCAGTATACGAAGTTTAGTAGGGTTAGGTTAGGTTACACAATATTACTTAGAGGTTAGATTAGGTTACACAGTATTACTTACAGGTTATGTTAGGTTACACAGTATTACTTACAGGTTAGGTTAGGTTACACTGTATTCACGTTTTACTGTTATAACGTAGGTATATTAAACATCCTGACAATATTAAAAAATATTTGAATCTTCCGAAGGACTGACTTTGAGAGCTTTTTGGATTTAATTTTTTGATTGAACTTTGTGACTGCATGTGTGGTCTATAGAGAGAGATAGGTCCTATATAAGCTTCTTCTGAGATATATTAAAAACTTTAAAATGTTACCAATATTTAAAAAATATTTTTGGTTAACCTCTACTTATTTATTATTTTTGTTTGGACCATTTAGTATTATTATAATTTGTATTAGAGTTTTTCTTTTATATAATATTTTAATTATTTAATCTTATATTGTTTTTTCTTTTTTTTTTAAATTATAGGCCCCTGTATTTTCTATTAATTTTACTTTTCTTATTTATTATTTTTGTTTAGACCATTGATTATTATTATATAATTTGTGTTATAGTTTTTCTTATATATTATATTTTAATTATTTAATCTCATAGGCCTATTGTTTTTTCTTCTTTTTTTTTAAATAATAGGCTCCTCTATTTTCTATTCATTTTACTTTTCTTATTTATTATTTTTGTTTAGACCATTTAGTACTATTATAATTTGTGTTTCAGTTTTCTTTTATATTAGGCCTATATTTTATATTTTAATTATTTAATCTCTTTTTTTTCATTATTTTTAATTATAGATTCCTGTATTTTTTATTCATTTAATTTTCTTATTCAATAATTTTGTTTAGACTATTTAGTATTATTATAATTAGTCTTATAGTTTTTCTTTTATATTATAAGCTATTTTAATTATTTAATCTCTTTTTTTTATTAATTCTCCTGTATTTTCTATTTATTTTACTTTTCTTATTTAATTAATCTATAACTTCAAGTCTGGTTTGCCCTTGAGGTTAAGATAATTCATTCCCTTAAAAGTAAACCTTTTAAGTTTTAATTTAGTTAAAGTATATACCAGGTGTCAACATATCCCGGGACAGTTTTAAAAGGCTTGAATTAATCGAAAGCTGAAACTGTAGAAATAAGTTTTGTTTGAATAAACTATCTTTAAGCATTATAAGATAATTCTCCCAAACCCGAAAATGGGTATTTTTGAGGGGAATTCAAAATTTTCAAACTTAAAACCCATTATATAACATATCATTTTTTAAAGTCTAATGACACTTCTTAATAAATAAGAAAACAAATTGCCCAAACTCGAAGTCATTAATTTACTTCAATTCAAAACATGTCGACAGGACAAATACATTTTAAAATTTTAGCTCTGAAAGAATAAATTTAGAGTTTAAATGAAAATTTATAGGGTTATTCAACTTCCTGGTCAAAATTGAATAAAAAATAATAGTAAAGTTTTGCTATTATAAATTTATTCTCATTTTCATTATAAGGTAAAATTTACCTTATAAGTAAAATTGGATTTTTGAATATTTAACCGGTCGCCATTTTGGATTTTAGTAGGATATGTTACCTCTAATTTGAAGGTTATTTTCTGTTAAAAAAGGTCCTTTAATTTGAGGTATTACTCGATGGGCAACATACATTTGAAAATTTTCAGCTCCGCCCCCAATAAAATTCTATTTTAGGGTGGAATTGAATTATAATGCCAAAATATTGTGTTTATACACCAAAAAATGTTAACCATCCTGGGACTTGTTGACACATAGTGTATAAGTTTTTGTATTTTGTAAAATATCTAAAATATGTAAATTATTTTGTCTCTTTAACTGTTGTTTTTTTATGTAAAATTTTTATATTATAATTATTAAATTTTAGTTTATAGGCTATACATAAATTTATAATAAGAGAATTAAACAACATAAATAAATATTATAAGTTCATAAAAATGTATTTTTTTAAATATTTTCTATAAATATTCCGTCTATTGTAATCCAAACTTATAAACAAAATTAAGTTTAATGCTGTTAGCGGGACGGGAGTGGGTGGGAGTCAGATGAAGGCGAACGATTTATGTGAATTAAGAGGAGTACCTCAAGAAATATGGCAACATCGCACAATTCAATAAAACACACCTGTGTGTATTAAAACATTCCCTCGCCCAGTTGAAATCACCAATCTTGTTGCAGAAAAAAATAATAAATGATGCAAAAATATATAAGGCCTACACTGTATAAACTCTCTCAATAATCCATAACAAAAACTAAATAAAAACTAACCAAAAATGTCAGCTAGGTAGTTTCCAATTAAAGACTGTCTTTAAAAAAGAAAAGAAAACTATATTTAATTAAAAGCTCGTCTCTACAATAAACACATCCTCATTTAATTCGGTTAAAATCTAGTTTGTAATGAAGGCTGAAATTTTTTTTTTTTTAAATTATCCCTGAAATATCACTGTTAAAAGTAACTGTTTAATTTGAATCGAACAGCTGTTATACAATCAAAACTGAAAGAGCAAAAAGAAAAGAAAAAATTGTATTTCCGCCAATTTGTTTCTATAAACACAAGTAGGTGTATGTTGAAATTTTCACACATTTTTGGAACCTTTATTAAAAAGTATGTAAAGTTTGAAAAGAATCGGTTGAGGAAAAAGCTATTAACAGAAAATAAAATATTTGTAGACCCACTTTTTCGTGGGACACACTGTAGGCCTATATGTTTTTCTTTTTTTTTAAGACATGCCAAGGTCCATTTTTGACGATATAGGCTACCACTACATATACATAAAATATATTGAGATTGACTTGTGAGGTAATATTGGATAGAATAAAACTAAACACTAGATCTCACAAAAATTACGTTTACTTAATCAATCGCGTTTCAACGACAAAGTCGCCATCCTCAGTGATACATGAGCATAACTAAACTATAACTGGTAATATGTATCACTGAGGATGGCGACTTTGTCGTTGAAACGCGTTCGATTAAGTAAACGTAATTTTTGTGAGAACTTGTGTTCGAGTTTTATTCTGTCTAATATTATCTCACAAGTCAAGCTCAATATTCATTTGTATGTTCTGAAACACAGTAAATATTTAGAAAAAAAAAATCCTTTTAAAATTGAGGCCATTTTGACATTTTCAAGTAGATTTCCTGAATTTCAAAAAAAAAATGGTTTAGTCATACACAAACAGAATCAATAAATGTACAATACAAAGTGCTATAAGTAAATAATAAATTAACATATATAAAAATATGAGCAATGTAGAGTAAAGTAGGATTGATGAATTTACTCACACAGTAGAAGAACTTGTTCAACAAAAAGTTTCGTTGGCTGGTTTTAAATTTTTTAAATTTCTCTCCACTTTTATAAACTCTGAGGACTTTGCTAAGTTTGCGAGGGCAGCTTTCTAAAAATATTAAGCCATGCACCGCCTCAAATCAGGCTCTGGTGTTATGATTATGAATATTTTTATTATATACTGGTTTACATTTAGTGCAAAATGGTTGCGTAAATATATAAATTTGAGAATGTTAATGTTTTTTAAAATCTTTGAATTAAAAAAACCCGGCAGGATTCTGTTCTTTTGAAAACAGCAATAATTGGAATAGCTCCTTTGCACAGACAAAACACCATTTTTATCTCCAGTTCTGAAGTTACCCCAAATGATCACTCCATATTTTAGATGAGGATACATAAGTCCATAAGTGTATTTCTTACCACACCAGAATAACTTCTTACAGCATCACTATGGAAGTTCCATTTTAGATCACTGTCTGTAACTAGTCTTAAAAAAACTGGCACCTCATTAATTAAATCATCTCCTAACATATTATTTAGACTGTATCAAAACATTCAATATAGTCTTGAAACTGCGAATACATAATATTAAATTCTTACATTTCATTCAGGCAGCAATTGTCCTCATTGTAACTAAGTTAGAATGCAAAGTTAGCTTTCAACTTTAAATCCTTCTTACCAAGGAAAGGAACTTAAGTCAGCTAAGTTTAAGACGTAACTTTGGTTGTGGACTTTAGCAATAATTAACTATTCTGGTTGGCCGAGCTTTGTACACAATCCAAACCTCACTCGCACAATATTCTCTTAATTAAAACCGGATGTGTAAATACATAAGTTAGCAAGTTATCGGATGTTAACTAACTCCTTAAGATGTCCAGAATCGTAGGTCTACCTTCGGGCAGTTTGGAGTTTGGATCTTTACAGCGTATTAATCAAATTTAATCTACAGGTGGAGAGTTTAAGATGGAAATGTTGAAATTTTAGTTTAATAGGAGATTTAAAACAGCTGGCAATGGATATATTTTTTGTGTTTCTTTTCTAATTTTGTTTAAAGGTGAAAAACCTCTCAAACAACATAGTTTTATATAAATTTAAAAAAGCCTGGAGTAGCCTACTCTAAAATCGGAAAATAACGAGCGATTTTGGAATGGAAAAATTAAAGATATGAATGTAACCTAAGACTACATGAAACAATGTGCAGATCCAGCTAGGTAGGCTACTTTCGGGATGCTAAGTCCTTACTCATTATAATGAGCCCCTGAAGGTATTTTTATGGTTACTATGGTGATATGTGTTAATTATTTCTTTAATTACCTTTGTACTTGTGGTGCTGGGTAAACAAATTTAATATTTTATTTGTAGTATGTAGGCCTATTTGGCTTAAAAAATAAATTATAGAGAGATTGGGGGGAAATAATTCTTTTAAATTCAATGTTGGAAGACTCGTCATCCTGTAATCTCAGAAGTTTTTGAAGTTTAACTTCTTTGTGCTCGTTGGGATGTGGTGTTGGTCGAGAAACCGCGTCAAGCTAAAACTGAGAAAAATCGATAATTATACGTTTTTGTATACTTTTTTGTACGTACTGGCTTTGGGAGAAAGTTTTTTTTTAACCCAAAAACCACCCAAGCGAAGGGGGTGTTGGCGGGGGAGGGGGAGGGGCGAAGGGGGGTTTGGCGGGGGAGGGGAGGGGGAAGGGAGAGGGGAGGGGAGGAGAGGGGGGAGGTTAGGTTAGGGGGGTTTTCGAAGGTCATCCGTGTTACCGATGAATAATAATAAAACAATTAACATTCAAAGAAATCATTTCCCATTGGTATCATCATGTTCTATGACGATACATAAATCGCAGGGTGGGACATTCGATGAGATTGTTTATGAATACGACAGAAGCCACTCCATGGAATTAGTGTATATTGCCTTATCGAGAGTGACGAGTCTATGGTCTATATATCACTACAAAAGATGACAGTAACTTTTTTCACCATGGCAGAAGAAAATCTATAGGTACAACAGATATACAGAGAGAATTTCAAAGATTATCACTCAACAATTAATTATTGAGTATTTGGGAAGTTTTATTTTTTCTAATAGAACAGGAATAAGTTTTTAATCAACAAATAGTGAAACAGCCATTCTTTTGTAACGGACGTGACAATTAGATGACTTTACAGTAGAAAAAAATGGTAAAAATTATTCACTAGCAAATATTTTCTTTGCTGAGCCTAAAGGAATGAAGGTGTATGCCAAATTTCATGTGGCATGATTGAATAGTCTAGCTATTATTAAACTTTAATTGGCTGTAATGGACGTGACAAGAAATTCACCTCTCTCCTGTGGTTCGGCAAGTCTTATAAAAAATTCTGTTAAGTATTTACAGTTAGGGTATAAAATAAAATATTACTTTATTGCTTAATATATAATCTTTATAACCATAATATATAGTTTTTATTATTTTATTTCTGTTGAGAGAAATTAAATGTTTCCTGTCGTCACGGACGTGAAATCGTTTTGTAACTAATGTGACACGTTTAGTGTAGAAATACAATAAATGAAAGAAATACTTTTTATTTATGAACTTAAAGATAATCCATACTTAACTACACTAATTGTTACATGTTGTTTTGGCTAAACAAATGGAAAATAATTAAATTAAAGAAGTTATTCCAGTAGCCCAAAAATTCATATTTTATCAAATTTCCATAATAAATCTGAGAAAGGCACTAAGGCCTATATTTTGTTAAAGTTACAATAACACAACAACTGTAGACCTACTGATGCTCTTGTAGGCTGTGAATCATAGGGTCTATTTCTATTTTTTTTTAAATACTGAAATCAATATTATAATGAAAAATTGGGAGAAAATCATGGTTTTATTCGTATTTATGAACTATATGGATGTTTATACATAAAGTCAAGGCGTTGAAATTACAAAAAAAAATATATATTTTTTGACATGAGGTGTACTTTATAAAAGAATGGCTGCAAAATCTCATTGCCCATGCACTCTATCTGACTCAAACAATGTACAATAGTTATACTATCGGAAACACATTTGAGAGATGGGCAAAACATCGACATTCCGAATTTTCATGTCATAGCAAAGTATAAACGAGAGAGGAGCAATGTTGCTGCGGGAGGAGTAGCAATTTACCACCGAACGACTATCGATGCTGTATCTAGTAGATATCTTGAAAAGTTTGGATCTAGAATATTTGTTACTTTAGTTATCATAAGCCGATTGTGTTTTTCCTGGAATACAATACGATTTCTAATGACCAGCCAGAAAATGACCACGATGAAAGAATCATTATAGAAGAAATTGCTGATAATGATAATATATAGGTGTATAATATAATACTGAAGTCACTTATAATAGCCTATATTGAGGAGAAATATATTGAATAACAGGGGAAAATGTGTTATATTTCATTTATGTATCCTGTCTGTCTGAGTGTGTGCGTGTGTGTGTGAGTGAATGGCCAAAGAAGTATAACTTCCACCGTCTGGTCCGACGCAGACCCAAGTTTTTTTTTATGTCAATATTTTAGCCTCTAAAAATCCCCAAAGATAATCAGTTAATTATAGTTAAGGGAATCCATTAAAGATTACATAATAAAACAATTATCATTGTAGTACTTACCCAGCCATATCATAAATGTAATACACAAAACGGATTACGCATTCAAATTCCTGTAGATGAAGGACTTACAAAGATAATTTTTAAAAAATGTAGTTTTAGAATGAATGGATTTTTTTTCTCCTGTTGGTTGAAGGCGAAACATCTCTCTGCCACCATCAGTTGATGTGAGTTATCGAGGTACTTACCCAGTCCCAGAATACAAGCAGATCCCCATAAATACACTAATACCATGTCTTCTTGGGAGAACATCCGGATCACGGCATAGATATGCGATGCGCGCGCAACGAAGTCAAGACAAGACACAGTAGTTCACAGTGCGCCGAAGTCAGCGGACGTAAGTTGCGCGTTGTTACAATTTAACCGCTTATTAATAAACCTAAATGTCTGCCTAAACCCTTAATCGCGGGGTCTGATCGACCCCCGGGTGTTACGTAGTCATTAGTAGGTCATCCGACTAAAATTGAGAACGAATTATTATGACCTAAAGGGTTAACGTAATTCTCCCATCACGCCTGTCCCTAACCGTAAGTTCTAAACGATAAGTTAAGTCATTATAATATTTAATTCGTTAGTTTATTAATTAAATTATATCTCATCATAAGCAGGCTGTGAACATAGTGATTAGTTGGGTCGAAGACTAAGCGTTAATTAACGATCCAATATATTTACTGGGTAAATCCTAACACGTTTTTCCAAACACTCCTTCCGGAACCTTAAGCGGTTCGAACGTCTGGTCATATCGAATAACGAGGGTTGACGTTCGCCTCATTCGGTAGCCGAGATGTTCGCCGCTTGGTTCAAAATTACATTTTTTGTACAATAACTTCGCTATTTGTCATCGATGAGAGGAGAGGTTGGTATCATTGCACGCAGAATTTAAATTTGCGAAGTTTTATCCAATTTAATGTGTTGTATAATACACGAGATAAAAGTTTAAAATGGCCGCCAATGACATATTCAATTCAATGTTTAATTTCAATACAGTTCTATATGAGTACACTATATGAAATCTGATGTTCCTATCTTAATTTTGCAGCCGCTATCTTGCTTACGTTAGACCATAAAACGTGAAATTTAGTAAAAAAACAGTGGTCGAATTTTTTTACGATTATCAAACCGTATATACTTCTTACTGTGTATATAATACTAATAAATAACGTATATCTTCTATAGCTACAAGAACGAACAATATTTTCAATAATTTGAATTTCCCAGTTTTTCTTTAGTTTTTTTGCAATTTTTATGAGCTTAATAAATTATTATTTTAAAATTATGATTTCTTGGAATATCTTGTTTATTTTTGTTTTTTTATTTTTTTATTTACAGTAGACGATTCATCGGTTATTTTACTGTATCAACATTTATTATTAAATTTCACTTTTAACTTCGTCACTAATTATTAGTCTACGTATTTACAGAGAAAGTAATTTGATGGACTAAAAAAGTAATTATCGAGTTTTTGCAGGATTTAAAGGTTTAAGTAAAAAAAAAAAAAAAAAAAAAAAAAAAAAAAAAAAAAAAGTCTTTGAAATGGGGTCTGTCTTGTACAGTGTTCTAAACCCCAAACCCAGCAACGGTTTTTTAATTACATTTTTTATTTTACATTGGCATATTTTGCCCATTAATCAGAATTTTGTTTCAGAATTAAATTTTTTACACGTAAAATTTGGAAGTAGATACTATAAAAAAACAATAATGATTCGAATTTGTCCCTAACCACAATCACTAGAAACTTTAAAATAAAACACAATTATCTGATTAATTGTTCTTTATTAATTATTTCCACTAAATGCCCTAATAATAAAGATAATTGTGTTTTATTTTAAAGTTTCTAGTGATTGTGGTTAGGGGCAAATTCGAATCTATATTGTGAACTTCACCACAATGCTCAAGAAGATTGTAACTATGAAAAAAGGCACAAAATTACAATTGTCTCAATATCGCCTTCAAAGATTTTGAGAAATCTTCGGCTTTGTTATCTATACGTAAATACCATTGTGGCTATAAAAAAAAATTAAGATAGGAAATTTGGTTTAAGAGACTATATAATGTGAATATAAATAAACCTATTGAAATTTAGAAAAATCTAATTAAAAATTTGAAAATAGTAGTCTTTAAACAGTTTTTGTTCATATCTTGTGTGTTATTCAACTTAATTTAATTCTAAAATTATTCAGATTTTAATTCTGCATGTAATTGTATCAAACCAACATAACTGCAGAAGATAGTAGAGAAGTTATTGTTAAAAATGTAATTTTAAAGCGTGACCTCTAAAAAATAATGTTTGAATAATTACGATATCCAGCAGAGCCGAGTGACCGTCATATAAAGCGAAGCGAAGCGAGCGGAAACATATGTAACCACGCCAAGAATGTACTAATATACACAATTAAAATGTTCAGAAACATGTGTAACAACTGTTTTAAACTTAGCCTACTAGGTAAGACGCCCTAATCTACCAATATAACTTAACATTTTAAGAGACCAAATTTTGGGCATAACATTTAGAGTATCTACTTTTGTTACATTATAATAGAATTGGGTTACTAGCACGATGGCCCCATCAAATTTGTAAATCTGTAACTCGTTTATTTAATTTTTTTAAATAGGTAATTTAATAAAATTTGAAAAAGGTCTCGATATTTGTTTATAAAATTGTTATGTTAAAAGTTTAATAGAAATATCTACACCATTTATACCTCATTTAAAACAAAACAAATAAGGTCGTTTCAGACAACTTTTAAATTAAATATTTCCGCACAAAACCACCAAGGAATCTTGCTGTTTTAATATTTTAAAGCTAATTTAACTGCACATCATAGAAATTCTTTTCTTCGATTGAACAGTTGATAAACGCCTGCACATTATTGTGTATGCTTTACATCGTACACACGTGTAAGACGGGAGAAGTTTACGCCCAACTTTATAATTTGTAATGAAAATAAGTAAACATTAAGTATTATGTTTAAAATTATTTGATAATGATGGTTTCAAATATAATTATTAATCGGACATTTCCAGAGTATAATATTAAGAGTACCTCTGTAATTAAGATAAGTAAGCTTGGCACTTTAAAAAATGCAAGCTAAAACTATAACCTAAAGCATAGCCTAACAATCAAAACTACAAAATTCAGAAAGAAACACAATAAACAAAATAGAGCACAATACAAAGAACGGCAAACATCTGACTGATAATGGGTGTGGTGCAAAGAGAAGAGTAATCTAACTGTTTATCAGTATGAACAATATTTTTTCCACCCTATAGTCTTTTTTATGTTTACATTATATATTATGTTATTTATGATATACAGAGTGTTCCAAAAAATCATAAGCTTATTCTTCACATCGAAACCACTGATATAGTTTATTTTAACATATTTCCTAAAATACTTAGTTTTCAATCTAGCCGCCAATTTGTATTTTTATTAAAACAGTTTATATCTTTTTAAAGGTATATGATATGGAGTTGAATTTTTGTTTTGTACTTAGTGTTATAAAAAACCAATTTAATAAAATTACTCAACCGATTTCGTTCATCATTAGGCCTATAGACCTAAATGAAAGCTATTTAAACATTTCAACATTGGATATCTAAAAAAAATTGTTATTTTACAAAATATTAACCTTTTTTTCCCTTTTTTAAACTAAAAAAAAATGTTTAAAACAATTCTTTCTATAGCTTAAAGGATAACTGAGTGATAGTGCAAAATTGAAAACATTAATTCTTATTAATTGTCTACAACACTACAGATTAACATTAAACCAACAGTATTGTTTGAATTCTGCAAAGTTATATCTCTAAATCTTCTTATAGCAAGGAGAACTGAGTTAACGACACGCAAAACATATTGTCTCTTGTAAATATTTTGTTAAATAATCCTTAAAAAGTTTAAATAGCCACCATTTTGAAATGACTAAAGTAAATCGATTCATTATTTTCTCAAATTGGTTCTTTGTAACACTAAGTAGCATACCAAATTTCAACTCCATATTATTTACCGTTAAAACTTTTTTAAATACAAAATGTTTAAAGATAGACAATTAACCATTTAAGGTAATATGTTTATGTAATTTTTTCATTGGTTTTGATGTGAGATTCCTGAAGTTATTGGAAACCCTGTATGTTCAGATTATTACGTTTCGAAAGTATAAATCAATTCCCTTTGTCAATTGATAAAACTACAACTTTAGAAAGAGGGGGTGAAATTTTTGTTAAACGAAATAATCAGTTAGATCACTATTCCCTCGGCACCACATTATTATCAGTTAGTTGTTTGCGTTTTTGGTGTAGTGCTGTCTTCGGACTTGTGTTTTGATTTAGTTTTAGTTTGGAATACTCGGCCTAGCTTTAGAACTGGATTTTTTCTTAAGTTATAATTTTAGTTTTTTTTTTTCTTTTTTTTTTATGTTCATCACTTGAAAACGAGAATTGATTTATACACTCCAAACGTCGTTTATTAGTTTTTATATGTTACCGGCAATGTAATCAGGCATATTATACAATGTCTAGGCATTATTTAAATTAACTAGAGTTGGTAGGCAATGTATGAAATCCGGCTTATTTCAACGTTGTCAAGGCATTCTATAGAATGACATCTTCACTTCAGGCAGAGTTTGGAATACCGGGTTTTGCATGACTTTCAGGTTAGGTTGGGTTAGGTTAGGTTAGGTTAGGTTAGGTTAGGTTAGGTTAGGTTAGGTTAGGTTAGGTTAGGTTAGGTTAGGTTACGTTAGGTTAGGTTAGGTTAGGTTGGCTTCATTTACTTCAGTAAATATTTATAGTACACACATGTAATAATGAATAATTTATTGCAAAAATCTGTTCATTTATACTTTGTGTGAAGAACCGTAAGTATTTTACAAAATACCTGGGTATTATACAATGTCTAGGCAAAGCGAGTAAAGATCTAACAAAATTACTTTATTTCATACTTTGCCAAAAGTGCTTAGGCAATGTATAGAATGCCTAGGTATTACACAATGCCTAGACAAAGTTAGTAATGATCTAATAAAATTACTTTATTTCATACTTTACCAAAAGTGCTTAGATATTTTACACAATGCCTGGACAAAGTGAGTAATGATCTAACAAAATTACTTTATTTCATACTTTGCCAAAAGTTCTTAGGTATTTTACACAATGCCGGGACAAAGTGAGTAATGATCTAACAAAATTACTTTATAATGAGTAATAAATTATTTTATATTACCTTATAGATCCGTCATGTGACTTTGATTATGTCTTTATTACAAAGACGCGTTTCGGAGACGTATCTCCATCTTCAGTATTTTCACTCCGTAGAGGTCGTTAAAACATTAATATCACAAAAACATTGACACTATACACACAATTAAATAAATACACATATACGTTGATTTTAATATATATATATATATATATATATATATATATATATATATATATATTTTACATGCGCACGGTTTCATGGTTCGCGAATGCCAAAAGTTCTTAGGTATTTTACACAATGCCTGGACAAAGTGAGTAATGATCTAACAAAATTACTTAATTTCATACTTTTCCAAAAGTACTTAGGCAATGTATAGAATGCCTACATATTTTACACAATGCCTGGTCAAAGTGAGTACCTAATGATCTAACAAAATTATGTACTTTATTTCATACATCGCCAAAAATGCTTAGGTATATATATAGAATAAATAAGTATTTTATAGAATCCCTGAAATATATAGGCCTACATTGCCTTTAAAATAATCGCAAATGATGGCAAAAGTTTGATTAAACTATATTAATAGTATGAATAATTCATTATTATCAGATAATTTTAAAACCAGAAAAGAAAAGTAATGGTTTTATTTATGACTAATCTCCCAAGCATTCCCTTCATTCTTTTTAATTGAAAAAAATCATGCTATATTCCTATCTTATTATTTTCACACTTTGTTTGTTTCTAGACTAGTCGCAACTATAAATAAAATTACATAAGGTTTTTTTTTCTTAGTTGTACAGAAGAGGCGTATAGGCTATAAAATTACACTTGGTTTACAGCTTACAACACCAGATAGCGTGAGATAGCCTATGTTTCATTAAATAAACGGTTAATATGTTGACATTTAAACATAATTAATATGATTATGCGTCATTAATTTGACTGTTAAGTCGCTATAATTATGTTCCATGACTAATTAATAGCCATGTCTTTCGTTTAATATCACTGTTTAATTAAATATAATCTTAATTAATTTTTGTTTACTTAAAACTTGCGTGATAGTGCTTTCTAACTAAACATTGTTAGTTTATTATCAAAGTTAACGGAAGCCAAGTAGATGTGATAAAGCTTCCTTTTATATAGGGTGCATCATTTAAATTTATTGAAATGGATATCTTTAAAACATTGAAGAAATGTTTTAAATGAAAGTTATTTGGTTACGGGGAGAGATAATATGTCTTTATTAATTCTTTGTTCCGTATATGTTCCTAGATCATTTGAATATCAATTCTATTTTTATTTTTACACTATTTAGTTTAGGATCAAAAAATCATTTTCGATTTTTTCGCAGAAATAATTGTTTTGTGATACCCTGGGCTCAAAAAAGTGGTCTTATCAGAAAAACAGTTAAACCAAAAACAGTTATCATTAAAAAAAATAAAATCATCTGTTATGAATTTATTTTACATCCCTTAAATATACAAATTAAACAAGTGGTATAAAAATTGTATGAAACTGAGCTAATCAAGATAGGGGTGTTTTATAAAATATATAATTTTGTATCTGATGTAATAAATAATTTTTTTTATTTTTCAAGATCAAAACCAAAGATAAATAAGTACAATAAGTAACCCACAATCTTTACCTGCATGAGATTTACCAGCTCTGTACATAAATTAAATTGAAAAGAAAAAGGTTTACTTTGTGTGCCCTTACACAACATAACTTACAATCCAAAACAAATTTGTGTTCAGAAAAAAAAAAAACATTTAAAATAAGATAAAATATTGCTTCCTGGATTGATATTAACACTACACAAAACAATTGTTACAATAATACATTTAATTTCAACAGACATACAATCTTAGAACTGAATAATAAAAGAAAGGCATGCATTTGCACATAAAAAATTCTTCGCTTTCATTTCAAAATATCTGCTATATCTTTAACATTAAATAACCACTCTTGTACAATATAACAAACACACTGAACACAGTTCTCACAAAAAATACGCCTAAGTATCAGACGCGTTTCAACGACAAGATCGTCCTCTTCAGTGATACATGAGCTACACCAAGCGTTATAGTTATTAATAGTTGAGTTATAGTTTAATTGGTGTAGCTCGTGTATCACTGAAGAGGGCGACCTTGTCGTTGAAACGCGTCTGATACTTAGGCGTATTTTTTGTGAGAATTGTGTTCTGTGTGTTTGTTATACTGTATAATTTTTATATACTCTTTAATATACTCTTGTACAAGTTTTTTTTTCTCCATTGTATGCATAACATAACTTTAATGTTTTTCATTTTGTTTGTTTTTGGGAAAAACAAAATATATTTTTTTACCTCAGCATATTTTGCTCTAATAAATTTATTTATTTCCCCACTAGCATTATAACATTTTTTCAAAAAATTTATATACCGGATCTTTTAGAAGTAAGTTAAAACTTTAATTGACTATAGTTTATTTGTTTTGTTTTTTTACATAGAACAAAATAAAGTATATAAATTTCTTCGCAATAAAAGGTAATAAATAATTTTAAAAACCCTTAAATTAAGCCAAATTCTTACTTGTTAGGGTTATTTATATAGGTGTACGAAGTGGCCGCCATTCTATTCCTGGTGAAGCAATAGTAGCCTATTTCCTCTGTACTCTGTGCTACATTTCTTAACATGTTAACATTTATCTCAGCTCCGTTTTAAATAATTGGTTCTCTCAGTTCTTCTTCTCTTAAGATCGAAGGTCATTCCTGGCTTCTTGATTTCTCCAACGGACCCGTTAGTTTTAAAATTACTAACTAGCTTTCCATACGTTTTTACGCTACATAGGCCTACTCTGTCCCTCAAATCGTTGCTAGTACGAAACTTTGTTAACCCGACTGATAAACTGCGTTCACATTCATTTTAACACTGAATCAGTACGTGTTTGTAAAGTTAAAGTCATAATGGAATGAACAAAATAAAAATTAATTAATTGTAAACTATTACAAATTTACCACCTACTAGATTCACGTGTTTGAAATTAGTCAACAATGAGAAAACTCGTTGCTATGGCAATGAAAATAACAGCTGTTTTAATAAATCCCAATTATATCCATACATTAAAAGAGTTTTTCTCTGGGATTGGACAAGAAATAACGAAATTACAACCATTTAAAGTTTTAATTTACTTTTGAAAGATCCGGTGAATAAGATGTCTTAATTCCCATCGGTTTGAAAAGAGGAAGAGAACAAAATAAAGGGACATTTTACTTGCGTAACTTTAGTTGGCACAAGAATGAGGTAATTTATAAAAGGGGTATTAAGTCAAAATCAGCTGTAACTATATCGTTATTATTTTTGTTTAAAATGAAGGTTAATATCCCCAATCAATGTGTAAAATCAAAAATATTTGAAAATTAGCAATCGGGATTAAAAAAAAAACTAACCTGACAGCCGTAATTTAAAATCGGTTTTTCAAAAACGCCCACTAGTTTAGGTCGCACGTTTAGGCTTTATTTAATTATATAATTATTGTATAAAATAATTTGTACAAATCCAAGAAGGTCAATATCTTAATTTCCATTTTTTTAATTTTTGTAAATTTATTGGTTTTGATGAATTCGACACTTAAAAACCCCTAAAATAATAAAACATCGTTCATAATCATAAAACACTATCTAACCTAATTAATTACTATTGAACAATTATAACATCTTCTCAAATTGAACTAATAGGACTGTTATTATGAAAATTAGTTAACCGAATTTAAAAGTTACGAAATAGGTGTTGTACAAATAGAATACGGCATGTCCTATTTATTGTAAAACAATTTCGTTTGGTTGTTTATAAAGTCTTAAATGTTGACAAATTAGAAAAGAATAACTAACCTAAAAGGTAAGAATTAAAAATCTCACATAAAATATACATTTTTTTTAAAACTTACCATCTGTTTTATTTAATAGACTAAAAGAGATATACAAAATTGTTGTTAGGACAGTTATTCACCTTCATGGGGAAGCTTAGAAAACTTATTTACAAAATATAAAAAAACCTCCACTTTCCCATTACCCTATCTCAAAAATATGTGATGGACAAATATAGCTTGTGACACCTCAAATTAAACCCCTTTAAACATCATTAATTTCTTCGGTAAGGAAATAAAAATCAACCAATGCAATATCGTTAATTAATTGATGAAACTTTCCCGCGAAAATAAAATTACTATACAAGTTCTGACAACCTTAATAAATTATAGTTGCGATAGTAAGAGAAATATTAGGTTATTGTTAGAAATAGAAGTTCGAATTAAATGAAAAGACATTCCCAAAAATCAAGGTAAGGTGACATGAAAAAAAGAAATTTTAGACACCTAAATTTGTTGCTGTTTTAGTGTCATAAAAATATTAAAACTTGTCCATTGCATGCTGTTGACTTTGTTAAATCTAAAAATATTGAACTTTGTAATACTATTTTCACAGTGAGATAACCTATTTTTATAAAATAACTTACAAAATAACACTTTTGAGTGTAGCGAACGAATGGGTTGACCTATTTTTATTTTATTTTTACAGAAGTTCGTGGTTTTTAAAGGGCTTAATTTAAGGTATCACAAGCCATGTGTATCCTTTACATATTTTTGAATTAGGCTATAGGTAGTTGGAGGGGAGAGGAATTTTTTATTTTTGTAAATAAGTTTCTTAAGGTTCCCCTTAAAGGTGAATAACTGTTACGAGAACAGAGTTTAAATATCTCTTTCCGTTTTTTTAAATAACAGAGGTAGTAGGTTAGGTTAGGTTAGTTTAGGTTAGGTTAGGTTAAGTTAGGTTAGGTTTGGTTAGGTTAGGTTAGGTTATGTTAGGTTAGGTTAGGTTAGGTTAGGTTAGGTTATGTTATGTTAGGTTAGGTTAGGTTAGGTTAGGTTAGGTTAGGTTAGGTTAGGTAAGGTTAAGTTAGGTTAGGTTAGGTTAGGTTAGGTTAGGTTAGGTTAGGTTAGGTTAAGTTAGGTTTGGTTAAGTTAGGTTAGGTTTGGTTAGGTTAGGTTAGGTTAGGTTAAGTTAGGTTAGGTTAGGTTAGGTTAAGTTAAGTTAGGTTAGGTTAAGTTAGGTTAGGTTAGGTTAGGTTTGGTTAGGTTAGGTTAGGTTAGGTTAGGTTAGGTTAGGTTAGATTAGGTTAGAGGTTAGGTTAGGTTAGGTTAGTGGTTTTCAAAAAAAAATCACTCTTTATATTTTATGTAAGAATTCTAATTCTTACCTTTTAGGTTAGTTATTCTTTCCTATTTTATCAACATTTAACACATTAAAAACAATCAAACTAAATTGTTTTACAATAAATAGGACATGGCGTGTCTCCAATTATTATGATAGCTTCTGTTTTCAAATACTACAAAACTTCAGTTAATGTCAGATTTAGTACTGCCACCAATATTGTTTTCGTGTCTTTTCATGTCTAGGCTACATAGAATTAAAATTTATTGGCCAAACAGAATTTACCTAATTTTTACACAGAAGTTTTCGCAAGTAAAATTAGTAGAATTATGTTGTTTGCTATCAATACTTGCAGAAATAAAACCTACAAAATTGTGTGTAAATTATTGGTTGTTAAATAAAAGTGTTTAATAAATGATGGAAAAACATGGTACAAATTTTCTCAATCACTTATCATTAATAACAAATAAAAAAGAATCGAAATCAATTATCA
The DNA here is from genome assembly GCA_963513935.1 of Aphrophora alni. Taxonomy (NCBI): domain Eukaryota; kingdom Metazoa; phylum Arthropoda; class Insecta; order Hemiptera; family Aphrophoridae; genus Aphrophora; species Aphrophora alni. The sequence goes on from OY740778.1 coordinate 22,340,802, forward strand.
CCAAAAATATGAGTTTAGTAGTTGTCAATAAAAAATAAAAATTAACCATAGACACTGTTTTTGAAAAACAAAACGTAATAAAGTCATAAACTTGCTTCGCTTGTGTCACAAAATGGCCTCAGTGTAGAGAGTAATTTTATTAAAATCAAGCTATTAATTGTAGGTGTGAAGGTACAAATTTGTCTTTTACCAATTATTCCCAAATTGTAATTCTAATTTTCCCCTTAAAATTTGTACATAAGTTTGGATTATTAATCTTTATATTTTACTAAAATCTCAACGAAGTACAACGATTCGATTTTGAAAAATGACTTATTTTATAAACAGGAATTGTTTTATTTTTTCATACACTACAAACCAATTTTCTAGAGGTGGCAACCAATACGTTTTGCATAGGATCTAATATCCTACAATTGAGCAAGACTTGTTCAAACTTATTTATAAAAAATAAATAAATAAATATTTCCGAGATATGACTAAAAAATAACCAAATACCAAATTTTATTAAAATGTGTCACAAATTTGGGCTGTAGAGTCCTGCCCGTACAACAGACATCGTAATGAAAATAAAAATCTCGCTGGTTAAAAGAAAACCTGCCTATTTTATTATTTAAATTTTTTATTCTCTCTATGGTGAAAGGAACGGCCTTTTCCCCTATTTTTTTCTTCATCATATCAAATTATATTGCTCGCTGGTTAAATAAAAAGATGACGTTATTTTCACATAATACATTTTCATTATCGCTGGTGAAAGGACAAAACCGCCTGTATTTAATTAATTTTTTTTAAATCATATATTTAAAGCTGGTTTAATAAGAAAAACCTGCCTTTTTTTATATCATAAAACATTGTTATCCTCGCTGGTGAAACAAAAAACGCCTGTATTTCAATTGTTTTTCTTTTTTATCATAAAATTTTAGTGCTAAAATAAAAATAAAACCTGCCTTTTTTTACATTATAAAACATAGTTATTCTCGCTGGTGCAAAGAAAAAACCTCCTGTATCTATTTCGATTTTTTTTAAATTATTCTAATCATATAAAATATAGTTCTTGATGGTAAAATAAAAAAACCGACATTTTTTCTCATTATTATTATCGCTGGAGAATAAAAAAACAGCATGTGTTTTTATCATACAAAACTGTAGTTCTCCCTAGTAAAATTTAAAAAAAACTGCCATTATTTTCAAGCATTAAAAATTCCTATTCTTCTTGCGGAAAAGAAGAAAACCGGCCGGTTTTAAAAATTATTCTTATCATAATAAACATAGTTCTTATTATAAAACATAGTTATTCTCGCTCGTGCAAAGAAAAAACCTGCTGTATCTATTTAAATTTTTTTTATAAATTATTCTTATCATAAAAAATATAGTTCTCGATGGTAAAATAAAAAACAACCGTTTTCCCCAAAATATTATTATCGCTGGGGAATGGTATAAACAGACTGTGTTTTTACCATACAAAATTGTAGTTCTCCCTAGTAATTTAAAAAACTGCCATTATTTTCAAGCATAAAACATCCCTATTCTTCTTAGCGAAAAGAAGAAAACCGCCCGGTTTTTAAAATTATTCTTATCATAAAAAATATAGTTCTTATATTAAAACATAGTTATTCTCGCTGGTGAAAAGAAAAAACCTGTATCTATTTAAATTTTTTTTATAAATTATTCTTATCATAAACAAATATAGTTCTCGATGGTAAAATAAAAAAACAGCCGTTTCCCCCCCCCCCATTATTATTATCGCTGGGGAATGGAAAAAACAGCCTGTGTTTTTACCATACAAAATTGTAGTTCTCCCAAGTAAAATAAAAAAACTGCTATTATTTTCAAGCATAAAACATTCCTATTCTTCTTGGAAAAAAGAAGAAAACCGTCCGGTTTTTAAAAAAAAATGATTCTTATCATAAATAATATAGTTCTCGATGGTAAAATTAAAAAAAAACAGCCATTTTTTTTCATTATTATTATCGCTGGAGAATTAAAAAACAGCCTGTGTTTTTATCATACAAAATTGTAGTTCTCCCTAGTAAAATAAAAAAACTGCCATTATATTCAAGCAAAAAACATTCCTATTCTTCTTGGAAAAAAGAAGAAAACCGTCCGGTTTTGAAAAAAAAAAAAATTCTTATCATAAAAAATATAGTTCTCAATGGTAAAATAAAAAAACAGCCATTTCTTCTCATTATTATTATCGCTGGAGAATGAAAAAACAGACTGTGTTTTTATCATACAAAATTTTAGTTCTCCCTTTTCAAGCATTAAACGTAATTACTTTTATCATACAAATTATAGTTGGTGCTGGTAAAATAAAAAACTGCCGCTTTTACATTAAAAACATTGTTATTCTCGCTGGTAAATGGAAAAAACCGCCTAATTTTAAAAATTATTTGTTTATAATATAAATTTTGTAAAACAATATAAGTTAGTTCTTGATGGTAATTTTTTTTAAAAACTGCATATTTTTCATAATAAGTCATTCTTAATCTCCCTGGTTAAAGGAAACCCCGTTTTTTTATGTATAAGCCTATATTTATGTAGTAATATATATATATATATATATATATATATATATATATATATATATATATATACTGTTGTCGAGTTTTTTTCTTTCCCGATATTATCATATTCTAAAAATATGACATATTGAAACAATTATGTAAAATTCAATAAAAAAAAAAACTCATTAAAAACTATATTCAAAATATTTTAATTATTTCTAATACTCATTCAATTGAAATTAGTTTTATTATTTTTTAATGGAGAAGTTCATGCCCATGCATAAAGCCTTTGTTGTAGTAATCAGCTGTTGATAATTATCGATTGTCGGACGTTGACAGAAGAAAAGAGAACATTAGCGCCATCTGTTTAGTTAAAACTCAACTACTTGCGTTTTCTTTTTAACTTCAAATATAATGTAGTATTATTTATTCCAGTCTATAGAGCGCAAATGGTGACGGTATCACAATCTATTCTATTTTTAGGTCTAAAATGACTTTGGAATTTGTTAGAACGTTTTAGTAAAGTTTATAACAATTACAATAATGTTTCACAATTCATAATTTTGATACAATAATTTTTTTTTGCATATTGGACAATTTTCATGTTAGGTTATTTAATCTGTCATAAATGACAAATAATTTTCAAGGATAAAATAAAGCAATAAAGCTTAAAGTTTCAAAATATTTTTATAATATAAATGAGCTACAATTGTTTCGCCTTGCGGCATCATCGGGCAACTGTAACTGGAACCTAACCTAACCAGAAAGCTTTATATTCGTACAAGCTGATAGCCCCAGTTTCACCCTGGGGATAGTTGAGATAGTTTTATAAAGAATTATTTTTTTTAGCACAACCCAACTGCTGGTGCTATGGAAATAAATTGTGCCCAAATACAGCAACACACCAATTTTGATCAAAATCGACCCATAAGTAACAAGGATATGATACTTGTTTTAGGGGTGAAAAACACCCTTGGAGTGGAACATTTTCAAAACCTTTTCTCAGTACGCGTCTACAGACCTTCCCCAAATCATGTTAAAAATGCATAGCTCTAGGCTTCTTCGATCCAAAGATATGTTTTAGGGGTAATAAACCCCCTTGGAGTGGAACATTTTCAAAACCTTTCTTAGTAGGCCTACGCGTCTATAGACTTTCCCCAAACCATGATAAAAAATTCATAGCTCTAGGCTTCTTGGATCCAAAGATATGTTTTAGGGGTAAAAAACACCCTTTGAGTGGAACATTTTCAAAACCCTTTCTTAGAACGCATCTACACACCTACCCTAAATCGTGTTAAAAAAATGCATAGCTCTAGGCTTCTAGGATCCAGAGATATGCTTTAGGGGTAAAAAATACCCTTGGAGTTTAACATTTTCAAAACCTTTTCTCAGTACGCGTCTACAGACCTACCCTAAACCATGTTAAAACAATTCATAGCTCTAGGCTTCTTGGATCCAGAGATATGTTTTAGTGGTAAAAAACGCCCTTGGAGTGGAACATTTTCAAAACCCTTTCTTAGTACGCGTCTACAGACCTACCCTAAACCATGTTAAAACAATTCATAGCTCTAGGCTTCTTGGATCCAGAGATATGTTTTAGTGGTAAAAAACGCCCTTGGAGTGGAACATTTTCAAAACCCTTTCTTAGTACGCGTCTACAGACCTACCCTAAACCATGTTAAAACAATTCATAGCTCTAGGCTTCTTGGATCCAGAGATATGTTTTAGTGGTAAAAAACGCCCTTGGAGTGGAACATTTTCAAAACCCTTTCTTAGTACGCGTCTACAGACCTACCCTAAACCATGTTAAAACAATTCATAGCTCTAGGCTTCTTGGATCCAGAGATATGTTTTAGTGGTAAAAAACGCCCTTGGAGTGGAACATTTTCAAAACCTTTTCTTAGTACGCGTCTACAGACCTACCCCAAGCCGTGTTATAAAAATTCATAACTCTAGGCTTCTTGGATCCAGAGATATGTTTTAGTGGTAAAACATGCTTGGAGTGGAACATTTTCAAAACCCTTTCTTAGTACGCGTCTACAGACCTACCCCAAACCGTGTTATAAAAATTCATAGCTCTAGGCTTCTTGGATCCAGAGATATGCTTTAGGGGTAAAAAATACCCTTGTATGGAACATTTTCAAAACCCTTTCTTAGTACGCCTACCCCAAAACATGTTAAAAAAATTCATAGCTCTAGGCTTCTTGGATCTAGAGATATGTTTTAGGGGTAAAAAACAACCTTGGAGTGGAACATTTTCAAAACCCTTTCTTAGTACGCGTCTACAGACATTCCCAAAACCATGATAAAAAATTTATAGCTCTAGGCTTCTTGGATCCAGAGATATGCTTTAGTGGTAAAAAACACACTTGGAGTGAAACATTTCAAAACCCTTTCTTAGTACGCGTCTACAGAACTACCCCAAACCATTTTAAAAAATTCATAGCTCTAGGCTTCTTGGATCCAGAGATATGCTTTAGTGGTAAAAAACACCCTTGGACTGGAACATTTTCAAACCCCTTGCTTAGTACGCGTCTACAGACCTACCCCAAACCGTGTTATAAAAATTCATAACTCTAGGCTTCTTGGATCCAGAGATATGTTTTAGTGGTAAAAAACACCCTTGGAGTGGAAGATTTTCAAAACCCTTTCTCAGTACGCGTCTACAGACCTACCCCAATCCATGTTAAAAAATTCATAACTCTAGGCTTCTTGGATCCATAGATTTTGTGATCAGCCAATGAGTTTTGACTTTAATGTATATTATACTATAATTATAATTTTTCTAGATGTGTAAACTAAAAAGTTGATCCACGGATTCATAGTAACCACCCAGCCCTATCATGCAATGTAATATAAATAGAGCCTATAATCTAATGCTCAAATGTTGTTTTCTTAGCCCTTGTAGGGAATGTTAAATTGTATTGGTAGATCAATGGGTCTTGTCCAGTAGGTTAAGTTTGTTTTAAAAAGATGTTACACAGGTTTTCTAAACCCTTAATTGTTTATATAATTATTTTCAAGAAGTCTACAAGGTTAGGTTAGGTTACGTGAGGTTAGTTTAGGTTAGGTTAACAGCCTCGTAGATATGTTTTAAAAATATATTTAAAAAAATAATTATGAACAACAGTGCTCTCAAATAAAACCACGGCGGTGTAGTGTAACACTAGTAACAAAAATACAATCTGAGTTACACCCCTCTGAATATGCTCGACGAATGCACACAATTCCGATATTTCATGGCACTTTAGACGAAACCAATAACGTCGAACATCTTGGCGAACAAATACGATAGTGATTTGAGTGACTAATCGATAATAGTCATCGACTAAATCGATGTTAGACTTGAAGGGACACCGGTTCACACTTAGACATTGCTGATAACAGTCGTGCTTGGACTTGTTCACAGTTAACAATACAACGAGAGTCACTTATAATGGTCACTGGGTAAACATTAAGATAACAAAATTGCGAAGAATCACAAATGGCGGTTAAATTGAAATCTCTTTGTTCCCTTTTTTTAACACTGTATCCTTAAAGAAGTTCTGTATGTTTGTTAGGTGTCAACAATAAAAGACAAGTTGACAGGTGTCATCATGGCACTTAATCAACCCCACCGTATGTAATACAATCAGATCATAACTTCTTTTAGACAATAACAAATAAGTGTACACTTTTTTTTGTTTAACTATTATTTTATTTAAAGGTTGATAACTAAACACAACGCATTACCATAGTTGGGACAAAAGCTAAAGTTTCAAAAGTCAGAAAAGTGTATGAAGTTCTTTCTTGGAACTTGTGAGAAATCTTAAATTGTATTGGTAGATCAAGAGGTCTTACCCAGTAGGGTAAGTTTGTTTGTCTACAGTTGTTGACAAAGTGGCATTTTGTTCATTTAAATTAGTTTGCAAAACAGCTGATTTCTCAACAGTTTCACTTTGCCCACTACTTTGCTCACTCCGAATGGCAACCGGACAAAACGAAATTTAGGTTAAGTTTATTTGAATTGATTTATAATAGGCTATACAGGAAATGTCCCGTGTGTATGTTAGATTAATTCTTACATGTAAAATAACATAAATAAACAACAAAACAACGTTTTAAAGTTGAAAAAAGAAGTAATTATTCATGAAGATGATTGACAGTGTATGTACACGGAGAGTAGTTTTCGTTTGCCGAGTTTCGAAGTTGGCAATCCCGTTTCCTCAACAATACACCTAAGTTATTTGTAATATTCATAAATAACCTCAGTTTTGACGTGAGAACTTCTACTCAGTGTTGATGTGTTGTTTAGCACTACTGTTATATTTTGTGTAGTTAGTTTTAAAATATGGAAAGTTCAAATTTTAAAATAATCTGAAAAATAAGAAAAATGCTGTTATTAAAGATCGAATTGTAATTGATTGTTCGTTTGAACACTATTGTATTAAATTAATGTTTTATGAAATTGTGTTACTGCTGAAGTATGTTTTTTATTTGTCACAAAATAACAACTGTAGACAAAGTATAATGTGCAATTCGTGAGCAAAGTGTCTTTTTTAAACTCGATAAAATTGACGCACTCGGCAAGCCTCGTGCGTCAACATTTTTCTCTCGTTAAAAAAAGTGCCACTTTGCTCACTAGTTGCACAAACAAATAACTTTTAAACTATTGTTATACAGGTTGTTTGAATCTGGTTTTATGTATAACACTAGTTTCTTACCGACGTGTTCGTAGATATATGTATATATTAAAAATTTTCCATTCGCTTCGCTCGTGTCAATGTCTCTGCTCTGGCAGGTTTCGACGTATGTGAAGGAGTCTCCACCCACAACTCTTGTGTCGGTCACTGGAACCTACTGTTTCTCGTAACAATATATATTACGTAACCTCTAGTTTAAGTCATTATTCTTATTTTTAAAAGGCCTTTAAAATGAGGTATCACTCAATACGGGTTGCTATTTAAAATTCTTGATTTACCCCCAAACTACCCCATTTTGTGGTATGGGTTGAAAATGTTGATACTTCAAAAACTCCTCCTTTGGTTATCTAAACTTTCCCCAAAGCAAATCTGTCTATTTCCATTAATAAAAAAATAATAGGGTGGGGGAAACTTTTAGGACATTTGGTATATATATACAGTAATTCAAAACCCACTGACTGATCACGAAATCTCTGGATCCAAAAAGCATAGAGCTATGAATTTTTGAACATGGTTTGGGGTAGCTCTGTAGACGGGTACTAAGGAAAGGGGTTTGAAAATGTTCCACTCTAAGGGTGTTTTTACCCCTAAAATATAAAAGTCAAAACCCACTGACTGATCACGAAATCTCTGGATCCCAGAAGCCTAGAGCTATGAATATTTTAAAATGTTTTGGGGTAGGTCTGTAGACATGTACTTAGAAAGGATTTAAAAAATGTTCCACTCCAAGGGTGTTTTTTACCTTTTAAGCCTACAACTTTAGTGGTAAAAAAACACCCCTAAAGTCTGGATCCATATAACTTAGCCTAAAGCTAGAACTTTTGAACATGGTTTGGGGTAGGTCTTTAGACGCGTACTAAGAAAGGGTTTTGAAAATTTTCCACTCCCAAGAGTGTATTTTACCCCTAAAGTATATCTTTGGATCCAAGAAGCCTAGAGTTATGAATTTTTTATCATGGTTTGGGGAAGGTCTGTAGACGCGTACTAAGAAAGGCTTTGAAAATTTTCCACTTCCAAGAGTGTATTTTACCCCTAAAGTATATCTTTGGATCCAAGAAGCCTAGAGCTATGAATTTTTTATCATGGTTTGGGGAAGGTCTGTAGACCCTAACCTTACCTATGCTAACCGAACTTAACCTAACCTAACTTAACCCGACCAAACTTATTCCACACTTCGTATTCTGTAAATTAAACACAGAGAAAAATAATGGTGGGGATAAAGAACATCATTGACACTTAAAATTTCTTGTTAACACTGTAACCTACATCAGTTTTAATGTTTTACACCTAACCGTTTCCACCGTTCCAAATAAGAAAAATCAATAACCTTTATTTGAAAAGCAATGCTCACTCTTGATAGTCAGTGTTGCAGTTAATTAAATGATATGAACTAATTAGTAGTGACGAACCAATATGGCGGCTACTTAAGTGTAGAGAGAGGGACAATATTTGTATAGCTTGACACAACATAGGACACACGGCCGATATTGGTTTAAATCATAACAGGACACAGCCATTGTATGCAGGAGGAAAGCAAATTGTATTGTTTAGCGACAAAGGCTCTGTGTAATTAATTAATCCGATGAAGATCTTCTTAGGTTCTTTTAAAAGTAAGAATATTTAAAAAATAAGTGCATCTATTGGAGAAGTGAAATTTCTTTTATACTGATAAGAAATTATTGTATACAGGGTGGTTGCGAAACTAAGTCGAAGCTCCTTTAACTTTGTTAGCAAGAAAGGTAAAAAACGTAATTGAACCCCCGCCTTAATTCATTATTTGAGAATCTTAAGGTAGAACGACTATAATAAGTCCAAATTTTGGGTTTTTGGGCTCTCAGTGAGTAAAAATCGTCCAACATTTTAAAGTTATCGGTGAGACGAGACAAATAACATTGCAGAAACTTTCTCGTACACTCACCTCCAAAAACCAAATAAAAACGTAAATTATTCGTGATCAAAATGTCATTTCATAAGTTGTCAATGAAAAATTATATACAGAGTCTTAACTGGGCCACTATTGGGATCTCTGAAAATTTAAGATTTAGAGAAAACTTCAAATTGAAGAGTTTAACAACTTCTTCGTCTGTAAAGGAATGGTGTTTTTGAATTTTTTTAAATTTTACCGTCACTTTTCAATATGGCGGCCACTTTAAATAGTTTTTTTTTTTAAACGATATTTAAAGACTTCTTGGATATTTTTTAAATAGTTTTATATAGTTAAAAAGCACTCTGTATATATTTAAAAAGAGCGGAAACTTGTGACATAAACGTGTCTTCAACTTAAATTGTTTTTGATTAAAATCTAGGTTTTAACGACGCCAGTCAAGGTTAATTTAGGTTATTTGCTTTAAAACATTTAATACTATGTTATTCTTGGTTTTTTTACTTTAATCTTTACATTTCACTTAAATTTGAATGAAATGGGTAGAATCGATTTTGAGAAACTACATTTTTCACAACAGACCTATTAGTCAATGTTCTATTTTTCCCGATAAATCACGTGAATAGATAATGACTGACTGGAAGATATGAGCAAAAATCGATCAAACTTAAGTTCTGATTTTGAGGAATTTGTAATTTTGTGTTTTTTTTTTTTTTGTTTTTTTTTTTTTAATTAGCTACCCACAAATTTTGAATGACAGAAAAGGGGAAAACCTCCCGAGATATTGGCACTACAAGCCCGCTTACCGAAATTCATTAAAATCAGTCCGCACGTTTAGGCCGTAAAAACAAACAACATCGTTCTATATACCAAGTGACCTCAAACGGTTATATTTGCACAAACTTTGACTCCGTTGGCTCATTACATGACTTACTTAATCTGAATTACTTTACCATGGAATATTAAAATTAAATAAAACATTGCTTAACCTTACATAAATTTTTCATCAAATGCATGTAAAGTAAAGGATCTATTATATTAGCATGACTAACGGTTAGCCGCGACTTAGCCCTCTAAGTAGTTCTTGAAAATCTTTTTTTTTTTAATACAGCGTGTTAAAGAAGTCCAGGGACGGTTTAATATTTTTTTAACCATTACAGATAGAGCTACAAAACTTTGTACATTTTGAATGGATATCAAAACCTATTTTAGTACGTATTCAGTGGACCGCTACCTTTCCAAGGGGACGGCCCACAAGGAGTAGGAAATCTTAAATGAGAGCATAGGTCGAGTTGTACATCGAATTAAAGGTCTGTATGAGTAGAATACAATGCCGCAAACTCGACCTCAAAAGGTCCACTCTAGCTCAAATAGCGTGGGTTTAAAGTTCGTATTAAATCAAACAATTTTTTTTTTTTTTTTTTAGCTTTTCAATAATACCAAAATTCAAACCTAGCCGATAATTTTTTTACGTGACTTAGGTAATGTAAGGTACTGATAGCTATGTAATGACAAACATTTTTCTTAAAATAATATCAATTTTTCAGTTTTTTTGTTAGTTGTTTTTAATAACAGATCTTGACTCAAAATTAGTATTGTTAGAAATTACAGTTAGTAAAGTGTAGCCTAATAATAAACTAAACGGATTAGGAACGAGTAATTAAATACAAAATAAAATACCTTAGATTTATAGCATTTGCTCTAAATGGCCTCCTTTCGATTCCACACAATGATAAAGTCTAGCTTCAAATTCTTCCTTTACTTTAGTCAGAGTTTCAGAAATGATTCTTCTACACTCATTTTGAATTCCTTATTGTAACTACTGTAGGGAAATTGGTTTAGTTGTATGACTATTAATGAATAATGAGATGGAGCACCATCTTGCTGGAATACAAAATAAAATACCTTAGATTTATAGCATTTGCTCTAAATGGCCTCCTTTCGATTCCACACAATGATAAAGTCTAGCTTCAAATTCTTCCTTTACTTTAGTCAGAGTTTCAGAAATGATTCTTCTACACTCATTTTGAATTCCTTATTGTAACGACTGTAGGGAAATTGGTTTAGTTGTATGACTGTTAATGAATAATGAGATGGAGCACCATCTTGCTGGAAAAATATTCTTTCATGTTGTAAATAGCCCCCATCATTGCCCACCTGATATTCAATCAAATTTTCCAAATCAGGGATAACTTCATTTTACCAAAACCTCCAAGTATCTTTCACCAGTAAGATTACCACAAATGAACCATCAGTTCCCTAGTAGTCCAGCCCATACCTTCAGTTTTAAAGGATGTTGTGTGTGTTCTTCTCGAAACCAATGCGGGTTTTTTATAAAATATTTTTTTATCTCTAAAACGGTTTGACAGATTGAAACTGAATCTTGGTAATGTATCTAATTAAGGTAAAGCACTATTTTGAAAAAAAAATAACTAACCTAATACAATAACCCGTTTTAAAATGGCGATCGCTTATAGTACCTAATAACTTAGTGAATTATTTTGAAAAAATAAACAACCTAATTCATTAACCTGTTCCAAAATCGTTGTTACTTAAATTTTTCAAAATAAAATCCCGTTTTATAAGTTACTTAGATTTAAAACATTTAAGCAGCCACCATTTTGAAACGGTTTATTGGATTAGGTTAGTTATTTTTCCAAAGTAGATCTTTACTTTATTAGGTACAAGTTTCAATTCAATCGGTCAAACTGTTTTTCAGATAAAACAAATTTTGTGGGAAAAAAAGGGGAAAAAAAGAGAGAAAAAAACAACATATTGGTGGATATTTGGGAAATTACACAATTCCAGACATTTGTTTATAAGAACTTTTTTTATAGTTTTTATGTGGAAAACCACCTCCTGAACTTTGAAAATACAATTGTTCAACATCCTGTATATATGGTTAGAAATAAATACCTATATTTTAAGTCTACAGTAGTCATTATATATAATGCTACATGTTTCACCGTTACACAGACGTCATCTTCAGGTTGATATTCATCAACAAACCCTTCACACATACACATAATAAAAATGTAGTTATAATATTAAAATTATTGTACACTTGTAAATAAATAAATATTGAGCTTGACTTGTGAGATAATATTATGTAGAACAAAAACTCGAACACAAGATCTCACAAAAACTACGTTTATTCAATCAAACGCGTTTCAACGGCAAAGTCGCCATCCTCAGTGATTCATGAGCTACAACAACAAAACCATAACAGTTTCAAGTAATTGTTTTGTTATTGTAGCTCAGTATCACTAAGGATGGCGAGTTTGTCGTTGAAACGCGTTTGATTGAATAAACTTAGTTTTTGTGAGATCTTGTGTTCGATTTTTTGTTCTACCATACACTTGTACACATTATTAGTTAATCTATGTTTGTAAATATCCAATGTTATTTCTAACCATTTAATGGCAATAAAGCAGTTCGAAGGCTAAAATTATCCTATAAATTCACTAACGAATTGGTAAATTGAAATATTTAAATACAGGGAACTATCATTTTAAAAATTGTTTAAATGTAAAACCACCTGAAAACGATCTTTAAAATCGAAAAGGTTTACAGTTATTAATTAAAAACCGATATAATAAATCGTTCAGTACTTTTGTCACATCCTATATATTATGTCACATCAAACAAAACACAACATTGTGTTAAAAGAGAGCAACCATGCAACACTGACTAAATTAAAATCATTACAATCATGCATTAGTTTGTAATAATTATTATTATCTTTTAGGAAAACACCATTTCATTTTATTTTTAAACCAAAGCTGTATGTGTGTATTATTGTGGATTAACGTGTTTAATTAACAATGTCAATGATTAATGCATAGCAATTAACAAAAAGTGCAATCTCGGACGGTCAGATGAGGACAATGGGTGCATTATATCCGGGAACAATATGGCTTGCCTATCGATGGTGTTAGAATTCCCGATTGTTATTCCAGATAGATCTATAATAACTGGGGGTTGCAAGGGGGGTGGACTGCACAAGGCAAAAATACAACTCTATTATGTGGCATGCGTTTTCGATAACACAGATTTCATACTGGTATAGTCACTGGTTTACATTGTGTAACATGTATCTTTAGGTATAACAAAAGGTTTAGGTTAAGTTAGGTTAGGTTAGGTTAGGGTTCGTGTAGGGTTGTTTTCTGTTTTGTTAAGTTATTAAAAGCCGGAACTTTCTCAAAGCTTCAAAACTAAATAAAAATAACCGTCAACAAAAATGTCTTAGTTGTCAATCAAAAATTAAAAATGAACCATGCACTTTTTGAGAAAAAAAAAAAAATAAAAATTACATCACCTAAATAATGGCCTAAACATCGGCGTAAATCGTATTTTATTCAAATTGAGATTTTAACGACGGCGGATTAAGCATAGCTGAACAGTAGTGTTATTTTACCTAACCTAACCTAACCTAATCTTCACATCTCGTTAAAATTTAAACGAAATCGGTAGAGCTCCATTGATGATTTTTTTTTACCAATAATTCACGAACCGAAATTTAAAAAAAAACCCCAAAATTTTAATATATTAATATGACAAAAAAAACCAAAATTTTAATTTTTTAATATGACAAAAAAACCAAAATTTTAATATTTACTCAACATGACTGTGTTTATTCAACAACAAGTTCTGTCTGAATACAACCAAAATCAATTACATTCGATAAACAAACATCGACATAAGGCTTCCCAACATCAATTAAATGTTATGACAAACATAAGCTCACTGCCGATGTAATCGCACTGAATGATGACGTTACGTACAATCCACGAGGCAGTGACTTTACTGTTCTCATTGCATGTTAATTGAGTAATGGAATGATTACAATTCGTGGAGGCTTATCGATTATGTTGTTTGGTTTCTATCGCTGTCATTTTTGTTTAATTTCACATCGATACTTCTGATAACGTGAAAAGCAATGTAAATCTATTGTTCTCGTAAACACTGTTTTATTTATCCCCAAATTATTTTTTTGAATAAATATCTTGTATATACAAATTTACAAAAATGTTTTAATTAAATGTACTAGTTGTGGTGCAATAAAAATGAGACATATCCATTCATTTTATTTTTACAATTCAAAAATTATCTGTAAATGAAGTTTAAATTATAAACTGTATCAACTTTATAAATTGTCATTATATTTCTGTAAATATTGTTACTGTAAATAGAAGAAAGAAATTAAGGTAATAAATTAAAAAAAAAAAAATTATTGTTCGAATGAGTCACAAATTAGGGCTCTGTGACTGTTTTAAAAGATAGTTTTTGTTCGAATTTCTAATGTAATCTATACAGATTGAGTCGATATAAGTAGTATTTTATTGATGGATGATTAAAAGCTAAAATATAGAAAAACGTTTTTATAAAATAAATATTTGTTGTGTTTTAAAGTAGTACAGTGGGGCAACCTCAAACAATTTTACAATGGAAATTGTGTTGATATCATTATAGAACATATTTTCTAAATTCAATTGTAAATCTAATTTGGGATATCTACTAAAATAAAAATCGTAAAATTGGTGTTTTTTGCGCAATTTTGTTTCAAACCAATCGAGTCAACTTCCACCGTTTCTTTATGTGGGCCCTCCCACGTATTTCCACAGGTTTGAGTGAACTAAACTGAACAGGAAACTTAGTGCCCTGGGTAGGATTTTAAATCACATCTACCGGCAACAATCTAAAAAAAAAGTATTGTTATTCTAAACCTCACAAACACTATGATACTAAGAATAGTTAGTCGCTTGAATGATGTAGTCTCTCGTGGTTTTACTAATAACCCCTAATATTTTTCGGTTATAACAACCTAACCTAACTTAACCTAACCTAACCTAACCTAACCTAACCTAACCTAACCAAACTGAACAGGAAACTTAGTGCCCTGGGTGGGATTTTAAATCACAACTACCGGCAACAATCTAAAAAAAAAGTATTGTTATTCTAAACCTCTCAAACACTATGATACTAAGAATAGTTAGTCGCTTGAATGATGTAGTCTCTCGTGGTTTTACTAATAACCCCTAATATTTTTCGGTTATAACAACCTAACCTAACTTAACCTAACCTAACCTAACCTAACCTAACCTAACCTAACCAAACTGAACAGGAAACTTAGTGCCCTGGGTG
Source organism: Aphrophora alni (assembly GCA_963513935.1). Taxonomy (NCBI): domain Eukaryota; kingdom Metazoa; phylum Arthropoda; class Insecta; order Hemiptera; family Aphrophoridae; genus Aphrophora; species Aphrophora alni. The sequence continues at coordinate 22,356,011 of OY740778.1, forward strand.
GGATTTTAAATCACAACTACCGGCAACAATCTAAAAAAAAAGTATTGTTATTCTAAACCTCTCAAACACTATGATACTAAGAATAGTTAGTCGCTTGAATGATGTAGTCTCTCGTGGTTTTACTAATAACCCCTAATATTTTTCGGTTATAACAACCTAACCTAACTTAACCTAACATAACCTAACCTAACCAAACTGAACAGGAAACTTAGTGCCCTGGGTAGGATTTTAAATCACAACTACCGGCAACAATCTAAAAAAAAAGTATTGTTATTCTAAACCTCTCAAACACTATGATACTAAGAATAGTTAGTCGCTTGAATGATGTAGTCTCTCGTGGTTTTACTAATAACCCCTATTATTTTTCGGTTATAACAACCTAACCTAACTTAACCTAACCTAACCTAACCTATCCTAACCTAACCTAACCTAACCTAACCTATCCTAACCTAACCTAACCTAACCTAACCTAACCTAACCTATCCTATCCTAACCTATCCTAACCTAACCTAACCTAACCTAACCTAACCTATCCTAACCTATCCTAACATAACCTAACCTAACCAAACTGAACAGGAAACTTAGTGCCCTGGGTGGGATTTTAAATCACAACTACCGGCAACAATCTAAAAAAAAAGTATTGTTATTCTAAACCTCTCAAACACTATGATACTAAGAATAGTTAGTCGCTTGAATGATGTAGTCTCTCGTGGTTTTACTAATAACCCCTATTATTTTTCGGTTATAACAACCTAACCTAACTTAACCTAACCTAACCTAACCTATCCTAACCTAACCTAACCTAACCTAACCTATCCTAACCTAACCTAACCTAACCTAACCTAACCTAACCTATCCTATCCTAACCTATCCTAACCTAACCTAACCTAACCTAACCTAACCTATCCTAACCTATCCTAACATAACCTAACTTAACCAAACTGAACAGGAAACTTAGTGCCCTGGGTGGGATTTTAAATCACAACTACCGGCAACAATCTAAAAAAAAAGTATTGTTATTCTAAACCTCTCAAACACTATGATACTAAGAATAGTTAGTCGCTTGAATGATGTAGTCTCTCGTGGTTTTACTAATAACCCCTAATATTTTTCGGTTATAACAACCTAACCTAACCTAACCTAACCTAACCTAACCTAACCAAACTGAACAGGAAACTTTGTGCCCTGGGTGGGATTTTAAATCACAACTACCGGCAACAATCTAAAAAAAAAGTATTGTTATTCTAAACCTCTCAAACACTATGATACTAAGAATAGTTAGTCGCTTGAATGATGTAGTCTCTCGTGGTTTTACTAATAACCCCTAATATTTTTCGGTTATAACAACCTAACCTAACCTAACCTAATCTAACCTAACCTAACCTAACCTAACCTAACCTAACCTAACCTAACCAAACTGAACAGGAAACTTAGTGCCCTGGGTGGGATTTTAAATCACAACTACCGGCAACAATCTAAAAAAAAAGTATTGTTATTCTAAACCTCTCAAACACTATGATACTAAGAATAGTTAGTCGCTTGAATGATGTAGTCTCTCGTGGTTTTACTAATAACCCCTAATATTTTTCGGTTATAACAACCTAACCTAACCTAACCTAACCTAACCTAACCTAACCTAACCTATCCTATCCTAACCTATCCTAACCTAACCTAACCTAACCTAACCTAACCTATCCTAACCTATCCTAACATAACCTAACCTAACCAAACTGAACAGGAAACTTAGTGCCCTGGGTGGGATTTTAAATCACATCTACCGGCAACAATCTAAAAAAAAAGTATTGTTATTCTAAACCTCTCAAACACTATGATACTAAGAATAGTTAGTCGCTTGAATGATGTAGTCTCTCGTGGTTTTACTAATAACCCCTAATATTTTTCGGTTATAACAACCTAACCTAACCTAACCTAACCTAACCTAACCTAACCTAACCTATCCTATCCTAACCTATCCTAACCTAACCTAACCTAACCTAACCTAACCTATCCTAACCTATCCTAACCTAACCTAACCTAACCAAACTGAACAGGAAACTTTGTGCCCTGGGTGGGATTTTAAATCACAACTACCGGCAACAATCTAAAAAAAAAGTATTGTTATTCTAAACCTCACAAACACTATGATACTAAGAATAGTTAGTCGCTTGAATGATGTAGTCTCTCGTGGTTTTACTAATAACCCCTAATATTTTTCGGTTATAACAACCTAACCTAACCTAACCTATCCTAACCTAGCCTAACCTAACCAAACTGAACAGGAAACTTTGTGCCCTGGGTGGGATTTTAAATCACAACTACCGGCAACAATCTAAAAAAAAAGTATTGTTATTCTAAACCTCACAAACACTATGATACTAAGAATAGTTAGTCGCTTGAATGATGTAGTCTCTCGTGGTTTTACTAATAACCCCTAATATTTTTCGGTTATAACAACCTAACCTAACCTAACCTATCCTAACCTAGCCTAACCTAACCAAACTGAACAGGAAACTTTGTGCCCTGGGTGGGATTTTAAATCACAACTACCGGCAACAATCTAAAAAAAAAGTATTGTTATTCTAAACCTCACAAACACTATGATACTAAGAATAGTTAGTCGCTTGAATGATGTAGTCTCTCGTGGTTTTACTAATAACCCCTAATATTTTTCGGTTATAACAACCTAACCTAACCTAACCTATCCTAACCTAACCTAACCTAACCAAACTGAACAGGAAACTTTGTGCCCTGGGTGGGATTTTAAATCACAACTACCGGCAACAATCTAAAAAAAAAGTATTGTTATTCTAAACCTCACAAACACTATGATACTAAGAATAGTTAGTCGCTTGAATGATGTAGTCTCTCGTGGTTTTACTAATAACCCCTAATATTTTTCGGTTATAACAACCTAACCTAACCTAACCTATCCTAACCTAACCTAACCTAACCAAACTGAACAGGAAACTTTGTGCCCTGGGTGGGATTTTAAATCACAACTACCGGCAACAATCTAAAAAAAAAGTATTGTTATTCTAAACCTCACAAACACTATGATACTAAGAATAGTTAGTCGCTTGAATGATGTAGTCTCTCGTGGTTTTACTAATAACCCCTAATATTTTTCGGTTATAACAACCTAACCTAACCTAACCTATCCTAACCTAGCCTAACCTAACCAAACTGAACAGGAAACTTTGTGCCCTGGGTGGGATTTTAAATCACAACTACCGGCAACAATCTAAAAAAAAAGTATTGTTATTCTAAACCTCACAAACACTATGATACTAAGAATAGTTAGTCGCTTGAATGATGTAGTCTCTCGTGGTTTTACTAATAACCCCTAATATTTTTCGGTTATAACAACCTAACCTAACCTAACCTATCCTAACCTAACCTAACCTAACCAAACTGAACAGGAAACTTTGTGCCCTGGGTGGGATTTTAAATCACAACTACCGGCAACAATCTAAAAAAAAAGTATTGTTATTCTAAACCTCACAAACACTATGATACTAAGAATAGTTAGTCGCTTGAATGATGTAGTCTCTCGTGGTTTTACTAATAACCCCTAATATTTTTCGGTTATAACAACCTAACCTAACCTAACCTATCCTAACCTAACCTAACCTAACCAAACTGAACAGGAAACTTTGTGCCCTGGGTGGGATTTTAAATCACAACTACCGGCAACAATCTAAAAAAAAAGTATTGTTATTCTAAACCTCACAAACACTATGATACTAAGAATAGTTAGTCGCTTGAATGATGTAGTCTCTCGTGGTTTTACTAATAACCCCTAATATTTTTCGGTTATAACAACCTAACCTAACCTAACCTATCCTAACCTAACCTAACCTAACCAAACTGAACAGGAAACTTTGTGCCCTGGGTGGGATTTTAAATCACAACTACCGGCAACAATCTAAAAAAAAAGTATTGTTATTCTAAACCTCACAAACACTATGATACTAAGAATAGTTAGTCGCTTGAATGATGTAGTCTCTCGTGGTTTTACTAATAACCCCTAATATTTTTCGGTTATAACAACCTAACCTAACCTAACCTATCCTAACCTAGCCTAACCTAACCAAACTGAACAGGAAACTTTGTGCCCTGGGTGGGATTTTAAATCACAACTACCGGCAACAATCTAAAAAAAAAGTATTGTTATTCTAAACCTCACAAACACTATGATACTAAGAATAGTTAGTCGCTTGAATGATGTAGTCTCTCGTGGTTTTACTAATAACCCCTAATATTTTTCGGTTATAACAACCTAACCTAACCTAACCTATCCTAACCTAGCCTAACCTAACCAAACTGAACAGGAAACTTTGTGCCCTGGGTGGGATTTTAAATCACAACTACCGGCAACAATCTAAAAAAAAAGTATTGTTATTCTAAACCTCACAAACACTATGATACTAAGAATAGTTAGTCGCTTGAATGATGTAGTCTCTCGTGGTTTTACTAATAACCCCTAATATTTTTCGGTTATAACAACCTAACCTAACCTAACCTATCCTAACCTAGCCTAACCTAACCAAACTGAACAGGAAACTTTGTGCCCTGGGTGGGATTTTAAATCACAACTACCGGCAACAATCTAAAAAAAAAGTATTGTTATTCTAAACCTCACAAACACTATGATACTAAGAATAGTTAGTCGCTTGAATGATGTAGTCTCTCGTGGTTTTACTAATAACCCCTAATATTTTTCGGTTATAACAACCTAACCTAACCTAACCTATCCTAACCTAGCCTAACCTAACCAAACTGAACAGGAAACTTTGTGCCCTGGGTGGGATTTTAAATCACAACTACCGGCAACAATCTAAAAAAAAAGTATTGTTATTCTAAACCTCACAAACACTATGATACTAAGAATAGTTAGTCGCTTGAATGATGTAGTCTCTCGTGGTTTTACTAATAACCCCTAATATTTTTCGGTTATAACAACCTAACCTAACCTAACTTAACCTAACCTAACCTAACCTAACCAAACTGAACAGGAAACTTTGTGCCCTGGGTGGGATTTTAAATCACAACTACCGGCAACAATCTAAAAAAAAATATTGTTATTCTAAACCTCACAAACACTATGATACTAAGAATAGTTAGTCGCTTGAATGATGTAGTCTCTCGTGGTTTTACTAATAACCCCTAATATTTTTCGGTTATAACAACCTAACCTAACCTAACTTAACCTAACCTAACCTAACCTAACCAAACTGAACAGGAAACTTTGTGCCCTGGGTGGGATTTTAAATCACAACTACCGGCAACAATCTAAAAAAAAATATTGTTATTCTAAACCTCACAAACACTATGATACTAAGAATAGTTAGTCGCTTGAATGATGTAGTCTCTCGTGGTTTTACTAATAACCCCTAATATTTTTCGGTTATAACAACCTAACCTAACCTAACTTAACCTAACCTAACCAAACTGAACAGGAAACTTTGTGCCCTGGGTGGGATTTTAAATCACAACTACCGGCAACAATCTAAAAAAAAATATTGTTATTCTAAACCTCACAAACACTATGATACTAAGAATAGTTAGTCGCTTGAATGATGTAGTCTCTCGTGGTTTTACTAATAACCCCTAATATTTTTCGGTTATAACAACCTAACCTAACCTAACTTAACCTAACCTAACCTAACCTAACCAAACTGAACAGGAAACTTTGTGCCCTGGGTGGGATTTTAAATCACAACTACCGGCAACAATCTAAAAAAAAATATTGTTATTCTAAACCTCACAAACACTATGATACTAAGAATAGTTAGTCGCTTGAATGATGTAGTCTCTCGTGGTTTTACTAATAACCCCTAATATTTTTCGGTTATAACAACCTAACCTAACCTAACCTATCCTAACCTAACCTAACCTAACCAAACTGAACAGGAAACTTTGTGCCCTGGGTGGGATTTTAAATCACAACTACCGGCAACAATCTAAAAAAAAATATTGTTATTCTAAACCTCACAAACACTATGTACTAAGAATAGTTAGTCGCTTGAATGATGTAGTCTCTCGTGGTTTTACTAATAACCCCTAATATATTTCGGTTATAACAACCTAACCTAACCTAACTTAACCTAACCTAACCTAACCTAACCAAACTGAACAGGAAACTTTGTGCCCTGGGTGGGATTTTAAATCACAACTACCGGCAACAATCTAAAAAAAAATATTGTTATTCTAAACCTCACAAACACTATGATACTAAGAATAGTTAGTCGCTTGAATGATGTAGTCTCTCGTGGTTTTACTAATAACCCCTAATATTTTTCGGTTATAACAACCTAACCTAACCTAACTTAACCTAACCTAACCTAACCTAACCAAACTGAACAGGAAACTTTGTGCCCTGGGTGGGATTTTAAATCACAACTACCGGCAACAATCTAAAAAAAAATATTGTTATTCTAAACCTCACAAACACTATGATACTAAGAATAGTTAGTCGCTTGAATGATGTAGTCTCTCGTGGTTTTACTAATAACCCCTAATATTTTTCGGTTATAACAACCTAACCTAACCTAACTTAACCTAACCTAACCTAACCTAACCAAACTGAACAGGAAACTTTGTGCCCTGGGTGGGATTTTAAATCACAACTACCGGCAACAATCTAAAAAAAAGTATTGTTATTCTAAACCTCACAAACACTATGATACTAAGAATAGTTAGTCGCTTGAATGATGTAGTCTCTCGTGGTTTTACTAATAACCCCTAATATTTTTCGGTTATAACAACCTAACCTAACCTAACTTAACCTAACCTAACCTAACCTAACCAAACTGAACAGGAAACTTTGTGCCCTGGGTGGGATTTTAAATCACAACTACCGGCAACAATCTAAAAAAAAATATTGTTATTCTAAACCTCACAAACACTATGATACTAAGAATAGTTAGTCGCTTGAATGATGTAGTCTCTCGTGGTTTTACTAATAACCCCTAATATTTTTCGGTTATAACAACCTAACCTAACCTAACTTAACCTAACCTAACCTAACCTAACCAAACTGAACAGGAAACTTTGTGCCCTGGGTGGGATTTTAAATCACAACTACCGGCAACAATCTAAAAAAAAATATTGTTATTCTAAACCTCACAAACACTATGATACTAAGAATAGTTAGTCGCTTGAATGATGTAGTCTCTCGTGGTTTTACTAATAACCCCTAATATTTTTCGGTTATAACAACCTAACCTAACCTAACTTAACCTAACCTAACCTAACCTAACCAAACTGAACAGGAAACTTTGTGCCCTGGGTGGGATTTTAAATCACAACTACCGGCAACAATCTAAAAAAAAATATTGTTATTCTAAACCTCACAAACACTATGATACTAAGAATAGTTAGTCGCTTGAATGATGTAGTCTCTCGTGGTTTTACTAATAACCCCTAATATTTTTCGGTTATAACAACCTAACCTAACCTAACTTAACCTAACCTAACCTAACCTAACCAAACTGAACAGGAAACTTTGTGCCCTGGGTGGGATTTTAAATCACAACTACCGGCAACAATCTAAAAAAAAAGTATTGTTATTCTAAACCTCACAAACACTATGATACTAAGAATAGTTAGTCGCTTGAATGATGTAGTCTCTCGTGGTTTTACTAATAACCCCTAATATTTTTCGGTTATAACAACCTAACCTAACCTAACTTAACCTAACCTAACCTAACCTAACCAAACTGAACAGGAAACTTTGTGCCCTGGGTGGGATTTTAAATCACAACTACCGGCAACAATCTAAAAAAAAATATTGTTATTCTAAACCTCACAAACACTATGATACTAAGAATAGTTAGTCGCTTGAATGATGTAGTCTCTCGTGGTTTTACTAATAACCCCTAATATTTTTCGGTTATAACAACCTAACCTAACCTAACTTAACCTAACCTAACCTAACCTAACCAAACTGAACAGGAAACTTTGTGCCCTGGGTGGGATTTTAAATCACAACTACCGGCAACAATCTAAAAAAAAATATTGTTATTCTAAACCTCACAAACACTATGATACTAAGAATAGTTAGTCGCTTGAATGATGTAGTCTCTCGTGGTTTTACTAATAACCCCTAATATTTTTCGGTTATAACAACCTAACCTAACCTAACTTAACCTAACCTAACCTAACCTAACCAAACTGAACAGGAAACTTTGTGCCCTGGGTGGGATTTTAAATCACAACTACCGGCAACAATCTAAAAAAAAATATTGTTATTCTAAACCTCACAAACACTATGATACTAAGAATAGTTAGTCGCTTGAATGATGTAGTCTCTCGTGGTTTTACTAATAACCCCTAATATTTTTCGGTTATAACAACCTAACCTAACCTAACCTATCCTAACCTAACCTAACCTAACCAAACTGAACAGGAAACTTTGTGCCCTGGGTGGGATTTTAAATCACAACTACCGGCAACAATCTAAAAAAAAATATTGTTATTCTAAACCTCACAAACACTATGATACTAAGAATAGTTAGTCGCTTGAATGATGTAGTCTCTCGTGGTTTTACTAATAACCCCTAATATTTTTCGGTTATAACAACCTAACCTAACCTAACCTAATCAAACCTAACCTAACCTAACCTAACCTAACCTAACCTAACCTAACCTAACCTAACCTAACCTAACCTCTTCTAGGTACCACTAGGAACAACTGAAAACGGCTTACGAAATTCTAGGCGTCTTAATAAATAATTTTTCAGTTTTGGGTGTAATTAATGACAGAATAACTGTTGTTATACACATAATAAAAATTTTGATTAATTGTTTTGTAATATTAGAAAACTAAACAGATGATATTTCGTAAGTGTAAAAGTATTAAAGTATCTACTAACCTTCTAACACTTTTAGATGAAATCATCCCTCCGGGGCTTACTACGGTGAGTACGAGCTTAGTAATCCAGAGGGATTCTAGCTGCCACTACACCTTTTTCATCTAGTCTTGTCTAGTCTGATCACTCTCTTTCATATTTCCTATAAGGTTCTTAAGAAACTGTGATTCTTTCCTGACCCTGGGGCTATTACAGTGTTCAAAGGCTGGGGTCTTTATTTTATCATCTTTGTTTCTTTTTTTATAAGGCGAGTGGAACAAGAAGGTTTACATTTAGCAGAAAAACACCTATTAACCCAGAAGCTGCTTGCGAAATATCGAAAACTGTCTTGAGAAGGTGGGTTAAGGTAGAGAGGTGTAACCAAAGGAAGGTCTCGAGCATCTTAACTAAACATTCAAGAAACGTGTAAATACTTTTGTTTTAATCTACGGTAGCCTTAAAATTATTCTGTGCATTATTACATAAAACAGCAGAACGTACTTTTGAAGTGTGAAGTAGTGGAACGAAGGAAACTTTTGATCCTCTGCCTGTCAGGAGCTCCAATAGTAGATAACCTAGGAACAGTTTCTAAAACACACTGAAGATATAGAACAGGACTGGAACGTCTATGAAGTGCACAAAATGACAGAGGTGCCTAAGGGTAAAAAACCAACTACAAACCTTTAGATATACAAATTATGTTCTAGGTATGTTCAAATTTAATTACATTTACAGTGTCTTTCAAAAAAACTATAAAATGTAATTTATCTACACATTTTCTATTTTGCAAAGTTGTGCAACTTTTGAGTCAAGAAATATGTTATTTTTTATGGATATATTCATCATTTATCTGAACCGTCGAAACGTTTATTTCTGATGTAAGGAAAACTCACTTTATCATGGAAGAAATCAAATAGTCTCCACAATTAATTAACATCTGTACCACATATTACTTACCCAGTGTAAGAAATAAAGTTTAGCAATCGTAAAAAATGACATCCTCTCTTTTTTAAGTTAATTAACTTCAGGAAACTGAGAACGTGTTACTCAGTAAATTCATTGTCGTTGTCCTATACGTAAGTACGATATCGGTCACAAAAATCTATATTGTTATTACTGAGTTGTGAGCTCCATACAAGAAAAAACAAAGGTAATTGAATATTTTTCTGTTGGAATATCTTTAATATTACAGGAAGTTGTTCATATCGTCAAGATATTCTAACAAAATTAAGTAATATCATCGAAAAAAAAATTGTTTAATCTTGAGCTACGATTTACGTACGACGATTTGTAGATTTTTTTATAAATATTACCATGTCAACCATTTTCATAAAATAACAAACAAAACAGATGATTACGTTTATAATATTCAGTAAAATTCAATTATTCAAGACAATTTCAGGTTGGGCCTAAATTTGGAACAGTATTAAAACAAAGTTTTGGCTTAAAATTTAACAGATTAAAAAGGTTATTAGGATCATCAGGTACAATAATTCAAGAGAATTTTAGGTAGCTTTGTACTAATATGAATAATTTGGTAGGATTTGAAACAAAGGTTTGACCTAAAGTATAATTAACTTGATCCAATGAAGAAAGCCTAGAGCTGGATCCTACCAGTTTCTTCAATTAATTGCTTGCATTTCTCATGATATTTAATTAAAGCCTAGGAAAACCCATTGGACGAGATGCTGTATCTCCTATCTCCAGTCTTCAGTTATGGTCAGATGTATGTAGCACTCTCTCTTGTCATTTGATAGTGTTAAAAATTTTGTTGACACCGAAAAACATCAAAAAATACATTAATAATAACAACAAATTGTACACAAAGAAGATTATAACTTCATTTCAAAATCATTTTTTATCACTTGTATTGAGAGTTATATTTCGAAATCAGAATAATTGGTTTTTTTTTTGTATTGCAGTCATCGCAACACGGGTTTACTAGTAAGATATAAAGTTTTGAATAGTGTGCTTTAAAACCATATAGAAATTCAAAACAATCTAATTAAAAATACCACAATGACGACCATTTTTGATTTATTTCTCGGGGTGTTATTTAACTTATAACACACTAAATTCATTGCAAATTTACTGATTTCAATTCTGTAATAGTATCAATCTCTCAACTATGATAGTTGTGAAGTTATTGTTGAAAATATAATTTCTAACCTGGATCTCACAAAAATCTCATATTTGTATTTACTTGACCCACCAAGGTGAGGTCATCAACACGAGCGTAGTGAGTGGAAATTCAATTCACATATGTACAGCTTCCTGGCCCCTCACTCCTCAGGCCTAAGATGATAATAGGTGCGAAACGATTGAAGGCTTTTTAATGTATAAATCGATTTACAGAATGTCCTAGTATTATATTGTATGATAGGGCTGTGTAAGTACTATGATGTTTCCCATCTACTAGTTCAATATATTTAACTGATAAATCAGTACAGTCAACTGACATAAAACTAGAACAATGCACGTATTTAAAGGTCCAGGCTTTTATGTTAAACAAACAAATTGACCAGACTGTACGGGTGTTAAAGCTTATTATAGCGCTCAGGTCATAGTCTGGGTATAATCTGTTTTAAATACTCATTGATTGTTTCCAATGCTGAAATTACCTTCATAGCCATCAACCACTGGCAAATATTGTTTTAGCTTTAGTAACTGGGGGTTGGACAAAGGTAATTAGGCGTGGATTTCAGTGTTATGTCCATTCTTAATTCAGATGTTTTCGATGTTTAATAACGGTCATTTCTCGTGCGTTTATACAGAGTGTTACAATAATCGACAATGGAAAATACAAAATTTAAAAGTGTGATTTAAATAATTTAATATTGTTAATCCAGACTTAAAATAGTATTTTACAATTCTAGCATGATCAATTTTACTTTTTGAATATACAGGGTGTCTCATGATTAATACTCACTCTCTAAAACGTGTTTGAAATACATACGGATTCTAGTCGCTAATCAAGTTAAAAATTAAAAAAAGATCGGACCATAAGATCAAAACAAAATATGCTGATTTTCTCACAATTGGGTTAAACGTTTTTTGTTGAAATACAGACTCCAGAGACTAAAACAAAAGATTACCATATCCAATAAAAAGATTTTTATCCAGTTATGTAGGGGTGAAATTCACTGCAACCTCTAGAAATCTATCTAGGAACTCTAGTTTATAGAATCCCCTCCAGTACCAACTACTTTGAGAAGTGAAGCACATGTAGGAGTAAAGGGTGGGTATTTCCTCTACATCAATCTGGTACCCTAAAAGACTTTTAGTATTTTTTGTGTATTGACTAATAGATGGTGTGTGGTTTCGTTCCCTCTCATGGTAGTATCTTCAGGTACCATTATTCTCAACGAGTCATCTATCCTGCCTGATTGACCTAGTAGCGGAAACAGAATGTTCCTTCTTCCATGTTTTTGAGACCTCTTCGTTGGGTGCATCTTCAACCAGTAGTGTGATTTCTTCTGTGTGGTCCCCACGTTGTTGAAGAAATCTTGACGAAGCTGAAGACTCCCCATGCTGAATACCACGTAAGACTGGCTCCATTTTATCAGAACGTCGATTTAGTGACACTTCTCACATAAATTTAGTATTTTTTATTTCCCTCTCCGTGTTTTTCCCAAGAGCAGCTAGCGGAGGAAAGATGGTCCACACTACCAGAGTCTCGCTTAGTCAGGTAAGGCTAAATACTGTAAGAGATCACCAAGTATCTCACAGGCTTCGTATCCAACAATTTTTGCCCGGTGGCATTCACCCAAAGAGCAAAAGTAACTTTACACTTGGAAAGGAGAGAGACAGTAAAATCTCAGTAAGGGGGGGAGTTAAAGTGAAAAAGAGCTGAAAGAATATATCAAGAAAGATACACCTGCAAGGCGTGAAAAGTAATGCAGGTTGCAGAAAAACATGCACAGTGTCTGAAATAGCTGTTTTCGGTGGATGCTCACTGAGGAATGGGTTCACCAGTCTCTACGCCATATTGTTTAAAAGTAAAACTAACTATTCGGAGAAAGTTATTTTGATTAAATATGAGAAATATTATAGCAATCACAAAGCAACGTAGCTGGATCTACACCTTTTGTCTTGTAGTCGTGAGTTAAATCCGTCCCTTTCTTCTTTCTTATCAGGCCTCTCTTGACCAACTCTTATTCTCTTCCTACACTGAAGCTATTATAATGTTCCAGTCTTTCTTCCTTTTTTTATAACGCGATGATGGCTGAGAGATTTTTTACCTTTAAACAACAAGGAAAAAATACCAAACTACTATTTTCAGGCGAAGAGACCTTCGCAAACGATAAGTTACTTCAGTGAACGCGATTTCGATTTATTAATCTAATACACAACTTTCTCTTTATTACGTATATGTAAGAACAACTAAATCAGTACTTTGAGTGTTACAAATGTTCTGGACACATGTACGACTTGAGCCTGCGGTAATGTGCGGAAATTGATTTACACCCAAACATATACAGCTATCAATTAACAATAAACAAACAATACCTGTATACATTTCAATTATCGTTTGTATTAAACACAGTGATTGATTGATTATTGTCATTACTATTTAGGTTAATGTAACAATTCAACAATGTTCTACAGAGTCGAGATCTGGATGAGCTGTCTCAGTCATGAACTGATGAGTTTTAAAATAAACTAATTTCGAAACTAGGAGAGCCCATGGACGTAGAACCTATTCGATTCAAAAGAAGAAAGGGGAACAGTATCCGTCACTTACATATCACTACCATCACGAAACTTTCTTCTGCGCTTGCTCCCAGAGTCCGAAATCACCGGACAGGCCGAACATACTCCCAAGGTACTTATGTTTCGGCAAGATTTCCCAAGCCACGCATGATGAATAGACGTCGGGTCGCACTCCACATCATCTACCAATGAGAGCGCCTTTTATCTAAATACGTCCGATTTTTTTACTCACCAGCCGCACCTGGAAGCAAATTGGAAACTACAACGCCGAACTCTCACTCACAAAATAGGTGCACTTGGTGCAACATCCACCACTAGCACATACTACCATCATGAAGCCTTCCTCGGCCTTTGCCCCTAGAAGCCGAAATCTCTGGACAGGCTGAGCATATTACTATGGCACTCATGTCGGCAAGGTTTCCCATGCCACGTTTGATGAGTCACCGTCGGGTTCCTCACGCGATACCTTTCCCCACATCACCTACATAGGGCGACGCCCGTCACTCATCACATGGAACAGGGTAACATACCAACCAAAGCTGGAAGCAAGCCGGCATGCAGGAAAACTTTCCTCCAGTTTGTTTTACAGAATCTTCTATGCAAAGAACGGGGCTCTTTGAGTGGTGTGGGCCTACCACACTGTTTCAGACATCGCCATCCTAAACATCACAGGTATCGTCCTTATTGACCTTCTGGCTCTGCAAAAAATATAAGGTAGCCAAGAGGATACCCAAAACAACAACGATGGTGAAGAGCGATGGCTAGGAGAGACAACGAAAAGATGGACTGCCAGACTCATCCCAACAATGAAAGATTGGCTAAAGCGAGGACACGGTCAGGTCAACTATTTTTTTTACACAATTTTGATCCGAAGATGGCCTATTTCGACAATATTTTTGCAGGATAAGCCCACCACTATTCGCTGCAAGGAGGGCTTTGAGGATTACACACCGTGTTTAACAGCGATTGACGGAGTGCAGAGAAAAAGCAGGAGTGGTGAGAGAAATAACTCCAGATAATGTTGGCAGCAAGATACTTCAGAAGAAGGAGGACTGGGAAAAGGTGGTAACTTCTTCGAAACAGTGTTACGACGGAACAAAATAGACGAGGGATATCAAGATACCCGGAGTTATTTATGATAGATAGAGGGCCCCAGAGGCTTATGAAGACCTAGACCTATATGAAGAGTTAAAATGCCAGAGAAAAGGAGGCTTAAAGGTTTTAGTGGGTAAACCCGGCAACGCCTGTGATTCCCACACTTGGGAGACACGTGCTTCATATGGTGTATAAAAACCTCTGACTGTTTGCTTTCTCTGATCAATTAGTATAGAGCACCTATTATTATGACGTAACATTTTACTTTCAGATTTTCTTTTAAATTAAAATTTTGAAACATCTTTAAAAAATTGGATGTTTTTTTAAACACACACACACACACACACCCAGGGAGAGAGAGTTATACCATACTTTCTGTTTTACAAAACACAATCAAACAAATGAAATATTATCCAATACAAGCGACCCGCGTACCCGTGTTACCGCGGGTAAAAAATTTAAAAAAGTTCATTAATCTTAAGGCGAAATTGATTTATAAAAATGTTCAAATTTGATCATCTGCCATTTCACGTGATCGATTACAATGAGTCTAAAACTCATTTAACTTTGTTCAGTAGTTCAAACTAATTAAGAAAATATATAACAGTGATAGGTTCAACCGTTTATTAATACATATAGCTACATATTTATAAACGTATTTATCAATACTCATAATACTTCTCTAAAAACGACGTTCCGTGTGATTGTTTCACCATCAGCTGTAATTGACTGTCCTTCAATTGAATGAACAAAGATTTTCACTCCTGAAAACGAACGACATCGACTGAGAACTACATAAAGCTGACCATGGGAGAAGACAGGGCGTGGCAAAAATAGTGTGATGCGTGACAAAAATAGTGTTGATGGTCAAGGAAAAAGCCAAAATCAGTGGAAACTGAGTACGTGAGAAACTTATTGGGATAGAAGAGTCTGAGGGTGAAAGTTTTATTCTTGGAATAAGAACTCGTTCACCTGCTGAAGCTCCAGTTAAAATCGTACAATCAATAAGGTTCTGACGCATGATCTCAACTTTCAAACACATCCCATTAATAAGTCCACGACTCGCATCCAAATTTCGAATCAACATAACCAAAGCACCTTGCAAGCACCAATTTCTATCTTGGAAGACCGCTAATTTAAAGTGTATTTAAGAACTGTGTTTGATACTTAAGTTGTTCTGTACCGTTACTGATTTCCTTGTCAAAACTAAGGAACACTTTTCTTCTCCAGGAAGTAGTTCCATGACTTAGTTTGGACACATGACTAAGCTAATACATTTGTTTCTTTTATTTACAATAACCTATTACTATAAGACTGGGATGTAAAGGCATCAAACAATATGTAAACAATCTCAAGACAACCCCATAACATAAGATCTTGCACTTAAAATGAGATCTTTCACGAAACAAAAAAGAAATATAACGTAAAATTAAGTAAAACTTGCTAACATTTACAGTGTAATGATAAAATAATCATCTTAAAATGGCTGAGTTTAAACACACTTAAAATGTATTTAATTTCCAACAGCTGATACATTTGTTATTTATTTACGATTATTGGTTTACTTTTTATATATCAAAATAGTTTTATATGGAGATTACTGAAACTTCAGAAACCTATATCTCAGGAACCACTTGACTTATATACTTGAAACTTCGGTTTTAGTAGTTTCTCACTAAGGTCTATGATTGTGCAAAATTTCAAGCTCCCAGCCTATACAGTTTTCGAGTTGAAAAATCAAACGGACAGACTTAGCGTTTTATTAATATGATAAATCTCTTTACCATATAATAAAGACGTTCTGTTTTCTTAAAAACTAAATCAATAATTCGATAATATATTATTTAATGTACGTAAATCTCAATGACTTTTTTAGTGTATGCAAAACATGGTTCCATCTAACACTCATTTTATCAAAACTAAGTTTCCTAAATTTTCCTTTGTACTTTTTAAATTTACGCTTAAATTTTGTAATTTTGTTTTATAAAGAAAGTTTTGTTTAGATTATTTTTTCTAATAAGTGTATATATTTTTCTCTATCGTTTTAATGTTAAAAAATTTGAATTATACCGGGTTAATAAAAAGTCAAGACCCCCCCCTCTAATATTTTTCTAAGTAAATATACAGAGATACCCTTTTGGTGGTCGTGCAATCTTAGCAGGAAGTTTCATTTTATGATTTTGAAAATTTTGAGTGTCCCCCAAAAATGGGGGATTTTGGGGACAACTCAAAAATTTTAAATGTAAACCCCCTTCAAGTGACACCTCATTTTGAAGTGTTTACAAAAACTTAAAGAATGGTGAAAACCAGAGTTCGTTATCTCTTCTCTATCAAAAATGGTAGCCCGTCAAAAGTTATTGAAGTCTACACAAAATTTCATCCTTATAAAATTCAGCTTGTCCATGAGTTGAATAAAGATGATCCAGACCGTCGTCTTCAATTGAATAAACAATGGATGAGCTAAAATTAGAGTTTCTATTTCCTCACAAAATTGAAGACGACGGTCTGGATCATCTTCATTCAACTCATGGACAAGCTGAATTTTATAAGGATGAAATTTTGTGTAGACTTCAATAACTTTTGACGGGCTACCATTTTCGATAGAGAAGAGATAGCGAACTCTGGTTTTCACCATTCTTTAAGTTTTTGTAAACACTTCAAAATGAGGTGTCACTTGAAGGGGGTTTACATTTAAAATTTTTGAGTTGCCCCCAAAATCCCCCATTTTTGGGGGGGACACAAAATTTTCAAAATCATAAAATGAAACTTCCTGCTAAGATTGCACGACCACCAAAAGGATATCTCTGTATATTTACTTAGAAAAATTTTAGAGGGGGGGGTCTTGACTTTTTATTCACCCGGTATATTAAAATTATTTAAACGGACAATATAAATTTCCTCGCAGATGACCAACAATTAATCTCTCTCTCATTGTTGTGCGATCTCTACAACGTATTTCATAGAGTAACAGCATTTCATTATTGTTTCATATGTCACACTTTGATGACTTAACTCCTACCCTTTCAATCATATTATTATTGATATACTAGCCAGCTGTTTGATTTACACTTGCATAACAGCACACGTACAAACACAATACAGTTGCACATCGCTTGCTTACGATCAGCTGATGAGGCGGTTTCAGTTGATCGATTGACTCTTAATAACACATGTTTAGTTCGTGATTCATATCTGTCGGTGGGGTTCTGAAAAATGTTAAAAAAAAAAAAAAAATTTCACAATCTTTTGTACGAGTTAGTTTAATTTAATTTTTTTTTTTTTTTACAGATAAATCTTACGAAAAGAAAAATGTAATTAATGAATTTTATTGCAGGGCGAACTTTAGGGTAAAATCGAGGAAAACGATTCTAGTCCTAGTGAAGGAATAAAGATATGTACAAATTAGTTGATGAACGTCATCATGTAACTTACCCAACCCGATCCTCTATATGTAATGCCCAAATTTTGGTTTCTTGGGCTTTGTATTAAATGTTAAATTGTCTGATAGTTTAAGGGACTTTATTCAATAGAGGAAGTTTGTTTTAAACAGTTATTGACAAGTTTTCTGAACCTCATAATTGTGAATATAACTGTTTTCTTGACGTAGGCTAAACCATAGCCTCATATATGTGTAGATCCCTACAATAAATTTAAAAGGTTTCCACTCGCTTCGCTCTTGTCGTTGTTTAGGCCTTTACAGGATCTCGTTAATTTAAGAATATCACAATTTTTTAGCAGGTTAGATTTGGAAATTACATTTTTTACAATAACTTTGCTATTTGTCTTCGTAAAGATGTAAGGTTTGTACCATTACACGCAGAATTGAAATCCGCACATTTTATTAAATTTAGTGTGAATAAAATATGATAAGAACATGAAAAAACTGTTTAAAATGGTTGCTATTTTGACATTTTCATTTTTTTTCTTTTAAATAATTTTCTATGAGCACATAATGTAATCCCTTATATAAAATTTCAAATTCCAAGCTTAGTTTTTGTGGCCGCTGTCGCGCTAAGGCGTTTTGAAAATAACTTTTTCGGTTTCCTGACCTTGAAATATGAATATTTGTCGTAAAAAACACAGATCGATATTTTTAAAGTTTACCAAACCTGCCCTATATTTTGTATACTGGATAAGTAGGCCTACAAACGAACTAACAACTATTTTATTCCCTTTTACTCAATTTGTTAAAGAACGTCGGGACTTTTCTTGACAGCTTCTGCGATAACAATTTTCATTAATTTTGATATAACAAAAATTAAAATTTTACAAAAGATTAGTAATAAATAGATAAGATGTTGATTTTTACCCGGATTTATATATGAAAAATATTAGTTTCGAACTTTAAACATGAAAGTTTACTTACGACCAATTTGAGTCTTCAACTTTGAAATTGAATATCTCAGATATTTAAGTAAAAGTGTTGCCGCTTCGCTCAATTGCCAACTCAAAATTTAGAGATTTTATTTTTATTTTGAAAATCTTATAGTATTCCGTAAGAAGTTGAAATCATTCTGTTTCTACACGAAGACAACCTGTTTTTAAACGTAAATTAAACATCATTCTCCTTTGAGTAATCCAAGGATTCCACATATTATAAACAATTCTAGATTTTGTACGCCATCTGTCCTCATTTCCGACTGAATAATAATAATAAATCACTTTGTAGTATACTGATTATATTAATTAAAATAATAATAATAAATAAATAACAACAAAAGCAATAACCTAACCTAACCTAACCACACGCTGAGGTTATTGAAAACACACGTAAACAAAATATAGTCTAATAGTTTACCACCTAAAAACTCAATATTGTAGTCAATGAAAACAATCCAATAGCGTGTAATATATCGCACAATTAAATACACAAACTTACACCATCAATAGTATATACTATCAATTAATATAATATACAATCTGATTAGCGCTATCATGGTACTTACCCAGTCTAAATACAAGCAGATACTCTAAATTGAATGCTCATAGTTGGTCTTTAGGACTTTGTAGGAAATGTTAAATTGTATTGGTAGATCAGTAGGGTAGGTTTGTTTTTAATTATGTGCTACTACTTCGCTGATGTCAGATAAGCTAACGAGCCTTATAGATGTGTATATAAAGTAATCTACGCTTGTCTGTGACTCGACCCTGCCAATTTTCGTAAAACGAATATTAACCATCATGAGTAATGAGTACTGAATAATCCAAAGGGACTCAACCATTTCTACGTTGTTTTGTGTTTAAGTCGCTCTCTTTTTACTTCCTATCAGGTCTCCCTTAACCAACACTTGTTCTTTTTGGACTCTGACACTATTACAGTATTTAAAGGCTAGTTGTTTTTATTTTATGATGAACCTATGATGAACGAGAGGTTTTTGACCTTTAAAACAACAAGGGAAATATAAATTTACACAAGCAAATAAGAGCAAAGTTAAAAATGGTGTGTTAACAAAACACACAGACACTGATTGTTGAGAAAAGTATGAAAACTGTTTGATATTTCAAGAAGTACTTTAGATAGTATGTCGTTTTATAGCTCTTAACCTGATATACATATACAGGGTGGTACAAAGTTTGGTAGGATATACAGGGTGTTCCAAAAATTAACAAATTTTATTTTTCTCAACTTTTTTTATGTAAAGCTATTATTATTTTTTAATTTATTCTAATAGGTCAATTTAAGATACTTAAAAGGTATTTTTCAATTATCTTTCATAACAACCGAGTTATGGTGTTTTAAAATTCACAATTTTGTAATAATATTAAAGGATCTTTGCAGACCTGAGTGAATAATTATTTATTATTTGGTTATTGTGATTTAAATCAAGCCTAGATGTATTTGAAATGACATATCTAGTTAAGGCTGTTCTAAAAAAATTAACCTACATATTTTAAATTACACAAATTATTAGAACCAAATGTTATTTTAGTTTATTTTTATTATCCAATAATATAAGTTAAACAAATTTCAGTAAGCATACTAACATAGTAGTTATAAATAAATATTGAGCTTGACTTGTGAGATAATATTAGATAGGAAAAAACTCAAACACAAGATCTCACAAAAATTACGTTTACTTAATCAAACGCGTTTAAGTTGTAGTTTAGTTATTATAGCTCATGTATCACTAAGAATGGCGACTTTGTCGTTGAAACGCGTTTGATTAAGTAAACGTAATTTTTGTCAGATTTTGTGTTCGAGTTTTTTTCTATGTAACATATTAGTTGAAAGTCTAGTTTTTAAATATTGTGTACTAAAACTGCAAAGAACGTTTATTATTGTAGTTTCCAAAATTGCGAATTATAAAAAGTCGTAACTAGGTTGCTATTAAAGTTAAATTAACAATTAAAAATTCATTTTAATTATATTCAGTTTACCTATTAGAATATGTGGAAGTAATGATAGTTTTATATTTAAAAAGTTGAGAAAAACCACGTTTTATTAATTTTGGAACATCCTGTATACCCTACTAAACTTTTGAAACACCCTGTAGAAATGTCAAGTTAATCACTCTAAAATGAGAGATCGAAAATCTTTCTATCTAAAGCAGTTCTTGAAATATTAACCCCTTTCCATACTTTTCTATAAAACTGTGTGGTAAATTTGATGTTACAATTTTTGACAGATTTTTAACAATAAGTAAGACATAAAATCTGACGTTTTTAACTTGTTGATTTTATATGGGTAAAAATATATTTCTTTTTTAATATTACCTTACACATTAGTGAAGATAAATTAATAATAAACCTACAGATATATGGAATATATTTATATAGGTATTAACTTTTATAAGTAAAAATTAAATACTTGTATTAATTCGATCTAAATTTCCACACATCTTTAAATATTTACCGAAACCATTTAGTAGTTCGTATGTATTTGACACAATAAACTAAACTCAAAATTTAACGATGTTTTTATAGACCGATTTTGATCAAACTGTAGTCGATATTTATTCTCTAAGGTGATGAATAGTTATTTGTGCAACTAGTGAGCAAAGTGGCAGTTTTCTAAATGAGAGAAAAATGTTGACGCACGAGGCTTGCCGAGTGCGTCAATTTCATCGAGTTGCTCACTTTGATCACGAATTGCACAATATACTTTGTCTACAGTTATTATTTTGTGACAAATAAAAAACATACTTCAGCAGTAACACAATTTAATAAAACATTAATTTAATACAATAGTGTTCAAACAAACAATCAATTACAATTCGATCTTTAAATCCACATTTTTCTTATTTTTCAGATTATTTTAAAATCTGAACTGTCCATATTTTAAAACTAACTACACAAAATATAGCAGTAGTGATAAACAACATATCAACACTGAGTAGAAGTTCTCACGTCAAAATTGAGGTTATTTATGAATATTACAAATAACTTAGGTGTATTGTTGAGGAAACGGGATTGCCAACTTCAAAACTCGGCAAACAAAAATACTCTCCGTGTACATACACTGTCAATCATCTTCATGAATAGTTACTTGTTTTCAACTTTAAAACGTTGTTTATTTATGTTATTTTACATGTAAGAATTAATCTAACCTACATACGGGACATTTCCTGTATATTATAAATCAATTCAAATAAACTTAACCTAAATTTCGTTTTGTTCGGTTGCCATTCGGAGTGAGCAAAGTAGTGTGCAAAGTAGTGGGCAAAGTGAAACTGTTGAGAAATCAGCTGTTTTGCAAACTAATTTAAATGAACAAAATGTCATTTTGTCAACAACTGTAGGCAAAATAAATTTCCCATCCGTTGTTAAGTATTAAATTTCAAATTCATAAACTGCCCACTTAAATATTTCCACATAGATTATAATACACGAAACGCCTATTGTCATATTTTGTAGTGTCATCCTTCTTTTAATGTTTGAAACAATCTTATTGTTTTAGAGTATAAAATTTAATCACGTATAATTATGTAGATCGTTAATTCTCGTAGGAAGCTAACCTCAAAATAAATGTAGTAGTGGAAGCAAGTAGTTTGGTCGAGCGAAGCTGTATCGTCGTCAAGGTTTAATTGGGGACCAGATTACGGGAATGGTCGATAAAGCACGGTCCAACAATGGACAGACTGGCGGACTCTAATGAGAGCAGTTAGTTCTATCGTTATGATCAAGGATTAAGTCGACTGTAATAAATGGAAACGTCCAATATAGGTGAGCTGTAGATTTTATTACAGCTCCTTTCGGATTCTGTATCTGCGAGATCAAACAATGTAAACGTTTTTAGTTACAAAGTATAGGGTAAGTTTGGGTAGTCGTACAAAATTTCGACGTCCGTTTTGTAAAACATGTCGTCCGTTCGTCGCTGATGTCGTTGGTACGTAAACACGATAGCGGTTACAAAAATAATTAAGAGAGGAACACAAAATTTAACGAGTAGAGACTTTTTCACATATTTACAGTTTGGAAATCCACCTGGGTCGAGACACTGACACGAGCGAAGTGAGTGGAGACTATTCAATATATACACACCTACCAGACTCCTTAGAGCCTTGCAGATACCAAGAAAGTAGTAACACACAATTACGAGATTCAGAAAACCTGTGTAACAACTGTTTCAAACAAACATACGCTACTGACAAAGATACCTTGATGTACCAATACAAATTAACTTTTCCTTCAAGGTCCAAGAGACCAACTTTTGGGCATTAAATGTATAGGTTCTGATTGTATTACATGAGGCTGGGTTAGTAACATGATGGCGCCGGTCAATTTGTTTTTATTTTATTTTATAATGTAACGAAAGTGTTGTTATAAGTGGCAGTCTAAATGTCGATACCGTTGGATCCTCTCCATTCGCCTTCTAATCTCTCAATAAAGTTGTGGTAAGTCTACAATCCGTTGTTTTCCAACCTGTGGTTAGGCCGTGGGAGGGCCCACTATAAATAAACGGTAGTTGACACTACTGTAATTCTTTGGTCGGGAGGGCCCACTATAAATATACGGTAGTTGGCACTACTGTAATTCTTTGGTCGGGAGGGCCCACTATAAATAAACGGTAGTTGACGCAACTGTAATTTTTGATCGGGAGGCCCTACGATAAATAAAAGGTAGTTGGCACAACTGTAATTCTTTGGTTGGGAGGGCCCACTATAACTAAATGGTAGTTTACACAACTGTAATTTTTGATCGGGAGGCCCTACGATAAATAAAAGGTAGTTGACACAACTGTAATTCTTTGGTCGGGAGGCTTTACTATATATAAACGGTAGTTGACACAACTGTAATTCTTTGGTCGGGAGGGCCCACTATAAATAAACGGTAGTTTACACAACTGTAATTCTTTGGTCGGGAGGGCCCACTATAAATAAACGGTAGTTTACACAACTGTAATTTTTGATCGGGAGGCCCTACGATAAATAAAAGGTAGTTGACACAACTGTAATTCTTTGGTCGGGAGGCTTTACTATATATAAACGGTAGTTGACACAACTGTAATTCAATTGTCGGGAGGGCTCACTATAAATAAACGGTAGTTGACACAACTGTAATTTTTGATCGGGAGGCCCTACGATAAATAAAAGGTAGTTGACACAACTGTAATTCAATTGTCGGGAGGGCTCACTATAAATAAACGGTAGTTGACACAACTGTAATTTTTGATCGGGAGGCCCTACGATAAATAAAAGGTAGTTGACACAACTGTAATTCTTTGGTCGGGAGGCTTTACTATATATAAACGGTAGTTGACACAACTGTAATTCTTTGGTCGGGAGGGCCCACTATAAATAAACGGTAGTTTACACAACTGTAATTCTTTGGTCGGGAGGGCCCACTATAAATAAACGGTAGTTTACACAACTGTAATTTTTGATCGGGAGGCCCTACGATAAATAAAAGGTAGTTGACACAACTGTAATTCTTTGGTCGGGAGGCTTTACTATATATAAACGGTAGTTGACACAACTGTAATTCAATTGTCGGGAGGGCTCACTATAAATAAACGGTAGTTGACACAACTGTAATTTTTGATCGGGAGGCCCTACGATAAATAAAAGGTAGTTGACACAACTGTAATTCTTTGGTCGGGAGGCTTTACTATATATAAACGGTAGTTGGCACAACTGTAATTCTTTGGTCGGGAGGCCCTACGATAAATAAAAGGTAGTTGACACAACTGTAATTCTTTGGTCGGGAGGCTTTACTATATATAAACGGTAGTTGACACAACTGTAATTCTTTGGTCGGGAGGCCCTACGATAAATAAAAGGTAGTTGACACAACTGTAATTCTTTGGTCGGGAGGCTTTACTATATATAAACGGTAGTTGACACAACTCTAATTCAATTGTCGGGAGGGCCTACGATAAATAAACTGTAGTTGACGCAACTCCAATTCAATTGTCGGGAGGGCTCACTATAAATAAACGGTAGTTGACACAACTGTAATTTTTGATCGGGAGGCCCTACGATAAATAAAAGGTAGTTGACACAACTGTAATTCTTTGGTCGGGAGGCTTTACTATATATAAACGGTAGTTGACACAACTGTAATTCTTTGGTCGGGAGGGCCTACGATAAATAAACGGTAGTTGACGCAACTCCAATTCAATTGTCGGGAGGGCTCACTATAAATATACGGTAGTTGGCACAACTGTAATTCTTTGGTTGGGAGGGCCCACTATAACTAAATGGTAGTTTACACAACTGTAATTTTTGATCGGGAGGCCCTACGATAAATAAAAGGTAGTTTACATAACTGTAATTTTTGATCGGGAGGCCCTACGATAAATAAAAGGTAGTTGACACAACTGTAATTCTTTGGTCGGGAGGCTTTACTATATATAAACGGTAGTTGACACAACTGTAATTCAATTGTCGGGAGGGCCTACGATAAATAAACGGTAGTTGACACAACTCCAATTCAATTGTCGGGAGGGCTCACTATAAATATACGGTAGTTGGCACAACTGTAATTCTTTGGTTGGGAGGGCCCACTATAACTAAATGGTAGTTTACACAACTGTAATTTTTGATCGGGAGGCCCTACGATAAATAAAAGGTAGTTGACACAACTGTAATTCTTTGGTCGGGAGGGCCCACTATAAATAAACGGTAGTTTACACAACTGTAATTTTTGATCGGGAGGCCCTACGATAAATAAAAGGTAGTTGGCACAACTGTAATTCTTTGGTTGGGAGGGCCCACTATAACTAAATGGTAGTTTACACAACTGTAATTTTTGATCGGGAGGCCCTACGATAAATAAAAGGTAGTTGGCACAACTGTAATTCTTTGGTTGGGAGGGCCCACTATAACTAAATGGTAGTTTACACAACTGTAATTTTTGATCGGGAGGCCCTACGATAAATAAAAGGTAGTTTACACAACTGTAATTCTTTGGTCGGGAGGGCCCACTATAAATAAACGGTAGTTTACACAACTGTAATTTTTGATCGGGAGGCCCTACGATAAATAAAAGGTAGTTGGCACAACTGTAATTCTTTG
The DNA here is from genome assembly GCA_963513935.1 of Aphrophora alni. Lineage (NCBI taxonomy): Eukaryota > Metazoa > Arthropoda > Insecta > Hemiptera > Aphrophoridae > Aphrophora > Aphrophora alni. Next base: position 22,382,127 of record OY740778.1, read on the forward strand.
GTTGGGAGGGCCCACTATAACTAAATGGTAGTTTACACAACTGTAATTTTTGATCGGGAGGCCCTACGATAAATAAAAGGTAGTTGGCACAACTGTAATTCTTTGGTTGGGAGGGCCCACTATAACTAAATGGTAGTTTACACAACTGTAATTTTTGATCGGGAGGCCCTACGATAAATAAAAGGTAGTTGGCACAACTGTAATTCTTTGGTCGGGAGGCTTTACTATATATAAACGGTAGTTGACACAACTGTAATTCAATTGTCGGGAGGGCCTACGATAAATAAACTGTAGTTGACGCAACTCCAATTCAATTGTCGGGAGGGCTCACTATAAATAAACGGTAGTTGACACAACTGTAATTCTTTGGTCGGGAGGCCCTACGATAAATAAACGGTAGTTGACACAACTCTAATTCAATTGTCGGGAGGGCCTACGATAAATAAACGGTAGTTGACACAACTCTAATTCAATTGTCGGGAGGGCCTACGATAAATAAACGGTAGTTGACGCAACTCCAATTCAATTGTCGGGAGGGCTCACTATAAATAAACGGTAGTTGGCACAACTGTAATTTTTTGATCGGGAGGGCTCACTATAAATAAACGTTAGTTGGGAACGACTGCAATTTGACTGTCTTAGGTAGATTTATTTTGTATAAAAAACCAAAATTTAGAAAAAATTCTATTAATATACTAATAAAGAAACAAAACAATTTCATTATTGTTGAGTCAACATTCATTCCTGAGTAAGAGCGCTTCTTCATGTCTGTTACATGTAAACAAAATCAATTACACTTGACAAACTAACATCTATGTAATGCTTCCCAACAACAATTAAATGGAATGATAAACATAAGCAAATTGCCGATGTAATCACACTAAATGATGACGTCACATACAATTCATGAGGCAGTGGCTTAACAACGCTTTAATGCAATATTAATTGAGTAATGGAATGGTTACAAATTGTGGACACATGTCGATTACGTTTGATTTTTATCTCTGTAATTAATACTTTTTTTATATCGATATATTTAACTTCTGATGACGTGAAACCGCATTCAATTTATTTTAGATATTTCTAGACAATGCTCTAATTACTATTTATGAGGGAATAAAAACAAATTAAGTATTTACTTAAAAAAACTACTTATAATCAACAAATATTTTGCAAATAAATTTTAGAAACTTTCTCCCACACCAATCTCCAAAACCATAATCTACTATAACCCATCCCCATAACCTAACCTAACCTAACCTTATCTAACATAACCTAACCTAACCTAACGTAACCTAACCTAACATAACCTAACCTAACCAGTTAAGTGATATCTTCACTTGAAACCTTTATCAAGTTCCATCAATGCAGCATAAGCTTTACCCACAAATGAATTCTTTCCTGACCTCAACCAAAACAAATCATAATATGATTCCTTACAGAAAAACGCAATGGAATAATTTCTATCGTATTATGTACTCATACAAGAAAATAGTGAAGTGAGATCAAGGTCACATAAACTCTGCCTACAAACATTCTTTCCAGCCCTAAACTATATTCAAGACTTAACAAATCATAATATTAAAATCAATTAAACTATATGTTGTAAAATATATAATGAAAGTATACAATCAAGTGATATATTGGCCGTACAATCTCCGGCCATCGATGAACATTTTAATGAGCTCTATGTTTAAGACTTAACAAAACGTAATATCATTTCTTTCCTTGAAACCCAATATAATATTTTCCATCGTTGTATGACTCATTCAAGAAAATTGTTAATTATATTATTATTTCGTCCAATAAAACCCAATGTAATATTTTCTATTGTAATATAACTCATGTAAGAAAATTATAAGTGCTATCAAAGCAACATGAGCTTTCTCTACAAATGAATTCTTTCCTGACCTCAACTATATTTATGACAGTAAATTATATTATTGTTTCTTCCAATAAAACCCAACGTAGACCTAATATTTTCTATTGTAATATAACTCATGCAAGGAAATATTAAGTGATATCAAAGCGACATGAGCTCTCTCTACAAATTAATTCTTTCCTGACCTCAACTATATTTAGGACAGTAAATTATATTATCGTTTCTTCCAATAAAACCCAACGAAGACCTAATATTTTCTATTGTAATATAACTCATGCAAGGAAATAATAAGCGATATAAAGTTACATGAGTTTTCTCTACAAATGAATTCTTTACTGACCTCAACTATATTTGGGACAGTAAATTATATTATTGTTTCTTCCAATTAAACCCAATGTAATATTTTCTATTGTAATATAACTCATGCAAGGAAATATTAAGTGATATCAAAGCTACATGAGCTCTCTCAACAAATGAATTCTTACCTGACCTCAAATATATTTAGGACAATAAATTATATTATTGTTTCTTCTAATAAAACTCAATGTAATATTTTCTATTGTAATATAACTCATGCAAGGAAATATTAAGTGATATCAAAGCTACACGAGCTCTCTCTAGAAATGAATTGTTTCCTGACATCAACTATATTTAGAACAGTAAATTATATTATCGTTTCTTCCAATAAAATCCAATGTAATATTTTCCATTGTAATATAACTCATGCAAGGAAATATTAAGTGCTATCAAAGCTACACGAGCTCTCTCTACAAATGAATTCTTTCCTGACCTCAACTATATTTAGGACAGTAAATTATATTATTGTTTCTTCCAATAAAATCCAATGTAATATTTTCCATTGTAATATAACTCATGCAAGGAAATATTAAGTGCTATCAAAGCTACATGAGCTCTCTCTCCAAATAAATACTTTCCTGACCTCAACTATATTTAGGACAGTAAATTATATTATTGTTTCTTCCAATAAAATCCAATGTAATATTTTCCATTGTAATATAACTCATGCAAGGAAATATTAAGTGCTATCAAAGCTACACGAGCTCTCTCTACAAATTAATTCTTTCCTGACCTCAACTATATTTAGGACAGTAAATTATATTATCGTTTCTTCCAATAAAACCCAACGAAGACCTAATATTTTCTATTGTAATATAACTCATGCAAGGAAATAATAAGCGATATAAAGTTACATGAGTTTTCTCTACAAATGAATTCTTTACTGACCTCAACTATATTTGGGACAGTAAATTATATTATTGTTTCTTCCAATTAAACCCAATGTAATATTTTCTATTGTAATATAACTCATGCAAGGAAATATTAAGTGATATCAAAGCTACATGAGCTCTCTCAACAAATGAATTCTTACCTGACCTCAAATATATTTAGGACAATAAATTATATTATTGTTTCTTCTAATAAAACTCAATGTAATATTTTCTATTGTAATATAACTCATGCAAGGAAATATTAAGTGATATCAAAGCCACATGAGCTCTCTCCAAATGAATTCTTTCCTGACCTCAACTATATTTAGGACAATAAATTATATTATCGTTTCTTCCAATAAAACCCAATGTAATATTTTCTATTGTAATATAACTCATGTAAGGAAATATTAAGTGATATCAAAGCTACATGAGCTCTCTCTACAAATGAATTCTTTCCTGACCTCAACTATATTTAGGACAATAAATTATATTATCGTTTCTTCCAATAAAACCCAATGTAATATTTTCTATTGTAATATAACTCATGCAAGGAAATATTAAGTGATATCAAAGCTACATGAGCTTTCTCTACAAATGAATTCTTTCCTGACCTCAACTAAATTCTTAACCGATTTCAACTAAATTTAAGACAAAAAAAATATTATTTCTTGTAAAAAAATCCTTTGTAATATCTTTGATAGTGGTATAACTTTTTAAAGGAAATAATATATTCACTGCCACGTAATCTCAGAACAAAAAAAAAGTTCTTCTCTTTACCTCAACAATATTTAAGACTTATCAAATCATAATATTATTTCTTTCAATAAAACTATTTGTGATTTTTACTATTATAGTATGACTTATACAAGAAAATAGTCAATTGATAACAAATTTACGTAGGCTTTGCCCACAAACAAATTCTTTCCTGACCTCAATTATATTTAAAGTTTATCAAATCATTATATTATTTCTGTCAATGAAACCAATTGTAACATTTTCTATTATAGTATGACTCTTGCAAGGAAATAGTCGCGCAGTCTCTTAAACTCCGCCACAAACAATCTCTTTCCTATCCTCACCGACTAATCAAATCATAATATTATTTCTTTCAATAAAATCCAATCTAATATTTCTACTCGTGGCTGGAAATCGAAATTGATCGTATGAGCATCTTTCTAAATCATATTATAAACCTAAAGTCTGTCAACAGTTCCCAATACGTGATGGGACTGTTGTGATGTAAAATAGGCGGAACTCTAAGATGAAGTAATGGATTGAAAATATTCAATAGATTGAAAATCTACGTGACATGTGAGATCCTTCGCGGTGACACATTAAACCGGAGTGACGTGTGCATGTGGGGGTAGAGGTTTTTAAAATTGGGGAATTGTTCAAATGTGCTGTTAAAGCGAGTTCATTTATTCGTGTTTTATTTGAGTAAAATAATTACGTATATATGAAGCGTGAGTAGTGTCTCCCTTCACAGACGATGGTACCCAATAGACTTAACGTTTATTGGGCAGTGATCGTGTCTTTTGTTGATTTTTTTATTTAATAAAGCGTTAGAGCATTAAAATTTTTAATGAAGATGAGATTACGGTCCGAAACGCGTCTTAAAACTTTTTTTTAACACGAACAAATATTCAGATAATATAATATTTTTTACCTTAGGACGTTTCACATTTATACAAACTATAGGGTAAGTTGATAATCAAAAATTTTTGACCTCCAATTTTTGACTGATATTCACCTCAATCGAAAAATTTCCGAAATATCGTCCGTCCGCGTTGTTGTCAGTACGTAAGCACACATTGGTCACAAAATGGTAAAAGGGACAATTTTCAGAAACCTTAAATTTCAGAAAAATTAATTGAAATCGTCAAAATTGCGGAACAGTTTTTTGAAGTTATACTTCTTTGCGCTCGTTGGGATGGGGTGTTGGTCGAGAAACCGCGTCACGCTAAAACAGAAAAATCGAGCGTTCGGGTAGACTCGGCGGCAGTCGTGAACGCTCGGGGGATCCCCATCTGCTACAAAGAGACACTGGTGTTCGTATCAGCCGAGTCAAAACCGAGTAATTGATACTTTCTAACCATGTGTTTTAGTATATTGTTATTGATTGTAAGAAAAATCTTGAATATTATAACGCACAATTATACATTTTTGTGTTATCATGAAATGCTATAGACTGATACTAGTTTAGTTTATTCCAAACAGACCTAAGCTAGACAAAGTTGATTAAGATTTTTACTGCCCGCCTAATTTATGGCCTACTGACATTGTCGTAAATTAATATTACACTATAAGATTATAATATAGTGACGGTTGCATAAAATAACAAGTGAATGGCCAAAGAAGTATAACTTCCACCGTCTGGTCCAACGCAGACTTATTATTTTTTAATCATATATATTCTACTTATAACTCGATAAATTTGCAGATTTCAATTCTTGAATGGTATCAACCTGATCCTACGACAATAAATAGCTAAGTTATTGTCAAAAAATGTAATTTCTAACCCTCTCTCCCAAGAAATTGTGATATTCGCGTAGCTACTAAATCCAAGGTCGAGTTACTGATATGAGCGTAGCGAGTGTACACAACTGCCTTGGAAGCTCGTTAGGCCCGATATACTGACACGAGCGAAGCGAGCGGAGACTATCAAAATACATCTTTGAGGCTCGTTACGGCCTAGCTGGCGTTAATAAAGTAGTACAATTATGAGATGTCCTTGAACTCATCTTATCTTAGGAAAGTAGTAGTCTACATATCCTTGGACCACCATACAGGATGCATCACACGCTATAAAATTAATATTCTTTCACTGTTTGTGTTTTATTAAATGTTTGAAGAGCTCGTAAGAGTGACAACGATTCTGATGATGGAGTAAATCTCCGAAACGCGTCGTAGTAGAAAAAGTAAGTTACGTGACGGACGCATAGGTGAATTTTCATTGTATTTCGTTGACTTGGATACCAAAAGAAAATGAATCTACAATTATGGGGTTCAGAAAACCTGTGTAACACTTGTTTTAAATAAAATTGCTCAACTGGATTGTCCCTTGATATACCAATACAATATAATGTTTTGTACAAGGCCAAAATAACAATTTTTGGGTGTTACATTTAGAGGATCTGATATTACATTGGATTTTGGGGCTGGGTAAGTACCATGATTTCTTACGTCAATTAATTTTTATACGGCGATATTGTCCGAAAGATTTTTCGCCTTTAATCTACAAAAGAAAAATCCATTCATTATAAAAAAACAATTTTATTTTATTTTACCTCTACAAGAAATATTTCTACATCTACCGGAATCTAAACCTATAAACCGTTTTTGGTTTATATTTACAAGTATTTCAATGTATGATATGCCTGGGTAAGTACCATGATGGTACCATTCTACTTGTTTTATCCTAATAACAATAACATCCTACATATTGTCTGACTAGCAGTGGGAATTGTTGTATTATGGTAGCTTTATTGACGTCCCTTAACTGCAATTAACACTTTGGCAACCCCAAACGTAACGCTTTGTTTCCTTTTGTATTGAATTTTACGTATTTAAAAAAACTCTTTTAAAATAAACAACTCGAAACACGCATCTATGTGTACAGGATAACATCAAATTATCCTATTTTCTCTAGTACTAAATCGGCCACTTATTAAAATAACATCTTTCTTAAATCCTGGATATTACACCAATAATTTGATTTTCTCGCCTATACACACTTCTTCCTTGAAATTCAAAAAGTAACAATTAACATATATAAATAATTTTACAGTTTTTACAGCACCCATCATGGAACATACCCAGTCTCGTCACACAAGCAGATCCTCCAAATGTACTGTCTAAAAGTTAGTTCCTTAAGGTGCACTGTTTTTTGTGTTTTGTAATTTTCTGGGAATTATATTATTTCCGATCAAGTTTACATTTAGTGTTAGTTTTGACAGTTCAGGCCTAGCTTTAGGCTTTTCTTCGATTAGTAGAATTAGTTTCCTCTTCTTCTTCTTCTTCTTCTTCTTCTTCTTCTTCTTCTTCTTCTTCTTCTTCTTCTTCTTCTTCTTCTTCTTCTTCTTCTTCTTCTTCTTGTTTAAAGCCGAAAAAACTCTCAGCATCGCCTTGTTAAAAAAAATATAAAAAAATTAAAAAGGAAGCAAACAACATAAAGTAAAGACTCCTAGTCTTTGAATACTCTAACGGCGTCAGAGTAAAAAAAGAACAAGAGTTGGTCAAGAGAGACCTGATAGGAAAGGCAAAGAAAGGTGTCTAACACAAGATTAGATGAAAAAGGTATTGGACCAAGGTAGATTCTCTCGGTATTAGCGAATTCGGCAGTGTCTCATTTAATAGCAAAACAATTCAAATTTTGCAAGGTTTATAGAAACTATTATTTAATAAAGGTGTATTATTTTTTTAAAGTTTGTATGCCAATAAAGATTAACAAAATCCACCTAACCTAGCCTAACTTAACCTGAACTAACCTAACCTAACCTAACCTAACCCATCCTAATCTGACCTAACCTAACCTAACCTGACCTGACCTAACCTAACCTAACCTAACCTAATTTAACCTAACATAACCTAACCTAACCTAACCTAACCTAACCTGACCGAACCTAACCTTATTCGTTCCAGTACAATATCAATAACTACATTACAAATTTAAAGTTTCTAATTTTTTCAAACCAATAAAATAAAACAAGTTGATATCGCCATTATGATACTCACCCAACTCATTATACAATATAATACAATGAGATCTTCTAAATTTAATGCCCATTTGTTGGTTTCTTATTTCAAATAGGAAATATCATATTGTATTGGTAGATCAAGGATACTTATCCAGTAGGGTAAGTTTAAAACAGTTGTTACACAAGTTTCTGAACCTCATATTTGTGTGTATCACTAGACGTCGGTTAGACTCTAATTAGCCTCATAGATGTGTATATCGATCGTGACAGTGTTGAGGCCCTTACGGGCCTCGAAGCTGTACATTTATGATGGAGCCTCAACTTGCTACGTCCGGGTTGGCGACTCAACTCTGCCAACATTGTCTTGGGATTTCGGCATGTGAAATTACATTTTAAACAATAACTTATCTATTTGCCATCAGTAATTGGTATCGTTACGTGGAGAATTGAAGTCTCCAAATTTGTATCTAATTTAGTGTGTTATAAGTTGAATAACACACGAGATATGAACTGTTTAAAATGCTCGTAATTTTGATATTTTCCACCCCGGTTTTTTCTAAATTTCACGCTTATCCTAATTTTTGTCTCCGCTATCGTGGCAAACGGAATGAAACGACAACGAAGACGGACGGGCGCCATATTGAAATTCGTTTTTTGGTTTTCTGAAGTTATGAAACTGTGAAAATCAGTCAAAAATCTGGGGTCGACATTTTCGACTATTGGAAAACTTACCATATAATAGAGGAATTCAAAAACATCAGGTAAGAACCTAACAATTTTACGATTTTTTTCTTCAACTTCATCAATACACTATCGCATATACATAGTATAAATAAGCTGTTATAAAATACGTAATTTCTCAAAATGAATAAGACCGATTTTATTGAAATTTCAAGATCACTAACTCGTACTCGTGTGCGAAATTACATGTAAAAAAAATATTAAGGTTCAGGAATAATTAACAAAAAAACAAAAATTGTACCCTAATCTCCATCATTAAAAACTCGATGTCTTCACCTAATATTTTCTGAAACTCTGACCAATAGAGTTTTCTGAACGGAGACTCTCCAAACAAACACACCATCAGACTCTCCGTTCAGAAACACAGAAACTATGCCGCGGCCACGCCAGTATAAAGTTTGTATGACATTTGACGAAGAGTTAACTTCAGATAGATTTTATATTGTATTTTATGTCATGTTATCGTGTGTGTGTGTGTGTGTGTGTGTGTGTGTGTGTGTGTGTGTGTGTGTGTGTGTGTGTGTGTGTGTGTGTGTGTGTGTGTGTTCAGTGTCGTTATGTGTTTTATTTAGGTGTTAAACCTACACCTGACGAAGCCGGCTGTGAACGGCGAAACAGCGCTGTAGTGTTTCTACAACAAAAAGAATTGCTCTGACTACTAATAGAGGTAACTAATATATATATATATAGAGAGAGAGAGAGAGAGAGAGAGAGAGAGAGAGAGAGAGAGAGAGAGAGAGAGAGAGAGAGAGAGAGAGAGAGAGAGAGAGAGAGAGAGAGAGAGAGAGAGAGAGAGAGAGAGAGAGAGAGAGAGAGAGAGAGAGATAGAGAGAGAGAGAGAGAGAGAGAGAGAGAGCACATATATATCAGCAATTCGTAAAAAGAGAAAAGATTTTATAGTTTTACATAAGATTATAAAGAATATAATAAAATACCTTAATTGAGATTTGAATCAGCATAATCCCTGCATTGTTACAACTCTAGTCTCTTGAGATGCGCTACTATACAAAAGCAATTATTTTACTTAAAGCAAGATATTTAATTGGGGAGAGTTTACGGTCGGGTAAACATCGAGACTGAACACTGTCTTTCCATATCATTACTTCGACTAAGATACATCGATATATCGACAATGATGTTGACCTCTAATTGATAAGGAACTTGATGTTTTTTTCTAATTTTTACTTAGGAAATATGTTAGATGGATAATAACAAAAAGTGTTTTGTTATAAACAAACCAAGTGAAGACTTGTTTAGTCTACCCAAAGATTTCTCTGAGAGGTTATTTGGAAGACCAACATTCCAGGATAAAAATTGAGAATGAATTAAAAAGGGGAAACAAATTCATCCAAGGAGTGTTATATATTTAATATACGGTTGCGTCTGCTGAGTGGCCAGTTGTCCGAGTGGCCAATGTTCTGAGCTCCGCATCTCCAGTTGACAAGGGTTGAAGGGTTTGACAGGTCTAGAGGATATCCGCTGGGCGGTACATTTTTCTGATACATCCTTTCGCTTCCTGCACTTTTATACATGTTGCTGACACTGCCTAAAGGTGTATTACGTTTGTCAATGGTACATTGGCCAGCATTCTTAGATTTATGGTAGTATTAATACAAGATAAAACATGTTCCAATAAATCTTTGAATTGATGTTATTTTTTTTTAAATTTTCAAAGTAAAATTGAGACACTAAAGTAAGGTGACTTAAACACGTAAATTTTGAACCTAACCTAACCTACCATGGGGTTTCTTAGAAATCTACTTTAGCAGAAAAAGTCCCGCTCAGCCCATAGACTTGATAAACCCATTTGACCGTTGTTAACGGATAATGCGGCGCTTAAACCACTGGTGGAAGACACCCAATATACAGAGCACATACCCCAATCAGAGAATACCACTATAGCTACTTTCACTGACAATACAGCAGTGCTGGTTGATGGAAAGAATGTCGAAGAGATCAGTATTAATCTGCAAAAATCTCTTAGAAATTAGCACGTAGGCAAAGAAACTGAATGACTCGAACTTCACAAATCGTCAAAATACAACTGTTTTAACTTATTAACTAGACAAACCCCGTGCAGCGCAAAGCGCCGCGTGCTTGCTTTGCTCATAATAAGGAGGTCTTCATATTGAATTTATTAGTTTTTAATAAATCTGAAGATTATAAAAGATTAGTGGAGGGAGATTGGGATAAAATTTTTTTGTATGGCTAAATTATTTATATGTAAAATTTTGATAATATGCAACAAATTAAAATTTTAATTGACTTAGAATTGTTGATGGCATCTTATAATTAGTTAACCGTTTAATAGTCTGATTATATTAGCTTTGGCAAAGTCGAGAATGTAGAGTTGGCCATATGAACTGTTTTCTTTATTCTCAGCATACAAAGGTGAAATGAGATGAGTTATACCATGAATTTCAAATCAGTAAGGACATAATTTGGTGGAAGGTCAATTTTTGCACCGAAAGAAGCAAAAGACATTGCATTGTTGTACTGGCGAATGTTCTCCCTAAAATTTTTAGATTTAATATTGTTACCAGTAAAAAGATCTTTCAGTTCATCAATTATGGTTATTGGCTTTAGTTTTACCTTGCCTTCATAACAACAAAGGGTAAAGCGTCTTGATGTATTTACTTCAGGTTGGAAATACAGTGCAGAACAATACTGACAAACTCCCACCATACCACCTATAGAATATGGATTAAGAGTAGGTGTTAACTTTGAAGTGGCACACTTGAAGGTTGGTTTTGATATTTTTGGGGGCATTTGTTGCATTATTTTATCAGCAGGATGGTCAGTTTTGATAGATAATTTACATCTTGCTCGTTTTAGACGACCGGTGAGGGTGGGTTTACAAAATTAAAGTTTACGACACAACTTTAAATTCACACAACAATAATTGTTAAATTCTTGTATCAAATTATACTTATATCGCCATGCTGCTATGAAATACTAGTTTAATAAAGACCAATTCATACTTTTAATAAACCCAAAATCACTTAACCCAGGTTTACCCGTGCACCATACAGTACCCAGCTTTGAAGAGATTAATCTAGTTTAATAATAAATTACTAATATATAGTTAATTACTAAATATTCACTTGCACATCATTAATACTAATTATAATTGAGCTAATACTAATTAATAACAAACCATCCAAAACCTAAGATGGTGTACTTTTTTACTACTTCAATTTTTTCATCTTTGAAACACCATTTTTCATTCTTTGCATATCTTCACTTTTTTTAAAACAACACTATTAGAATTGTAAAGATTCACTTCTAAATGCTATTAAAAACTTTATTCCTCCAGGTTGGCATGGCAGTGTCTAACTGGATGTCCACACCATTAACAGAAAATCCACCATCCAATGAAATGTTTCCGCGACTTTTGTTAAAAGGTTTCGATCTATAAAGGGATTGTTAGGAACTGCTCCTCTGAACTGCCTGGGTTCTTAATTTTCATCAAATTCAAATCAGTGGTTCAGTATACTAATTAATTTTTATTACCAATGACTATCTCCTATCTTATTACAATAATACAATATCTTTATTACTACTATTAATGCAGAATGACTCTAATTATTGTGACTCACAGATCTGATTCTACGTTATATTTTATTATTACTTGTGTCTGAAATAATTACAAGGTTTAGACACGAAGTTTGCTCACCCTGCTTGCCATTCATGGATGCTCATCTGAAGTCTCAATACTTCTAGGTAGCTCGTATACGCCAAGTCCGTCTGGCTATCTTCCAGAATTATGCTCCCAGGATTCTCTTACTCGCCAAGTCCGTCTGGTTATCTTCAAAAATTCCTGCAGCACTTCCCTCGATTAATCTTGGCCCACTGACCAAGTTTTCTCCCACCCAAGGGTGTATATGTCTTTGTAGCATCAATGACGTCTGCCTTGCTTGCAAGGTAAGCAATTTCATCATTTTTCCAGGTCTTTCACAATAATTGTTGTCATACTGTGTTCCTAAAAAGAACTTAGACTATATTCCTAACTAAAACTATCCTTATTCCTAACAGGATACTGAAACAAACCGTTTTCTTAAAACCTATTCACTTTTCCTTTAATTGTTGTTTAAAGGTGAAAAATCTCTCGGAGTGTCAACAGGAAGAAAAGTACATAAAACAAAGACCCTAGTCCTCGAATACTTTAATAGGATCTGGGTATTTCAAAAGAGAACAAGAGTTGTTTAAGAGAGCTGACAGAACAGATGAAAGATTGTGATCTAACACAAGATTACATGAAAAAGATGTGTATCCAGTCATGATTCTTCTGAATTGCCAAGCTCCTACTCATTATAGTAAACCCCTGATTTGTCCATCCTCTTCTAAAATTGTTATGTGTCAAATCTTACGATATTAAGACGCGCTTTATTATTTGGAAGTATATACTGTACTAGTGGTTTAACCCGGCTTCGCCCTGGACTTCTAACATATGTAATTCACTAATAAATATTAAATAATATGATCTTGATATCAAAATATTCGCAAACCCGTCTGCTAGCACCTAATTGAAGAATCATGCGCAAGACCCTAAAAATGATAGTAACGAGTAAATACATTATTTTTACAAAGTAGAAATTTACTCAGTTAACTGTACCTTTTTTCAAGATGATTCGGGGCTTAAGATTGTGTGGTAGTTGGAATATAAAGAGATAAACCTCAAAATATAAGAAGTAAAATCTTTTTATTGAAAACATTCTAACTATTTATAATACTTGTTTATAAACAATATTTTTCATATTGTTATCTGGGGTATATTATACAAATTTTTCGGATTTCCTACTCGAGAGCAAGCGACCGTGAGAAAAACAGGAATCTTTGAGATTTATGCCGCAATACTTAAAAGTTTGTCCCTATGGTTTATCTGGCTTATTGTTAATGCGTAACAAAAATGGGTCTGACTTTTTAATCTTACAAAAGTTAAGGGCGTAACTGTACATACTGTATAGTGTTTACTTCATTTCTGATTTATCCCTTACATCTAGTTAATGGTTTATCTGGGTTATTGTTAATGTGTAAGAATTGGGTCTGACTTTTTTTATTTTACAAAAGTTAACTGATTAATTTAACAATTGCAGTCTCTTTAATTTGAATGGTAATTAAGTCGCTATCAGTGGTATTCTGGGGATAAATACTGTATTACCCTTGTATTTTTCAGTCATAGGTTCGGCCCTTTTATCTATCAATGGACGCCCTTAGAGACAAACGGAAACCTTCTTCACGGATGGGCAATAGAGGACTATCACACCATATACTCCCTTTGATTGTACCGGGATTCGTTTTCGAGTTTTACCGGCACGCACATTCTAGACTTCCTTTTATTATATATATTGATTACTAATTCTATTTTAACACAAATGTCTACTCTTTAAATTTTTCCTGCTATTTTAATTTCACATATAACATAGAGAATGTTATATGATGGTAAAAAAATCGACTACAGGTTTTTGTGAATATTTACGTCTAGTAAAAAACTGACTAAAAAAAACTACAACTCAAGGCGTAAATTAATTTTAATCAATTTATTAATTGGGCATATTTTGACGATTTTTTCCTATTTTTTGATAACTCAAAATTTTGGGTTGGCTGCTATTAAAACTCATAGAATTACGATTTTTTTCAAAATCAGTTATAACAGTGTAACCTGAAAGATACCAAACAAAAAGTCTAGTTTGTGGGTTCTAAAAAAGATCGGCAACGAAGCTGCTGTAAAATACGTATTTCTCAAAACCGGTTGAACCAATTTCGTTCGAATTTTAGTGAAATGTGAATATTAATTACCCAAAAACATGTGGAAAAGCGCAAGTAAATAAATATTACTTTACAAGAATAATTAGTGAAAAAACAAAAATCAACTTTCACTACTATCTAGATAGCTCTATTTTAATCAAACACTATTTACCCCGAGGATTTGTTTATGGAACAAACAAAACAAGTTTCGCTCCTTATTTAAATATGTAAATATTTTGTCAAACGTGTTTCACTTTTTGACTAACAACTATCGAACTGACGTTTTGTTTCTTTTTTATTTGATTTTAAGAGTGAGAGCGTAAGAATATTTGTGCAATGTTTTAACACCGTTTATCATATTACTTATAGGTGAGAAAATAAATACACAATCTTTGCACAATGATTGTAACAGAAATATTTGGTTTGCATGATGTTAGCATAGCAATGTATGCATAGTATGGTGTGTTTGTTTGCTCCCACCCCAGGCCTAATCCCTACCAATATTAGCTTTACTTTTGTCCATTAACAAACAATATTGAACTACAAACCCTCCCTTAGTTAAGTTTTGAACGAAAGAAAATTAAGAGATAAAGCTCCTCATTCAAGATAAATATAATAAATTTTCACAAAGTTGGTATTTTTCCGTCCCTCCTCCAACCTCACTTCAGGAGGATAGAAAGCAGTTTTTCCTTGCGTATACGTAGAAGAGAGTTGTATGACATGTAAAAAATTGAAGTCGGGGTTTATTTGAGATCCTTTGAATAAAAAATATAAAAATAGTTATTTATGCAACTAGTGAGCAAAGTGGCACTTTTTTAAACGAGAGAAAAATGTTGACGCACGAGGCTTGCCGAGTACGTCAATTTTATCGAGTTTAAAAAAGACACTTTGCTCACGAATTGCACATTATACTTTGTCTACAGTTGTTATTTTGTTACAAATAAAAAATATACTTCAGCAGTAACACTATTTTTTAATAAAACATTAATTTAATACAATAGTGTTCAACCTCACGCCAAAACTGAGGTTATTTATGAATATTACAAATAACTTAGGTGTATTGTTGAGGAAACGGGATTGCCAACTTCAAAACTCGGCAAACGAAAAATACTCTCCGTGTACATACACTGTCAATCATCTTCATGAATAATTACTTCCTTTTTCAACTTTAAGACGTTGTTTTGTTGTTTATTTATGTTATTTTACATGTAAGAATTAATCTAACCTACATACGGGACATTTCCTGTATATTATAAATCAATTCAAATAAACTTAACCTAAATTTCGTTTTCTTCGGTTGCCATTCGGAGTGATCAAAGTAGTGTGCAAAGTAGTGGGCAAAATGAAACTGTTGAGAAATCAGCTGTTTTGCAAACTAATTTAAATGAACAAAATGCCACTTTGTCAACAACTGTAGACGAAATACATTTGTTCTCTGGAATGTGCAGTGTTCTGCATCCCAATCGGAAAATCTATTTTCTTTAAAATTTGTATGTGTGCATATTTTTCGGGACATGTTTTCCATTTTTTCAATAACACGAAATTTGAGTATAGCTGGCATTAAAAAAAACACAATATTACTTCTTTTTTTTTAACGACTGTAATGATTTTTAACAAATTATAGTAAAATGTAGCCAAGGAGACGACATCTCTCCGAATATACCGGTTCCTGATTTATCAGTAAAAACATACAAAATCAGTCAAAAGTGTTTTTTTATATAACGTACAACGTAATTTCTAAAATTTATCGGTTTCGTTCAAATTTTAGTGAAATTCGACCATTAATAACTGTGACGTTGTGTCACTGACCTCGGCACCTACTTGACAAGGTCTATTTTTCCCTAATCCAAACTATCCGCATTCATATGTGGTGTTAGTGCCTGTCTCGTATTAATTTTGAGCTTTAAAGCTATTTTCCAAATTACACCATGGCTCTTTAATTAATCGTGTCCTGAGGTCCATCCCCAATACGGACTGTTTAATTTATTATTTAAACAAGACTACTTTGACAATCGGGATTGTCCAAGTTCAACGCTCTTGAGTGTTGTGTGAGTGTTTATTTAGTAATTAGCTTTATATCGGTAATGTAATATAAATTATTTTAATCTCTTCAAAGCTGAGCACCCTATGGTGCGTGGGCAGATGTGCTATGAGTGTTTTAAACACCAAAATGGAGTTGGACAAAGATTTATTCATGAAGATGGTTGACAGTTTATGTACACGCAGGGCATTTTTCGTTTGCCGAGTTTTGAAGTTGGCAATCCCGTTTCCTCAACAATACACCTAAGTTATTTGTAATATTCATAAATAACCTCAGTTTTGACGTGATAACTTCTACTCATTGGAGCACATATTTTATTTGTAGGTTATGTTATTATTTGTTACAAAATAACAACTGTAGACAAAGTATAGTGTGCAATTCGTGAGCAAAGTGTCTTTTTTAAACTCGATAAAAAACATTTTTTAACATTTTTCTCTCATTTAAAAAAGTGCCACTTTGCTCACTAGTTGCACAAATAGCTATTATTTCGGTAGTGTAATATAAATTATTTTAATCTCTTCAAAGCTGAGCACCCTATGGAGCGTGGGCAGATGTGCTTTGAGTGTTTTAAACACCAAAATGGGCTTGGGCCAAGCCAGTAAGTTATCCAAAATGTAACGTTACCGACGCAATTTTGTTTGTAAAGTCACATAACCCTAATCACAAGTATACAGCTATTACGGTTAAGGAATAATTGACAAAAAATAAAAAAAATTGATTACTGTCATTAAAACGTTTTATTTTAATTAATTACAATTTACTCTGAGGACGTGTTTATAACACACGCGAAGCATTTTTACACCCTTATTATATAATATTTTTTGTCTACAGTTGTTAACAAAATGACATTTTGTTCATTTAAATTAGTTTGCAAAACAGCTGATTTCTCAACAGTTTCACTTTGCCCACTACTTTGCACAATACTTTGCTCACTCCGAATGGCAACCGAACAAAACAAAATTTAGGTTAAGTTAATTTGAATTGATTTATAATATACAGGAAATGCCCCGTATGTAGGTTGGATTAACTCTTACATGTAAAATAACATAAATAAACAACAAAACAACGTTTTAAAGTTGAAAAAGGAAGTAATTATTCATGAAGATGATTGACAGTGTATGTATACGGAGAGTATTTGTCGTTTGCCGAGTTTTGAAGTTGGCAATCCCGTTTCCTCAACAATACACCTAAGTTATTTGTAATATTCATAAATAACCTCAGTTTTGACGTGAGAACTTCTACTCAGTGTTGATGTGTTGTTTAGCACTACTGCTATATTTTGTGTAGTTAGTTTTAAAATATGGACAGTTCAGAGGATGAAAACCTGTCAAATACCCCGCCTAAATTAGCGGAAAAAACTAACGTTGTACTAAATCTCCTTCCTGTCAAATCAAGGAAAAAGTACGACCGCCAGTATGAACTGTTTTATTGCCAAAATAACAACCGTAGACAAAGTATAATGTGCAATTCGTGAGCAAAGTGTCTTTTTTAAACTCGAGTTTAAAAAAGACACTTTGCTCACGAATTGCACATTATACTTTGTCTACAGTTGTTATTTTGTGACAAATAAAAAACATACTTCAGCAGTAACACAATTCAATAAAACATTAATTTAATACAATAGTGTTCAACCTCACGTCAAAACTGAGGTTATTTATGAATATTACAAATAACTTAGGTGTATTGTTGAGGAAACGGGATTGCCAACTTCAAAACTCGGCAAACGAAAAATACTCTCCGTGTATATACACTGTCAATCATCTTCATGAATAATTAGGCCTACTTCCTTTTTCAACTTTAAAACGTTGTTTTGTTGTTTATTTATGTTATTTTACATGTAAGAATTAATCTAACCTACATACGGGACATTTCCTGTATATTATAAATCAATTCAAATAAACTTAACCTAAATTTCGTTTTGTTCGGTTGCCATTCGGAGTGAGCAAAGTAGTGGGCAAAGTGAAACTGTTGAGAAATCAGCTGTTTTGCAAACTAATTTAAATGAACAAAATGCCACTTTGTTAACAACTGTAGACAAATAACTATTTCCATGCTTCATTTTCATTTATTAATTGACAACTACTGAACTAATATTTTTGACGATGAGTTTGGTACGTTTTTTATTGGTTTTGGAGGATGGGTGATTGAGAAAGTTCGTGGTTTGTGTTTGCATCATTTTTTGTATAGCACAGCCATTACAATAGATTTTATCCTGAATTAAATTTTGTTCAATAATAACGAGTATTTTTCTACGACACAATATCATAGAGTGAAAAACAAAACCTGTGACGAATTCAAAATTAGAAAAGTGTCCAATATTATATCCAGTACTTAAAATTTCAGTCAAATTTATCAAGTAAGGTTTTTAATAATTATTAAAATTAATTTTTAATTAATGTAAATTCCCGAAAATTTTCTAAATGGTTTCAATTTGAAACTGTGTATCGATATTGCTTTTCGTGTAGTTTAAATTATGTAGTTTGTCCTTTTTTCCTCCTTGTAGAATAAAGATAAAAATCTTTTCTATATTTTCTTTCCTTTTTCTTTTTTTTCTCTTCCTTGTCTTTTCTAATTATTTACAGTAACAATATTTACAGAAATACAATTACAATTTATAAAGTTGATACAGTTTATAAATTAAACTTCATTTACAGATAATTTTTGAATATTGTAAAAATAAAATGATGTGATATGTCTCATTTTTATTGCATCGCAACTAGTACAGTATATTTTAATTAAAACACTTTTGCAAATTTGTATATACAAGAAATTTATTTTTAAAAAAATAATTTGGGTAAAAATTTTAGCTAATAAATAAAAATCGGCGTTTGATTAAGTAAACGTAATTTTTGTGAGATCTTGTGTTCGAGTTTTATTAGTTAGTTATAGTTTAGTTATTGTAGCTCTTATTACTGAGGATGGCGACTTTATCGTTGAAACGCGTTTGATTTAAGAAAACGTAATTTTCGTAAGATCTCTAATTCTAGTTTTATTCTATCTAATATTATCTCACAAGTCAAGCTCAATATTTATTTATAGGCTGTCCTTTGTATATTTTTAGTCCATAAAAAGATCCATTTTAATAGCTTCAGGGTTTGAAGAAAACGAAAGATGGTAAAGAGAGACCAGGAAAGACGAAAGAGAGGAATCTAACCTAAGACTAGATGAAGAAAGTTGTAGATCGAGGTAAGTACTTCGTGATTCCCTATAAATCAGTCCCTGAGGACTGTAGATTGGCATTGTGGCTATGTCAATACCAAGGTGGATAAACATTAAACACCTATTACTTATTATATTTACTGCATGTTAGTTGTTTTATAAGTTGTCATTATTTAATCGTTAAGGAAATCAACAGCAGACAGTAGTGGTTTACACGTATTTCGTCCACTTCGCTCATATGTCAAGGAACACAATTGCACAACTAAACCAGACTAAAACTTCTCACGTTGAGAACACCCAAACATAGGGGGGGGGGACTTGACGACAATGATGGATGTGTCGAGGAGTTCTCCTTTGCATTATCCCAGAAGAGGGATTCAGGACGTGCCACAGTTTCTCCTACCACTAATTACCACATTGTCAAAGAGTAGACCCTTCGATTATTTAGTCATTTACAGTTTGTTATCGATTAGGTCGAATGTGGGTAAGATATCAACACTATACAGTCAACAAGGGGCAACTTCTTTTGAGAATTTTTTGTTGGCCGATTTTGATCTCTAATGGGCTTCTTAAATAATACCTGAATTGTGAGAAACATTGTGGGAGGGGTACATAAATTAAACTTTTAAAATACAATACAATGAAGAATAAAAACAAGTTAGTAAGCCCCATCATGGTACGTACCCAGCCCCATCATATAATGTAAAAAAGTATAACCTCTAAAAATAATGCCAAAAAGTTGGTTTCATTTTTGTAAAGAAAGGGTTAATTGTATTGTTAGGTAAAGGAGTCTTATCCAGTAGGGTAAGTTTGATTAAAACAATTGTTACTTCTAGACCTTGTAATTGTGAAATCAATAATTTTTTGAAGTCGGATCAGCCCTAACGAGCCTCGTATGTGTGTAAAAATATGTTAAAAGCACAACTCATTTCGCTCGTGAAGCTGTATGTGTAAATGGGCCAACACTCTCTACGTTTGTGTAGATAATTAAACCCTGTTAGATCACGTAAATATAATATCTCTTTATGGGGAGGGGAGGGAAGGGGTAGATTGTCAGGATTAGAAATTACAATTTTAACAATAACTTCAACTTCTTCATCGTAGAGAGATAGGGTTACAACCTATGCATACAGAATTGACGTGAGGAAATATTGATATATTTCGGTAAATAACACACGAGCTATGAAAACAAAACTGTTTAAAATGAACTCCGATTTAAAATTTTCAATTTAATTTTTCTGAATTTTAATAGAGCACACTAACCGCCATCTTGCTTACGTACGATGACGACGGACGGACGCCATATTGAAAATATTTTTTTCTGTTTCCTGAGGCTGAAAAACGTGAAGATCAGCCAAAAAAACGGCGGTCGAAATTTTTTTTTACGATTAACGAACTTAAATAAATTACACGAAGGTAGTCTGGCGCCACTTTGGACGCTTTTGTTAAAATTAACTGAGATTTCATGGTCTCAGGCGAGAAATAACCCAATAACTAAAAATGTCTAATATAAATTGTCTAATTTAATATTTAACCAAGAAAAAGACGCTATAAACTTCCTGGTATTGTGAAGGTACTATCGCGACATCTAACCGTGGCTTGCACAATTATCAACAATTTTCCGTCTTACAAGACAAGTAATTGTCTCTCAATTATCGACTGTAGATTGTTTTCACAGATAAGTCAGGATGTTTATTTACTTCGAACCATATTGCACGAAGAACGGACACTTCCGGTTTCTTGAAGCATGAATTAATAATTGAGGGGGTAACGGCACTTTGCTGTCGCTTATTAACGAATGGTTTTTAATTGACTGCGAATTTTTTGAATTGGAAATTGTCTCCTGCATTAACGTACTCCTTTGACAATGCCTTAAGGACTTACGTTCTACAATTCTGTTTATACGCGATTGCCTGCGCAGATTATCTGAGAGTTTATTTTGAACAATGCTATAAATACGGGATGATTCAAAAAGAATGATGCAACTAAACAGTTGGTACTTCTGTTTGCATGAATTTAAACAGCTGATTGTTGCAACAATGGAAAGGAAAGTTTATAAGTTTGTTTTGATAAGATTATGTTTTGCCTTAGTTGCTTGGTTGACTAACGCTGAACTAAACAGTTGGTACTTCTGTTTGCATGAATTTAAACAGCCAATTGTTGCAACAATGAAAAGGGAATATTTATAAGTTTGTTTTGATAAGGTTATGTTTTGTCTTAGTTGCTTGGTTGACTAACGCTGAACTAAACAGTTGATACTTCTGTTTACATGAATTTAAACAGCTGATTGTTGCAACAATGGAAAGGAAAGTTTATAGGTTTGTTTTGATAAGATTATGTTTTGCCTTGGTTGCTTGGTTGACTAACGCTGAACTAAACAGTTGGTACTTCTGTTTGCATGAATTAAAACAGCTGATTGTTGCAACAATGGAAATTGATATTTATAAGTTTGTTTTAATAAGGTTATGTTTTGTCTTAGTTGCTTAGTTGACTAACGCTAAACTAAACAGTTGGTACTTCTGTTTGCATCAATTAAAACAGCCGATTGTTGCAACAATGGAAAGGGAATAATTATAATTTGTTTTGATAAGATTATGTTTTGTCTTAGTTGCTTGGTTGACTAACGCTGAACTAAACAGTTGGTACTTCTGTTTGTATGAAATAAAACAGCTGATTGTTGCAACAATGGAAAGGGAATGTTTGTAAGTTTGTTTTGATAAGGTTATGTTTTGTCTTAGTTGCTTGGTTGACTAATGCTAAACTAAAAAGTTGGTACTTCTGTTTGCATGAATTTAAACAGCTGATTGTTGCAACAATGGAAAGGGGATATTTATAAGTTTGTTTTGATAAGGTTATGTTTTGCCTTAGTTGCTTGGTTGACTAACGCTGAACTAAACAGTTGGTACTTCTGTTTGCATGAATTTAAACAGCAGATTGTTGAAACAATGGAAAGGAAAGTTTATAAGTTTGTTTTGATAAGGTTATGTTTTGTCTTAGTTGCTTGGTTGAAAACAGTTGGTACTTCTGTTTACATGAATTAAAAAGCTGATTGTTGCAATAATGGAAAGGGCATGCTTATAAGTTTGTTTTGATAAGGTTATGTTTTATCTTGGTTATTGGTTGACTAACGCTAAACTAAACAGTTGGTACTTCTGGTTGCATGAATTAAAACAACCAATTGTTGCAACAATGAAAAAGGTTTGTTTATAAGTTTGTTTTGATAAGGTTATGTTTTGTCTTGGTTGTTTGGTTGACTAACGCTAAACCTTTTATCAAATGGCTACCACAAAGCAAGAAAAAGCGTTTTGTGTTTTGAAGTGGAGTTTATTGAGTACGAAAGGGGATTCACCTAAACTAAACGTGTTTTGTGCTCATAGAAAAATATACGGACTTCTTTTATTGAACGCACTGTGATTGGCATCGTTTATTTAGATACCATGTCAGAACGGCTCATTCCTCAACATATAGAAGATATTCCAAACGAAGTTTTTTAACAAGATGGTGCTCCTTCACACTACAATTCTGAGGTACACGAGTTTTATAATGTTACGTCACCAGACCGTTGAATTGGTCGCTCTGGAAATGAAGACATCGAGCAGATGCAATGCATATTAAAATTTTTGTAACGTACATTAAAACTTGTTAATATAACAAATCATTATACAGTTTTCATGAATTTGTGACTCTTCGCCTGCAAATAAATTAACCCTATTTTTGCACCACCCTGTATAACCTGAACGTATGGGATGGTCCCATTGTGGTACTTATCCATCAACATCATTCAATGTAATACAAACATATCCTCTAAATGTAATGCCCAAAAGTTGGTATCTTGTCCTTGTAAGAAATGTTAAATTATATTGGTAGAGCAAGAGGTCCTAACCCAGTAGGGTAAGTTTGTTTAAAACAGATGTTACATTTCTGAACCTTGTGTAATTGTGTATGTTGGTCCTATAGAACCTTATAGGTGTGCATATTAAAAAGTCTCGAGCTCTTAATATTTTAAACATTTAAAGAAGTCTCTACTCGCTTCGCTCGTGAAAGTGTCTCGAACCCTTGATATTTTACTTACTTAAAGAAGCCTCTACTCGCTACGCTCGTGTCGGCCATGCTGGATCTCGTAACTAGTAACTATACGAATATCACATTTTTTTAGAAGACAGGATATGAAATTACCTTTTTATCAATAACTTCGCTATTTGTCATCGTAGAGAGGTGGAGTTGATACCATTAAATGCGGAATTGAATTTGTATCTACTTTAAATTGTTATAAATTGAGTAACACACTAGATATGTACTAAAAGAACAGTTTAAGATGGCCGTCATTTTAACATTAATAATTCATTTGTTTTAAATTTTGATAGTGTTCTTTATGGGCACACTACAGTACCTTATACTAAATGTCATGTTTCTATCTTTATTTTTGTTACCGCTATCGTGCTTACGTACAGACGACATCGAAAATTACATTTTCGTTATACTGCTTCAAAAACAGCTGTTTTTATTACACACATTGAGATGCTAAAGTTGTTCTTTTTAATCCTAGGACCTATAACCATCAGCTGAGGTCGAGGTCATCGCCTGTTACTTCGTTTATACGAATTAATTAATGATTGTAAAGCATCTATAAAATCAACCGATACTCTCGATTGTAAGTAATCGATAAAACAGTTGTTACCATCGATTTGAAGGTAAATTGGTTATACCATTTTAGTTTTTTTTTTAATTGTTTTCTTATATTGTTTGCAGTTTAACGAAAAATATAGTTCATCACTTTTCGATTCTCGTTCATTTTCCGCTCATTTAAAGCTTGTATCGAAAAGCTTCACTTTTGGTCCTAGTGATGAAATTACTATTTCGGTTTCCCGAATTCATTAAACGGATCAATCAAAAACCGAGGTCGAATTTTTTGACAATTATGGACTTTGTATACTGGGTCGGTTAAATTAAAATTAATTACAGTAGAACCCCTCTTAACCAGTCTAGTCGGGACTGACACCGGGGCCGGTTGCCCTTTTGGCCGGTTAGTCCGAGGACCGATTAATCCGAGGACCGGTTAATCCGATGCCGGTTAACAGAGGTTCTACTGTACAGTGTAAGATACTGTAAGATGACGCATAGTTTTTATGGAGTTTACTTAAAAATAGTTTTTTACACCTCGTGGCTAAGAACTTTCTCCTTTATATTAAATGAGATGATAACCAATTGTTTTGCCTTTAAACAACAAGTAGAAAACTTGTAAAAAAAAGGATGAAAAATCCATTATGTGTCTATTATATAGGGTGTTTCAAAAATATGTGTCCTAACTTTAGGAAGTGATTGTGAGCATAAACATAAATTAAGATTTTCTTGTAAACATAGTGCGAAAACGCTTGATTATCCGCCTGACGGCCATTTTGTGTGTGTTTTTTTTTAAATAATAATAACTTTAGAAATTATTAAAATAAAGTCGAAATTTGGTGTACACAATTTTATGCTGTTTTACCAGTATATAAAAAATCAAAACGTTATCTTTTATTTTCAAATTGGCCTGCGGTTTGAAATTTAAATACTGAATATTTCTAAAACCATAAAATTTAATTGATCTATAAATACAATTTAACATTTCCTAAAACGTCTAAACGAACTTTATAGCATTTAGAAAATCTGTTGTATTACATTATTTTATGCGATTGGTGAAGTACCATGATGGCTTCCATCAACTGTTTATTTTTGTTTTTAAACTTACAAAAATTCTGAAAATTTTTTAATTAGATATTATTATTTTAAGTTACTTTCTTCCTACGAAGAATCTCAATTAAACATAAACCTTCTTTGTTTTCTATCTTAAATAATAAAATTGTTATTTGTATGACTTTTAAGACATGTTATTTTATTTGAAACCACTGTATTGTTTACCTTCATACAATTTGTCTATAACAATCCATATTAATTGGAACACAGCTACGGTCGTTTCATCAACAAAAGACATCTTCAGGTTTTGCACATTGTCACGAACGTAAAACTACATATAATAAATACAGAAACATATTACATAATATAAAATCAGTTATCAAGTGGATCACTGTAATCACAGTAAGGAAACGCTCACATCCTACTGTCTGGGTCACAATCAATCAACTGAATGCTTTAATTTTATTATTATACATTTTTCGGACATTTGCCATCATTTGTGTGTTAAACATTCAAAACACGACGTTTCGGGAATAAGAATCAATCCCCGTTATCATGCAACTAAAACTAAAGAAACATGAAACTGTTTTTTGTGTTTTGAATTTATAACACACAAATTATCGCAAATGTCCGAAAAATGTATAATAATAAAATTGAACTTCCATCATTAACAAACACCTTCAAACAGAGAATGAATGGTTTACTTAGGAAGTCGGGATTTGGTTTATTGTTGGAATAAATTTGGAACTTTCAAAATATTTAGTAGTTTTCGAATTTTTGCACTTATGCAGAATTTTGAGATTGAAATTTATATAACTATGGTTCTCATGTTTCGCATATTTAGAGTTTTCGTTTAAGATGTTTTATGGTTTAGTAGGGTTTTTTTTAAAAATATTAGTTTAAAATATGTTCCTGTCGTTCTATTTATTTCAATCATCATGATAGTTGGTATAGTCCTCCTTTTTCAAAATCCAGAGTATTGGCTCTGGACTTATTTCTCTTTGTTGTTTGGATTTTGGTTTATACTATCAACAATAAAACAACATTATGACGTAATAAAAGAATATAAAATATTGGTATGTTTTAGAAAAAACAAGTTTCATTACAAATAAACCTAATCCATTAAGTAGAATAAAACTCGAACAGATATCACAAAAATTACGTTTACTTAACCAAACGCGTTTCAACTACAAAGTCGCCGTCCTCAGTGATACACGAGCTACAATAACTAAACTATAACAATAGTTATAGAGGATGTCGACTTTGTTGTTGAAACGCGTTTGATTGCAAACGTAATTCTTGTGAGATCTTGTGTTCGAGTTTTATTCCATCTAATATTATCTCACAAGTGAAGCTAAATATTTATTTACTAATTCATTAAACTCCACAAATATCCTTGAATATGCTAATAGTGTGAGGCTCGTAAGATAACAAGAGTTGGTCAAGAGAGACCTGATAGAAACAGTAAAAAAGATGAATCTACTCAAAAGTAGATTAAGAAAGGTGTAAATCTAGTTTATTCGGGATTACCACACTATAAGTCAGCTAAGGGAATTTTAAATTATCATTCACTACAAATTGTAAAACAATTTTTAGGAGTTATTAATTTCATCAAGATCAATGCACGTTTAATAGTCACGTGACCAATTCTAAGGGTACGAACAGAACAAGTGGGTCGCGGTGGAGGTGGAGGTCGCGGTGGATGCTACTAGTTAAGTCGCGGTCGATGTCGACAGCACATAGCAAGGAGGTTACTTGCGCTGCTCAGTCGAGCTAGGACCACTGTCAAGTGAAATAGTTTGATAAAATTTTATTGACAAAAAGATTGTGATTTTGCGATGTTGTGTGAACTTTCCAAACTGCATTGGTGCTATCGATGTGAAGCATTTCAGAATAAAGTGTCCCACTCATTTTGGCTCTATGTATTTTAATTACAAACATTTATTTTCTATTATTTTGCGAGCAGTAGCCGGTGACCATTAAAAGTTTGTGTTGGAGGTTATGGGAAATAAAGTGAAGGGGGTACGTTTACTGCCTCTGATGTTGGTCGTTTATTGGAAAGTAATAAATTGCCTATACCTGAAGACACAGAGATTCCATTTACCGATATCAAAGTTCTACATGTGTTTATTGCAGATGAAGCTTACCCACTACAGAAGAACATCATGAGACCTTATGGTAAAAACAACCTAGGCGATGCTGAAGAGATATTTAACAAAAGACTATCAAGGGCTAGAACAACCGTCAAGTGTGCTTTTTGAATCTTATTTGCTAAGTGGCGTATCTTGAGTAATTGCATAGAAACTACTCCTTCTACTGCGGATAATATTATTAAAGCAGTTTGTATTTTACACAACCTAGTTATTGATATGGATGGATTCTGTGGTGACGTTGAAGACATTCCACCCATTCCAGCAAGATCAAACCTCACCAGGGCTGGAAGATCAAGAAACGTGGCAGCAAAAGAAGCAAAGTGTATAAGAAGAAAGTTTGTAAATTATGTCGTTAACAATCCGCTGGAAAGATAGGTAAATTTAATGTGTAAAAATACCTTTATAATGCAGCTGTATATTGATTAAACCTGATTAACTCTTTGAACAGTTTTTATTGTTTTACAACTCTACATTAACTACTTAATATCAGATTCTATCCTTTCTTTTTAAGTAAATTGCACGTTTTATCAATTAGCTTATTGTGCCTAAATGGTATTGAAATATAATTTGACTAGTGTAACTTAACTGGTCTACAATAATAGGCTTCTATAATAACTGTTTACCTTTTATTTTGATTATTCTCATTTGCATTAATTACCTGACAGACGCCAGACGTGTTCTATGCTATTTGCTGTGGAGGGGGATGGCAACTTGGTCTTGAACGCACCAATCACAGGGAAGCATCCTTGTAGACCGCGCAGTAAGCATCCATGTAAATCAAACTCATTTGATTTTCAAAAGCATCGATGTAAACCACCTGGATGGCATCGCGCTAAACCTCCACCGCGACTTACCTTCTCTGTTCTCTTCCATTCACTACAATGTGTTTGTTTTACATGGATGTCGACATCCACCGAGATCCACTTGTTCTGTTCGTACCCTAACTATGACGACAACGGCTATATTTGTGTTTTACATGTCAAAATTGTCTATATATGTGTGTGTGTTTCAACTTATTATGGACTCGATTTTGTTTTTCGCCAAAACTCCTTCAACCATTGGCTTCGTTTTTAAAGACGACAAAACTTCTCGATCTTCATCGTCTTATAAAAAAAGGAAGAAGAGAACTTAAAATGTAAATTTCCTTTAATATGCTAATAGCTTGATGACATATTATTTCAATATATTTGTATTTAAGTTCCTGAGAATGTTAGATAAAAAAGAGGGAAATAATCCAACAGAGCAATATTATCAAACTAGAAAGCACATTTAAGGCTTTGTTAGTAGACCAAAAATATGAATGTATGTTTTCGAGGCTTCTTTTTTATTTAATGCCTCTAAAGTGTGTAATTTGTTACCTATATAGACTTCAAGCAAAGTAAATTTCTAAACAATTTTTTTTTTTTTTTTTTTTTTTTTTTATTATTATTATTACAACTGAGTACAAACCCATCTAGTAATTTACATTTAACAATATATACACTTTGAGGGAAAATAACCCATTGGTCATTACTCCCTTAATGTCCAAAGTCCATTAAGTCGAATGGTTTCATTCGTTTCAGTCTTCTAACTAAACCTGTTGTATCCATCAATCTGCGTATCTCCGGATGCTCATGTTGCTCAATGCGATGTCTGTGCTTGCTTGCTTGCTTTTTTATTTCTTCTTCAACCGTATCCATTTTCAAATCCCTATGCAAGTTGTCATTTCTTATATACCATGGTGCATCAACAATACATCGGAGCACCTTATTTTGAAAGTTTTGTATGTTTTTTATGTTAGACTTCTTTGTACAACCCCATAGCTGTAATCCATAGGTCCACACGGGCTTTAAGACTTGCTTGTATATGAGCATTTTGTTATGGATTGATAGTTGGGAATTCCTTCCCAGAAGCCAATACATATTTCTGAATTTAAATTTTAACTCTTGAACTTTCTTTTTAACGTGTTCCTTCCATTTCAATTTCACGTCCAAAGTCATTCCCAGGTATTTCGCGGTATTAACATGAGGAACTTGTACAGAATTGATTAAAATTGGTGGGTGATAATCAATCTTTAAGTTGGTAAAGTTAACATTGGCTGATTTTGATTCATTTAAACCAATACGCCACTTCTTGGTCCATCTGCTCACCGCATTGGAGGCCCTCTGGAGCTTCCCTGCAGCTTCCTCAATTTTCGTCCCAGTTGCTAGTATTGCAGTGTCGTCTGCAAAAGTAGCTATTGTTACATCTTTGTCATTTGGAAGATCTCTCGTGTAAAGTAAATACAAGACCGGTCCCAGCACGCTACCTTGTGGAACACCCGCTGATATCCTCTTTAATATGGAGTATTCTCCCTCAAATTTCACTCGGAAATGCCTCTCAGTCATGTATGACTTGAGTATTTCGAAATATTGTTTAGGTAGTTCTTTTTCTAGTTTCCACAACAGACCCCTATGCCATACCTTGTCAAAGGCCTGTGCTACATCCAAAAAGACACTTGCACAAATTTCTTTTTTCTCCAATGTGTTTTCTATGATACTTGTAATTCTATGAACTTGATCTATTGTAGAAAATCTTTGTCTAAAGCCAAATTGATGGTCAGGGATGAGATTTCGTTCCTCAATAATGGGCCTGAGTCTTCTTAGAAGCAGCTTCTCGAATAATTTTGAAATTATTGGGAGCAATGATATTGGTCTATATGACTTCCTATCATTTGGTGATTTATCCGGTTTTAATATCATGATGACTTCCGCTACCTTCCACTGTAGGGGAACATACCTAATCCTTAAGCTTGCATTTATTATGTGCAGTAGCTTTCTAAGTCCTTTCTCGGGTAGATTTTTAATTATTTGCCCAGTAATCAAGTCATACCCTGGTGCTTTATTCACATTCAAATGGTTTTTGATTTCATTTTTCAGTTCCCTCAGTGTTACTGGTAATATTTCCATTTCATCATGTTTTTTTATATCGGGAACACTTTCTTCAGCACTTTGCTTAGGGAGAGGCTGGAACGTCTTTTCTAAGAATGTTGCAAAGAGATCTGCCTTTTCCTTAGGACTTCTTGCCCAGGCTCCATTGTCATTCTTAATTGGAGGAATTTGTATTTTAGGCCTTTTGATTCCTTTTGTTGCCTTCCAAAGTGAATAATCTCTGTCCTTTGTGGGAGATAAATGTTTTAAGTATCTATTAATAGATTCATTCTTGTAATCTTTAATAGAATTTTTAACTTTGTTGCACAACCTGTTAAGTATTTGCTTATCTTCTGGTGCTCTACTCCTTTGCCATTTTTTCCGAGCCTTCCGTTTATCTTTAATTAGCCGTCTTAATTCGACTGGATAGTACTTTACTTCATTTCTTTTCATGTAGCTCACTGGAGTACTCTTCCAAGCAGCGCCCTGAACAATCCCAATAAATACCTCGAGCTCATCCTCCAACTGACTTGAATTTTTAATCGGTACATTTAGCTTTATATTTTCTTCTATTATGCTACTGAAAAATTTCCAGTTAGTTTTCCCACTTGTTATTTTTGGGACTGGTGCCTTGTTTTTTACTATCAGCTCACTTATTGTCATAATAACTGGTGTATGGTCCGAGGAAAGACTCTCATTATCTTCTATATGAATGTAGTTTTCTGAAATTCCTTTAGTAACAAAGAAATCTATGATATCAGGTGTCTTGTTTATGTCCGCCGGCCAATATGTAGGTCCACCGCCAGAATAGAAGTCGCACCCCAGTGCCGTTCCTGCTGCTAGCAATTCTTTACCTTTTGGATTTATTATTCTTGAACCCCAGAATGTGTGTTTTGAATTGAAGTCTCCTCCAATGACAAAATTTCTTCCCAGAGTTTTAAATAAAGAAAGAAACTATATACCTTGGTGGACAATATATTGCACCAACATCATATTCCTTGTTTCCGTTAACTTGGATCCTAATAGCAATAACTTGCATATCTTCTTCTTCAATTTTTATAATTTCATAATGTTTGATGTTTTCCTTTACAAATACTACCGATCCTCCTCTAGCTCTATCTGCAGGATGGACTGCCCCATACCAGCAAAAACCACGCAACTTGACATAAGATGCTTTTGTAAAATGGCTTTCTGATATTAAGCATATATCTATTTGTTCATTATCCAAGAATATCTCTAACTCCTGGATACGTTGTAACAAACCATTTGAATTCCATGCGGCTATTCTAAGAGTTTTATTCATTTTATGTAAAATATCTGTTAATATCAGTAAGGTTTATGAGAACCTCTTCAAATTTTTTATCGTTAGAGTCTAGCCGTTTTTCTATAACTTCTAATCTCTGTAATACTTTTTCGAGGACACTATTCTCGTCTACATTTTCCCTTCTAACATGTTTAGCCTGGACTGCTTGCGAAAAAGTTCTATCGCTTTCATTTGCTTCCCGTTCTGCTGGTATTTTTGTCGTGTATTTTAATGTCTCACGTTCTTCCTTATCTTGTCTGCCCCTTTGTTGAGGGTTACTAACTTTGTTTCGGATCCTTTGCAATTCTTTTGCTACCTCACATCCTCGATAGTTAGCAGGATGCTGCCCTCCACAGTTGACACATTTTGGAGGTGTATCTTTATTTATATCACACTGCTGAGTAGCATGCCTCCCTGTACACTTTACGCATCTAGGTTCCCGGTGACAATACTTTGTTGTGTGGTTAAACCCTTGGCAGTTTTTACATTGCGGTATCTGATTTGTAGTTTTCCTTAAGGGTTCAATTTTAACTTTCATATGCAAGATGGATTTGATATTATAGATTTTCCCTATGTCTTCGTTATTATCAAATGTAAGCATAAATAATGGAAGCCCTTTTTTGCAGAGTATTTCATTTCCATCTTTGCCTGAACTTCTTTCTTTTTTGATAATATTTACAGCATCGATTATTTTCAATTGAGCACTCTCCTTTATTTCTTCAATTATATCTTGCTTAGAACACGTAGGGTGAAGCCCTCTTGCCATAACTTTAATGGGTCTGTCTTTTTTATCCTCATATGTGTACCACTGTAACCCGTCTCTGTTCAGTTTGGTCGCCAGGGTCCTATAAGTCTCTGAGTCGGGAGTATTAATTTTCCAGACATCATTGCTGAGTGAAACAATTTTAATTGTCTTATCTTTATCAAAGTCATTTACTAATGCTTTAATTGAAGCAAAATCTTTAATTCCAACCACATTAATAGGTGGAGGTGGTTTATCTCTTGTTATCTTGTCCTGCTTCGCCTCTACTTTACTGGGCTTTCCCTTTTGAGGTGTTCTATTACCATTTTTTTCATTTTCAGGGGAATCTTCAGCTTTTCTTTTTTTTACTCTTCTTGATGTTGATGTTTTGTTTTTAGATCTTATCCACTCTGTTTCTTTAGCTAATTCATCCTCATCTGTGTAGTATTCTTGGGAACCGTCCATTCTACTTATCGCACTCTGATATTGCTTTTCTTCAGATACAATTTTTAGCTTTTCCTTCTTGTTTGATAAATGAAGAGTTCTTAATTCCTTATTTTCTGTTTTCAGATCTGATACTTCTTTCTTTAATGTTTTAATCAAAAGCTCTACTTCGTTCAGTCTTTTTCTTAGTTCGTTATTTTCTTCTTCCAATTTACAATAATTTTCTGTATTTGCACTGTTATTTGGAGAACGTTGAATCATGAGACTTTTCCTAAATGGATCGCTCTCAAGCAATAGTTGGCCCCCCCCAGAATCCGTGGGGCCGGCCTCCGAAGAGGATGGATTCTTTGAATTAATCAAATTACCACCTGGGGTACGTATTTCCGTATTTGTTTTCTCCATTGCCTTAAGTTTCCATTAAACGGAAGAGAGAAAACTGGGTTAATCCCCAGTCCCCCCAGCACATATCTGTTCACTGACCCAGCTTCCCACTGGGGTTAACACCCAATCTTCCACTGGGTTACTCAGCTTGACAGGGGCACCTCTAGTAGGTTAAGTGCTGGAGTTGGAGTGAGAGAGGCTAAGAGAACTTTCTTGTTAAGTTCTTATGTTACGTTGCTAGGTGTTCAGCAACTACGCATCATCACTCCCGTTCACCCCCTCTAAACAATTGATATAAATAAAAATCTGGTTGATGGTTAATGATAGAATTGATGATTTTATAAGGATGTGTAGGAGGGACTAGTTTGATTCTTTGTAATACATCAGGAACTACGAGTTAATTGGGATTCCAAGACTAAAAGTGTGGTTAAATGACGTTTTCATTGTTATTTGATTACCTCAGCTTAGATATGATGAAGTCAATTCAATAACCTAATTGTTTATTTAATAGCCTACATTTTACAATTTACAATTTCACAAATAAGTCCAAGAATAAACTAAGATAATTTATTATTTCCAATAAGAAGATAACTATAAAATAATAACACCCCGAGGTAAAAAAAAAAAAAAAAAAAAAAAAAACCTATTTAGGGGACACAAAAATGTAAAGAAAAGAAAGAGACAAAAAGGGGGGGAAACACTTAAAAAAGAAAAGATCATAACATAACAACTTTATTGCTTTAAAGTACAGTGAACATAAGCAAGATGTTGACCATTTACAAAAATAACATATTTTATGACATTGTTCATTTTTATCCTTAGTTTTTCTATAACTAACTTTCCGGTGCATTTATAATACTTACAAAAATATTTTTATACCATTATAACAAGTAACACAATTTTAGGAATCGAAGTAACCAAATTATACGAACTACAATAATATCAGTACATTTACAAACGAGTTAGTTGTTTGAAGATATTTTACCAAATTAATTTATTACATTAAGTTTAAAATAGATTTTCTAAGTTTTAGGCTATACATAACAAAATGGTAGATATTTTTCATGGCCTGTACTGAGTTTGAGGTTAAGATTGTCTCTATATTATATAAATATTGTACAGAATTGTAATTGTTCAGATATTTATATCTAAAAAGATTATAACCTTCACATTCCAACAAAAGGTGAGTTATAGTGTCATTTCCTGTTATGCAGATAGGGCAGATTTCACTGGGGTTAAAGCTATAGTTGTCATTCTGCAATATTAATCTATTATATTTCTTGCCAGCAAGGCGTAATTGGGCGATACTTCTTATTATGTATAAAGGACAATTCTCTTCAAAGTATGGTTCACGGGGGGTTAATCCACTTATATGTCTGCAGCAATCACTGTATCTTGAATTTAAAATGATATCAATGTCTGAGCATATTAAATTATTCTTGAATTGTTCAACAAATTTCTTTTCTTGACTTGATTACATCCCAATGGTTTTGACTCTTCCAGATATTTTCTGCTCCAATCCTTCCCAGCATACATCTAAGCCAGGTAACCCAATTGTATGGGACATCCTGAGTGGAGATAGAGGCAAGTTTGAGAAAGCACATCTTTGGCAAACTTTCATCATCCAATTGAAGCAGTGCAGTCCACCAGTTCAACATTTGCTTAAACACCCTGAGTTCCAAATGCACTCTGCCAGTCTCAAATCTCACAAAAGCATCAGGCGTACTTTGAGGAAGTTGTAACAATCGTTTTAGGAATGTCAGCTGTACTCTTTCCAGGATGTTTACATATGGTGGAGCCCATGTTTCGCTGCAGTATTGTAGTAGTTAAAGTAAGAAAAAATGTAGCTGACCGAGTTCACCATAAATAAACATTAAACTTTCATAGAATCTCCGAAAAAATAAAATCTCTACAGCCTCTAGACATGTGGTTAAATGATTACTTTACATAAACAAACCAAAATACAAGAATTGCTTGACAAAAGTATAGGAACACAACGAAAATGATACAACTTCAGCATTGAAATATATAAAATCAGTACTTACATTATTTAATCAAACCACCACTCATTCGTACACAATCAATAATATCATTCAACATACCTCTACGTATGATAGCAAGAGTTGGTCAAGAAAGACCTGATAGAAAAGGTTTAGATTTTGGAATTATTATTAATTTAAAATTCCCTTAGCCCTAGAACACTACTCATTCGTAAAAATTACGACCCGCCCTTTGTACAATTCGGAGAACTCGTAGACAAAAGACGGACAAGCTCTGTCTTTTTGTTTACCTTTCCGCCATTGAGAATAGAAGCCACTGTCTCTTCGGCTAAGCTCAAAATTGAACCGTTATTACCGTACTCAAGCTCGCGTCGTATATTTTACGAAAGAATAGTGTTTGCGAAAGTTTTAACTATTAAATCCATATTTTTTTGTAAATTATTGTTTTTATATTGTTAGTTTTTAGTGTTGTAAATAGTTTATTGTGTAAAATAGTGATTTTAGAGTTCAAAGTGTTTGATTTAGCTACTAAGTGTATATTAATCACTGCAAGGAATGTGATTCTCAGTGAAGACATGACTCTAATTTTGATATTTTTGGCATTCTACCTAATGAACTTATTGTAAATCATTTTTCTCTTTTTATATAAATTAAACACTTAAAAATGATGTATTTTATGAATATTCGATTAATTTTTCCAATTAAATAATATTTATATTTTTTTCGATTTTTTTTCCAGATTAATTTTTTTTAACGAACTTGTAGTGGTGGTAAAAATTTTTTTTTACAGTTAAAATATGTAGGAATTCATTGTTAAATATTTTTATAAACACTTAAAAACAATAAAGGATTTAATATAAAAAATAGTCAACACTAAAGTAAAGTTTAAAAAAATAAATAAAAATAAAAACAGAATGTAGTAAAATTTACGAATGAAAAGTGATCACGTAACAATGAACTAAGAAAAGTAATCTAGTGTTAACTGACTTATAGTGTGGCAATTCCGAATTAACCTAGCTGGATCTACACTTTTCTTAATCAACTATTGAGTAGATTCGTCTCTTTTACCTGTTTTCAAGAGTTTATTCGTTTTATGGGACACCATACTGCGTGTTTTAAGAGTCAAGAGCACTCTTCAAAGTCACGTGATCTATTGTAACCATGACGACGCCTAACAATACAATATGTAAATTGTCTAACGAGACACATATTTAATTTCACTTTACAACCTTTGAACAGAGAAAGTTCTATCGACAAAAAAACAATTTGAACCCTATAAAGCGTCTGTTGAAAGCGTCAATATTGTCGAGGCGATCTCTCCGCTTTTATCTGCGCATTCAAAAATTGTCTATTCGTTACGTTTTAAGCTGTTTCTGAGGTCGGGTTTTTAAGATGCTATCTGACAGCCCCTCGCGCGTTGCTTTTGTTGCTTTTTACGACATCCAACTACATCTGTGAAGACTAAATCACACTTTTAGCGGTTTTATGGAAATTCAGTCATATCTAAGCCTCCTCCCCCCCCCCTCCAAACACACATCTCCGTAGCCAATCGTCGGCGTTAAAATTGGTTTCATTTAATCTGACAAACGCAGTTTTCAAGTTTAAGGGAAATAAATTATCGAAGGGAGACTTACGTTGATAATTCTTTTGAACAGTTGTGTTAGTTTTGTGTTGAGTTATATGTTTTAATCGCCGATTTATTTTCACCCTCTATATAGGGTGGTCGATAAGTTCTGTACAATTTGCGTGAGAATTGATTTAGAACACGTTCAGATAATTTTTTTTAAATTTATAAAAGAAAACCTATCGTCATCGTCGCTTTTGAAAAATTAAGAAAGTTTAAAATAAAAACTCCTAGCTCTTGAATACTCTAATATCGTCACTGTTGAATCAGAAACAGAGTTGGTCGAAAGAGGCCTGATAGGAAAGATGAAAGAGAGGGATATAATCAAAGACTACAGGGAACAAGTTGTAAATCCAGGTAGGTTCTATCGGGATTGCCAAACCACATTCGAGTATCATTTAACAACAAAACCATTTTTTAAGGTGAAAAACCATTTTTTTTAAGGTGAAAACCCTCTTGATTATCATTCCCTTATAAAAAAAGGGGGGGAAGAGCATAAAATAAAGACCTCCAGCTTTGAAATACTTTTCCCCTAGCGTCAGAGTCAGAAAATAACAAGAGTTGTTCAAGAGAGACGCGATAGGAAAAATGAAAGAAAGGTATCTAACCTAAGAAAACATGAAACAGTGTAGATTCAATTTGGAATTGCCAAACCCGTACTCATTGTAATGAGCCCCTGAGGAGCAAAAACCTTACATTAAAAACCATTCTTCAACGAAATAGTATTTTTTCTTTTAAAGTTTATCCTTAAAAGATATGACTAACATAAATTCACTTAAGTTTTTTTTTCTGGTACAATATTTATCGGTATGGTTTAATCGAACGGTTGTATGATTTTCGTATATAAAAACTAATACACGACGTTTCGAGAGTGGAAATCTACCAACGTTATCAAGTGATAAACTTAGAATATAAAAAACGTCAATATAGAAGTCTAGGACCATGTTGGAAGTAAAACTACTAACCTATAAAATGTTACGTTTGTCACACAACCCCATTATAGTTATCTAAACAAGGGTGTACCGTTTTTTGTGTTTTGTAATTCTGGGAATTAAATTTCTTCCGATCATGTTTACATGTGAGTTTTTACTGTTCAGTCTAGTTTTCTTTTCTTCTCCTTATTGTTTAAAGACGAAGAAACTCTCAACATCGCCTTGTTAAAAGAAAGAAAAGAACATAATATAAAGACGAATATTCTAACAGCATCAGAGTCAGAAAAGAACAAGAGATGGTCAAGAGAGACCTGATAGGAAAGATAAAGATAGGTATCTAACGCAAGACTAGATGAAAAAAGGGTGTAGGATCCAATTAGATTCCCTCGGTATTAGCGAATTCGGTTGTGTCTCATTTAATAGCAAAACAATTGAAATTTTACAACGTGTAGAGAAACCGTTATTTAATAAAGTTTAATATTCCTTTTAAAGTTTGTACGTAAAAATGCACCTAACTTAACGTAACCTAACCTAACCTATCCAAACCTAACCTAACC
The DNA here is from genome assembly GCA_963513935.1 of Aphrophora alni. Taxonomy (NCBI): domain Eukaryota; kingdom Metazoa; phylum Arthropoda; class Insecta; order Hemiptera; family Aphrophoridae; genus Aphrophora; species Aphrophora alni. The sequence goes on from OY740778.1 coordinate 22,420,324, forward strand.
TAACCTAACCTAACCTAACCTGACCTAACCAAACCTAACCTAACCTAACCTAACCTAACCAAACCTAACCTAACCTAACCTAACCAAACCTAACCTAACCTAACCTAACCTAACCAAACCTAACCTAACCTAACCTAACCTAACCTACCCTAACCTAACCTAACCTAACCTAACCTAAACTAACCCAACCCAACCTAAACTAACCTAACCTTATTCGGTCTAGTACAATATCAGTAACTACACATCAAATTTCAGGTTTCTATTTTTTAAACCAATAAAATAAAATAAGTTTATATCGCCATTATCGTACTTACCCTACTTCATTATAGAATGCAGTAACCAACAAAATGCACCTACCCTAACCTAACCTAACCTAACCTAACCTAACCTAACCTAACCTAACTTAACCTAACCTAACCTAACCTACCCTAACCTAACCTAACCTAACCTAACCTAACCTACCCTAACCTAACCTAACCTAACCTAACCTAACCTACCCTAACCTAACCTAACCTAACCTAATCTAACCCAACCTAACCTAACCTAACCTAACCTTATTCGGTCTAGTACAATATCAGTAACTACATATCAAATTTCAGGTTTCTATTTTTTTAAACCAATAGAATAAAACAAGTTGATATCCCCATTATTGCACTTACCCTACTTCATTATAGAATGCAGTAACCAACAAAATGCACCTACCCTAACCTAACCTAACCAAACCTAACCTAACCTAACCAAACCTAACCTAACCTAACCTAACCTACCCTAACCTAACCTAACCTAACCTAAACTAACCCAACCTAACCTAACCTAAACTAACCTAACCTTATTCGGTCTAGTACAATATCAGTAACTACACATCAAATTTCAGGTTTCTATTTTTTTAAACCAATAAAATAAAACAGGTTTATATCGCCATTATCGTACTTACCCTACTTTATTATAGAATGCAGTAACCAACAAAATGCACCTACCCTAACCTAACCTAACCTAACCTGACTTAACTTAACCTAACCTAACTAACCTACCCTAACCTAAACTAACCTAACCTAACCTAACCTACCCTAACCTAACCTAACCTAACCTAACCTAACCTACCCTAACCTAACCTAACCTAACCTAACCTAACCTAACCTAAGCTAACCTAACCTAACCTAACCTAACCTAACCTAACCTAACCTAACCTAACCCAACCCAACCTAAACTAACCTAACCAAACCTAACCTAAACTAACCTAACCTTATTCGGTCTAGTACAATATCAGTAACTACACACCAAATTTCAGGTTTCTATTATTTTAAACCAATAAAATAAAAACAAGTTAATATCGCCATTATGGTATTTACCCAACTCCATTATATAATGCAATACAAGAAGATCTTAAATTTAATGCCCATAAGTTGGTTTCTTATGCCTTATAGGAAATCTTAAATTGTATTGATAGATCAAAAGGTGTTACCCAGTAGGGTAAGTTTGTTTAAAACAGTTGTTATACAGGTTTTATAAAGCTTGTAATTGTGTATATCCCTATTTTCTGTGTTCGGCGAAAAATCTAATTGAAAATAGCAGCTATGTTGAACAGTTTAAAAAAATCACATCTCACGTTTTACTCAGCTTGTAAGACACTACATTAGATGCAATGTTGCAGGTTTTAATTCTCCAGGTAATGGTAATTGTTTCTACGATGACAAATAGCGAAGTTATTGTCCAAGATGTCATTTCGATCCCTCACCCTTAAAAAATGTGATATTCGTAGAATGGAGTTACCGATACGTATATAGTGAATGGTGGTTCTTCCAGCTTCAAGGTCAGCTAGAACAGAGATACAGACATGAGCATAGCAAGTGGAGACTTCTCAACACATCTTCGAGGCCCATCAAGAAAGTAATAATACGAGGTTCAGAAATTCTGCGTATCAACTGTTTTAAACAAAGTTACCCTAATGGGTAAGACCCCCTTGATCTAACAATAAAATTTGCCTACAAAACTTAAGGAACTAACTTTTAAGACATTACATGTACCAGATCTGTTTGTTATAAATTGCATGATCGGGCTAGGTAGATACCATGATGGCGATAACTTGTTTTTTGTAACATCGAAATGACAAATGGTCGAATTCAAACAGGACCTCTAATATATTCTGTTTTTTAAAGCTTTTAATTTGCTTCAAAATAGTTAAAGAGTGGGACTTAAAGTGTTGAAATAATTGCATTTAACAGCACAAAAAACGAGCTCCTTTTTTTCCTGGAATAATACAATACAGGGAGATAAGACCACAGTAAGTCAAATATTTATCCCCAGAGGTTGGCTACATATCCCCATTAAGTAAGAACATATCTCAATCCAAGATCTAATCCTAATGCAAACCATCTCTCCCACTGTCACATTGTGCAAATAAAGGGGGAGTAAAGGTTTTTTTTTTTATTAAAAAAGCAATAGTTTTGCCATTATCCGAAACCATAGGCCACCGCATATTGTCGCCGTTCACTCACCATGACGGCTTGGATGGGGTGAAGAGAACAGGAGGGAAATGAGTGAGAAATGATTGATTTACTCTGTAAAATAGTATTTCCTCCTTACTTATATATTTACACAAGTTTGACACATACTAAATGTTTAATACTTTTGTAATGTGATCTAAAATGTATGCTATATACAGTATGGTAATGAAGTCCCCCCCACCTTAACTTTTGTTTGAACTTAAATAGAACCAAACATTTTTGGGACTGTTAACCAGGTCATCAGAAGTGGTTTGGAATTTTGCACCTCCCCTTACAGGGAGGGGGGAATTTTGATGTATTTAAAATTTTCAAATGGGAACCCGCATCTTGTAACATGTCAAATAAAAAGACAAAATCAATACGAAATGTTTTTGCTCTAACCAAAATGGTGTCACAAAATGTGTTTGAGACTTTTTAATTATAAAATCTCTAAATATGTGAAATAAGAACACTAAACTTTTTTTTTAATATTCGCTAAAGCAATCTCAGAGAAGTATTCAACATTGGACTGAATTTTACCAACCCACTAAAAATTTGGTATTTTTGGGCACATTGAAAATATAAAAAAAGAGCCACTTCATGTGACGCAACAAATTAAATTGCTTTTAAAGCCACCAACAAATTTAACTTTTAACTTTATTAAAAAGGATATTTCATAATGTGGATGATATTTTCAAAAACTTTTATTGTATTTTCACAGTTACCATGATAGTTACATTTTGTTTCAACACTTAATCTAAATAATCACAACAAACCAATTATGAATTCGAAATGTAACTCCCATACTGTAAAAATACAATACATTTTTATAAATGTCATCGTCATTTTGAAACAACATTTTTATTCAATTTAAAAGTTAAATTCGTTGATGCCATTATTTTTTACTTTAAACGCAATTTAATTCGATATGTCACATGATGTGGTTCTTTTTTCGATTTTGTATGTACCCAAAAGTACCCCACTTTTATGGGACACTTAAAATTTAAATCAACGATGAATGCTTCTTTTACTGTTTAGTGTTCTGATTTCACATTTAGCTACCGGTATTTTATAATTTTAAAATTTCAAATATATTTTACTTTTGGTAATTTAAAACATATTTAGTGAGCGCCATTCATTTTGTCATTTTATTGACTTTAATTTAACATGTACAAGATGCAGGTTCACATGTGAATATTTTTAGTATTTTCAAAACATTTAGAACAGTTTCAACTTAGTACGAGTCTACAGACCTACCCCAAAACATGTTAAAAAAATTCATAGCTCTAGGCTTCTTGGATTTAAAGATATGTTTTAGGGGTAAGAAACACTCTTGGAGTAAAATATTTTCAAAACCCTTTTTTAGTACACGTCTACAGACCTACCCCCAAACCATAGTAAAAAATTCATAGGTATACACTTTTTGGATACAGAGATTTCGTTAACAGTCAGTGGGTTTTGACTTTTACCTATATAGAATATATATATATATATCAGCTGTTTTGTTGTTTGTTCTTTTCTAACGGACGTTTTAATAACCATAGTAACCCATATTAACCAAAATGTAATGTTCTTAGTTATACTTCAGCCAATAACAATAAATTATACGTCATTTTATTTGTCTTAAAATTGTCTAACTTTTTTGTATCTTAACATTTTTTGATAAAATTTGTAGTTAATTAATTATTTAACTTTGAATATTTTGAACTGCCGCCATCTTGAAACGGAAAGTTGTATGAAAACGAAATTTTATTGGAATTTATAAACTATATACAGTAACAATCATACCAAGTATCATGATTTTCCCTCAAATAATTTCAAAGATATTAAGGTTAAAAAAAAAAAAACATACAGACAGATAGACCGAAAACGGAATGAGATAGGACACATGTTATATTACATTTTTTGTTTCTTTTGACATGCTGAATAACGTGACAAAGTTTGTTCATATGGTTGCAAGACACCCTATATATCTATCTATCTATCTATCTATATATATATATATATATATATATATATATATATATATATATATATATATATATATGATAGGTTTGTTCACCAATCACAAATATTTATCTATACTACTTTAATACTAGGCAATAAATATGGTAGGTTTTAAATTTTATATTAGACTTTTGTATGGATAATTATACAGTTCCTACTAAATCCTTAATGCTACAAACGGTACTGCTTGTATAGTTGCATATGTATCAGGGGACACGTAAAATTCAGTTCAACGTTTCTCTCTATTTTCACATTTACGATTTTATAGTTTTAAAAATTCAAAAATAATTTCAGTTTTGGCAATTCAAAACATATTTCGTAAGCGCCATTCATTTTGTGTTTTCATGGCCTTTAATTTAACATCTACAAGATGCAGATTCCCATTTGAAAATTTTTAGTACCCCTAAAATTCCCTCCTTTAGGGGGGTGGTGTAAAATTCTAAACTGTCATACAAGAAAGTTCAGGCGACCTAGTTAATAGTCTCAAAAGGGTTTGACTTTATTTAAATTCGTATAAGTTAACATGGGCTGATGGACTTTACTCACATTATAAGCACGTAATAATATGCAATTTCTAAGTACTTTTTATTATCGAAAGCAACTTCAACAATTATTTATCCATGGTATGTATATCCATACCAAAAGTCTAAAATAAAATGTCAAACCCATCCTTTATACTACCTAGTATATAACTATTAACTAGTATAGATACATATTTGTGATTGGTGAAAAAAAAACTGATCTATATATATAAGTAAGTATAGCTTGATCGAAAAGCTTCACTTTTGGTCCTAGTTATGAAATATACTATTAGTACTCTATATTTTTATACATTTCGGGTCTTTAATTAGACCTCTTTCGGGTTTAATTGTTAAATAGGTGTTCAATTCAAATTAAACAATTACATTAAAACAGTAACTTGTAACCTAATTTTTTTGAGTACAATTTTATTGTTCTTTGTAGTTGCAAAATGTTTGAATTGGTAGCAAAATTGGTGGTAAAATTGGTAGTATTTTTTTTTAATTGGCCATCCCGGTCTCCTGATTTAACTGCGTGTGAATTTTTCTTATAGGGGAAATTTAAAAAAGCGAGTGTACACCCACAGTTTCAACTATCATGAGGATTTGAAGAGCGTTATAGAAAAGGAACTTTTTCGAATCCCGCATAGTTATTTTACAAAGACGTACGAGTCATTTGTTAGACGTAACTGTGAGATGGCTTCAGTTTGAATAAATTAATTAATTTTTAAATTTTGTTTTCATTGATTTTTAAAACAAAACATTAGTTTTTAGTTTGTTATATCAAATCAAATTACGTTTATAGCAATAAAAGTTTTTTTCCCAAACGTAACAAAATCAGTACCTTAACGGCTGTTTTTTGTGTTGCCGGCATTTTGTTTCTATAAACACCAGTGTGTTGAAATTTCGCAACATTTTTTGGTAACTTCATTAAAAAGTATGTAAAGTTTCAAAAGAATCAGTTGAAGAATAAACGGTTAATAGAAAATCACTCTGTGGGACACCCTTTATACAACATAATTGATAAAACCATTTGAATAAATATGAATATATATTATAATATTATATATGTATGAAAAAATAAAACGGTACAATGTCCACAACAATTTGCATAACCAGTATAAAGAAGGGGTATATCTGCAAGAAGCATGCATGCTATCAACCAGTCTAGTGGAAAACAGTAATTTTACAGTGAGCGAGTTCATATTTCCGATATGAAAACCCATTGTGAAGTTAGATTATCTTTTTAAAGCTTATTTTAATATCACACGCACATACGTGCCCATACTGTGAAGGAATACTCAGTGAAGGAAAAACATGCGCACTGTTTTAGGAGAGAACTGTCGTAAATTCAGTGCCTATAGTTTCAATTTAATTCAAATTTTTCTATCGCGTAACCTAGAGAGACTCAATAAAGTTATTAATCGACACTTTCTTAAAATGCTGTTTCTTGTGTTATCTTTACAACTAAAAAAAATCGTATTAAAATAAGTAATGTCTTCTTTTTTGCGACGAAAAACTTTCCCGTTATCATCTGCGTAAAACAAAAGAGAAAAGAAGACCCTTAGCTAGTAAGCAACATGGTTGGAAAAGAACAAGAATTGGTCACAGAGAGATCCGATGAAAGAAATCTGTCCGAAGACTTGTGTAAATCCAGTTAGACTAATACGGGATTGCTACGAATGTACTCACCAGAACTAAATCCCTAAGAGTGGTATTTTCTCAAAATCAGCGTGACCGAATTCATTTAAGTTATGGTGAGATGTGACTGTCAAAACGCGTGATTTTGTATGTGGACATTTTTTGGCCACATCTCGGGGCTTTTTTCAGTTTTGATAATTCAAAATTTGGGGGTAGAAAAAAATGACAAAATTATGATGTTTTAATCGACTTTAGGAATATTAATCAAATTTTACTTCGAAATAAAATTAATGCTCGGCATCGTTTCAAAATTTTCCGGTTCGTGAGTTATTGATAAAAAATATAAAAACTCTGTTATGAGTTTGATAAAATACGTCATTTCTTAAAATCTACTGTACCGATTTCGTTAGAATTTTAGCGAAGATTAATAACCTAAAATAAACCATGTTTGTTGCCGATTGGTTTTGTTTTTATTTGATTTGATTTTTTATGATGGGTAAGTGAGAAAGTAAGTGCAATGTTTTTTTTTTTCACTCTTTATTTTTTTTAAATAGTTTCTTTCTTGTTGTGTTCAAAAACTTCTCGGGTCATCATTGACGTATGGGAAAGAATGAAAAGAACATAACTCACGGTTGGAAAAGAACAATAATTAGTCAAGAGAGATCTTGTAAGAAAGATAAATGAGAGGGATATAACCCAAGACTGCATGCAAAAAGGTGTAGTTCCAGCTACGGCCCTCGGGATTGTATAGAGGCGGAGGTGTGGTGCAGAATTGGTTAAACGTAGAATTTTTAACAGCGTGAAGAAGATATGGAGTTCAATAAATATTCTGAAAGAGAAAACCAGGATTGCAAGTAACAACTGCTTGTTGGGAAAGTTCTGGTGTTAATGAATAGTTGTTTTAAGAAGAATAATTCAGGCTAGATGGCTGTACACGAAGAGCTATTGAGAAGGATAATAGAATCCATAGAGCTTCAAATTAGGAGAAGGAAATGAAAATGGATTGGGCGAGTGTCATCTGACCAAAATTTGACGAGATTAATCCAGGTAATTTGCTTTTAATGGTGCCAGTGACATCAGTCATAAGAAGGAGGCAAGGGATATTGTGAAGCAAGGATCGCGTTAGCCTATTGCTGTTAACTCCATTAATTTAAACTAGAAAGTATTATTTTAACTATTACTGTATTGCAACAATTAATGAAACATATAATATGATATAAATATGATATAACATAATTTAACCTAACTATTTTTCCTTCCCGAAAAGGCGTGGAGAATACTATATTCGAAACTGCGCAACTTGGTTGTTATGCGAACGTGGTACTTCCGGCTGCCTAGTACGGCTTAAGACCAGGTATGCCCAACGGGTTACCCACAAAGCGGCACGCTCTTATGTGGAAAGTTCTTCTTCAAGCTGCATCAGGAACCATCACAATACTTCAAAGGCAGCCACTTTGTCTGGTCTCAACTTCTTCCCACAGTTTATCTACATCCTTACTCTTGCTTCTTCACAGCCTATTTTTCTTAAAGCCACATCGCCTCAGATTCTTTTTGCCCCATGAGGGATTATAGGGAATCTCTCAATTGCATTCCATCCCCTCCTGCTCCTCAGCATCTCCTTCAGTAGAAAGTCCTTTCCAGGCAACTTTTCCAGAACGTCACTAAGTTGGTGACGATGGAGTTCCCATCTTGAGCATCGAATAGTGTGTGTCTCGACATAATATACGAACTTTGAGTCGCTTCTAATCTTGAATCTACATAAACATTACCCGAATTCTCCGTTTAACACCTCTGTTATATAATAATTCACCTCCCCAAAGCGGCGTGAAATCCATTTGTCGATTTCCAGGATTACCTTCTTCGTCCAATCCCCCACTCCCTCAATAGTTGTCCATGTTTCCTCCCACTGATTTATGGTAACCTTCCTCAGTGCAGCTTCGGCCTCATCTTCTGATTCACTTCTTCTATCCCACTCTTCTATCAGTAAATCTGTCTGGGGTGTGCCCGCCAAAATCACAGCCCCATTAGTCGGTACCGTGCGGCATGCGCTTATAATATACAGCGCCATCCTTCTCTGTAATTTTATAAGCAGCTCCCTATATTTCTTGTGCCTCAAAGCATCCTTCCATATTGGTGTGCCGTGCAGAACTCCTGAGCTCGCAATATTCATTAAGGTTCTTTTCTTACTGCACACCTCTCCAACCTTATCAACCATAACGCGCTCCAGAGCTAATATCAACTTCTCTGCCTTACTCCCACATTGCCCGATATGTTCGACGCATGCCTTATTTCTGTCGAAGTAGACACCAAGATATTTCACTGAACTCTTGGATGAGATGTCCAACAACATGAAAATCTCCTCCACAGCGCTAGTTGTCTTCAGGAGTGTCAGTTCCGTCTTCTCCCAAAGTAACTCAACCAAATTAACTTAACCCAACTTAACATAACCTAACCTAAAGATTAAGAGATAAGGGTAAATTATTTTCCTTACAATTAATTAAAGAGATTCTTGGTTTACTTTGATATTTTCAAATTTCTGTACCTTCACTCTAATAAAATTATTCATTTATTAATCTAAAATAAAAGATTGGAGAAATTCTTACGTACTCACAGAGTAAACCTCTGAAAGCTTAAATATAGTTCATCTTGATGTACAAAATTTGTATAGCTAACATAGTTTTCTGTTTCAAACAACCTGAATATCTCAATGACGTCACTATACTAATACAGAGTGTGAACTGTAAAATTTAAAAACAAAATTCTTTAACAGTATTTTACCTGCGTGTCTCTGACAGATATACATCACTTTATGAGAGGCTCTCAATGGGGGTGGGTGTGAGGGACACCCTCTAATGTAACTTCTCCAGAGTTTTATTATTTTACGAGGGGAAGTAACCGATAACACCGGACATAAAAACCACCCCCATCCCCTTCTTCAACTTTCGATAATTCGCTATCCATGTCGCCGCGGAGTGTACATAAAAGAATCCCTATCAAAATATCTTTCTGCTTTCCATTATTTTACATCATAAATTGGCATGAAAACCTTGCATAAGTGAATGGGGGTGGCGAAGGGGGTAGTTTTACTTGCCCATGTCCACTCTCTCAACTAATGCACTCTACTGGGTTTATATGTATATTAAGGTAGGTACTAGCTTTACTTTTTTCTTTTAAAAGCTATATACTGTAAGATTTTCAATTTTTATTACTTTATATATATATATATATATATATATATATATATAAACATTTTCTCATTTTATAAATTATATAAACATTATGAATATATATTATTAATATATTAATATATATTATACATTATTAATATATTATTATTAATATATATAAACATTTTCTCATTTATTACATTTACTAGTAATTCTGGGCATAGACCTCAGTTCTTATAGATTTTAACCCAAATATACTTCGTCTCAAAAGAACTATACTATTTCTGACCATATACTATTTCTGAAAAGTAGTGTTTTTTACTAGTTATAGCCTAAAGGACCGACCAATTTGTTGGCATTTTTAGGTTTTTGGAGGAAAAAGCATACTTTTATAATTTTTTCATGAAAATTCATGTTTTTTTTATTATTAAATGTTTGTAATTGCTTGCTCCTTATTATAAAGAAATTTATCTCCTTAAATCAACTACCTAACTTACCATGAAATTTTCCAAAACATTTTTCAATTTTAGCAAATAAATATTTACAGAGTGTCCAAAAATTACTAGACCAAGCTTCAGGAATAATTTGGTTGGGTAGGACAAAATGTACAAAATATGCTATATAACATATCTTGTTTAGTTTTTTGTCTATCCGCCATTATTTTATTTTTATTTACAAATAAGTTCTAACTTTGGAAATAGATAGGATATTGAGTTCAAATTTGGTTTACTTTTTTTTCTATCTAACGTTTTAAACGTGTACCAATAGCAAAGAACTTATTTCGTATATTTTCATAATGGCTGCTGCTTAAGAAATATTAACGTCAAATATCTCGAAAATATAAGAAATAAATTCTTTCTTTTTGTAAGACCTCTAAAGCGTTACGGTACATAAAAAAAAAAAAAAAAAAAAAAAAGAACTCAATATCCCATGTATTTCCAAAGTTAGAACTTTTTTTGTAAAAAAACAAAATGGCGGATACAAAATAGTTTCCATGGATACAAATGAACATAATTCAAAAATGTGTGGTGTTCGACTAGTTTTGATTGTTGTAGACAATCGCCAAGGAATTAATTGTATTTTTAGTTTTTGTCGAAACCTTGGTTATACTTTGACCGAAAAAAAAAATTTTTTTTATTGTTTGTCGTTAGGAAAGAAAAATATTTTGTCTCATGTAAGTTTTTTGTAAAGTTAACGGTTTTTGAGATATCTTTCGTTAATGATAAATGACCGGCATTTTGAAAATTATTAAAATAAAGTCTTGGTGTTTGGTACACTTGTAAAACGTAACATACCAAATAATTATACCAAATCTGAACTCAATATCTTTACTATTTCTGCAGTTATAATGTTTTTTTTGTAAAAAACAAAATGGCTGATAGACGGGAAATGAAGAGTAATTAGACTATATATATTATTTGCACTTTTTATTATTTTGATGTATATAATCCGAAAATGAATAGCCAGTCCACATTGTATATACAGTGTATCCCAGGAAGAGGTACACTCTTATAGTTTTCTATCAATTGCTTATTTCTCAACCGAGTCTTTTGAAACTTTACATACTTTTTTATAAAGTTACCAAAAATATTGTGTGAAAATTTTAACATACTGTTGTGTATTAAAACAAAATGGCGGCAACATAAAGAACAACTTCTCTGCCTCTACTCTTTCATGCCTTTTATTCTTGTTGGTTTAATTGTTGAATAACTATTCGAATTCAAATTCAACAACAATTACATTAAAACAGAAACTTATAACCTAATTCTACTGAGTACAATTTATTGTTCTTTGTAGTTGCAAAATGGTTTTTACGAAGGCCCATTGAGTGACACCTCTATTTAAAGATCTTGATAAAAGAAGAATAATGGCCAAAACCTCATCTTTATAAAAAATGGCGCCCGATTGAAATCTTAAGATTTGTATGTATATTAACATTTATTTTAAAACACTTATACTGTACTCACTAAAAAAATTACACTTAAAACTAATTTAAATAAAATTAAATACTGATCCCAACAACTTCCTATTTTTTGGTAAAATATTTTACTCGTTGTTACAAAACATACTTACAAACATACAAGTAAATAAATATTGGTGTTTACAAACATAACTGTTTATAACATATATGGTCAAGTTGCTTCTCCTGGCAGTCTGGGAAACCTTACAAAAGGAATAATTTGGATGTAAACCACTAAACAAGTCATTATTATTGATACTTAGGCAGTAATTAGTTTCTCTCAAAGATAATGTTATGAAAATTTCAATCGGGACATAATTTTGAAGTTGAGTTAGAAACTTCTAGTTTTCGCCCCTTTTTTTTTATCTCCCTTCAAAGGAGGAGTCATTGGGTAGGGCTTTATATATTAGATTCTTTAGCTACCTCCAAAATCACCCATTTGGGGGCATGGGTAAAGTTGATCTATACTCAAAAAAGTAAATTTTTATTACCTAAAAAGGTGTCCTGAGTTTGGTTTTTAATAATTTCACCTTTTAAAAGGGTAACACGGTGTCTCCTCACTTTTGCCTAACTTAGATATATATTATTATATTTATTCAAATGAATATAACTTCGTTATATAGGGTCTCCCACCTAAAATGTTACAATTGCTAACTTTTGAATTATAAATATGATAGAGTACTTTAAATGGGGAACTTTCTTTTATTTTCAATGAAGTTTTAAAATCTATTTTGTAAACTGTTAAAAATAGCCGCCATTTCCCAATAACGCGGCCAACTTTGAAATTTGTTATGGAACACCCTCTATTTTATGTTGTTGTTTTTTCAGATGTAAACAATATTTTAAGAATGATTTAATCTTGGGTATTATTATTATTATTTTTTTTTTTAATTTTTAGCCTTTTAGGAATTACACGCACTTAGAGTTCAGAAAAACGTTTGATAGTCCTTCATACAACTGATTCCCACCTAAAATGTTACAATAGCTAACTTTTGAACCGTTGGACATAAAACTATTAAACAAATACAGCCAATGTTCTCCAACTCTGTTATTATTAGGAATTTTGGGTAAGTTACAATAATTTAAAAAGGACTCAAATTTGACCAAAGGATAATGTTCCATTAAACATTGGGGGGTTACCAATTTTAAAAAATCAAATCCATATTTTTAACGAATTTAGCATTTTTTTCAAAATTTAATTCCATGTAATTTTAGAGTTTACAAAACTAAGGGGAGTTCCCCATTAAAACTTCTTATTATCCCCCCCCCCCCCCATGGTTTAAAAATTAGCTATTATATCATTTTAGGTGGGAATCAATTATTTGTAGGCCTATCAAACGTTTAATTTTCTGAAATTTAAGTGACTGTAATTCCTAAACGGTTAAAAATCTTTAGCATAATAGATATTCCAGAAGTACCCAAGAATAAAACATTCTTAAAATAATGTTTTACCCCTAAAAACCATAAAATATAGGGTGTTCCATAACAAAGTTCAAAGTTGGCCGCTATATTGGAAAATGGCGGAAATTTTGAACGTTTAAGAAAATGGATTTTTAAACTTCATTCAAAAGAAAGGAAGGTTCCCCATTTAATATTTATAATATTAAAAGCTAGCTATTGTAACGTTTTAGGTGGGACACGCAGATCATGAAAATGTTACCATTTATTTTTCAAATTACACATTTATTAGGCCTAATAAATTCTGAGATAAGAGTTGTTAGCTGTTACCCACGCTTCCAGTTTTAACTAGATATACATAGGTACTACTCAAGGCTTACATACATTCAGTGCATGTATGACTACAAACTACAAATTTATAGAAAAAAAAATATCTATTTCCATATAATGTTTTTTTTGTAAATAAAAATTAAATTGCGGATAAACAAACAACAAACAGTTATCGGGCCTATTCTTACATGATTTTTTTTTTTAATTTTACATGTAGAACGAGCACCCAAAGCTTCTGAATAATTTCGTGAATTTTTGTATTTTACACTTTAAACATAGACAATTTATATTAGATGGTTATTGCTTTTAATAGTTTTTTTTACAGTTTCTTAGAATTTAGATTTATGAATTAAAATTTTCCAATCCCTTTTTATAATATTATTAAATATACACTGCATTTTGTTGATTTAATGTTTATAATTTACTTCTCTGGACCTGAATGAATCGTTAACAGATTTTCTCCTCTCATCAATTAATTTTAGATTCTATGATTTCGTTATTAAAATTGGTTAAAATGGACACACAAGTAAATTAAGTTGTAAAGAACAAAGATTTACTTACAGAAATATTGCTGATTACATTCTATAGCTTACTTTTAGTATAGCACCAACAACTGCACATTGTGTGAGACTGATTTCTTGATGTTTGATATTTTAAATATAGACTTTGCCGGAAATGACTGTCTCCAAGGTTTAGTCTTACTTAATTGTACTTTGAAATATTAAATGTTGAGCTTGACTTATGAGAAAAACTATACAGTATAACAAACACACAGAACACAATTCTCATAAAAAAAAATACGCCTAAGTATCAGACGCGTTTCAACGACAAGGTCGTCCTCTTCAGTGATACACCAGCTACACCAACCAAACCACAACTTGTTGTTGTTGTTGTTGTTGTGGTTTGGTTGGTGTAGCTGGTGTATCACTGAAGAGGACGACCTTGTCTTTGAAACGCGTCTGATACTTAGGCGTATTTTTTTTATGAGAATTGTGTTCTGTGTGTTTGTTATAGGCCTATTGTGTACTTTGTAATAATAATGATATTTTCAATGACATATATCTATTTAAATAGGTTCAAAGCTTACTTCACTTGTACCAAAAAAATTGGTTTACACATAAATATAGAATCATAATTTCTTTTTATCATCAATTTTTTACTATTTTGAGTCATAAAAATTCACTTTTCTAGTATACTTTGAAAATTACATATTTTATAACAGGAAGATTTGTTTTTAGCGATAACTTAAGTCTATAAGTTCAGGTTTCAATAAATATATGTGTTAAGTCTATAAGTTGAAGTTTCAATAAAGTTATGTGTTAAGTCTATAAATTCAGATTTCAATCAATATATGTGTTAGTCTATAAGTTCAGGTTTCAATAAAGATATGTGTTAAGTCTATAAGTTGAGGTTTCAATAAAGATATGTGTTAAGTCTATAAGTTCCGGTTTCAATCAAGATATGTGTTAGGTCTATTAGTTCAGGTTTCATAAAGACATGTGTTAAGACTAAAAGTTCAACTTTCAATAAAAACATATGTCAAATCTATAAATTCAGGTTTCAATAAAGAATGTGTTAAGTCTATAAGTTCAGGTTTCAATAAATATATGTGTTAAGTCTATAAGTTCAGGTTTCAATAAAGAATGTGTTAAGTCTATAAGTTCAGGTTTCAATAAATATATGTGTTAAGTCTGTATGTTAGGGTTTCAATTAAGATATGTGTTAAGTCTAAAAGTTCAGGTTTCAATAAAGACAATGTAAATTCTATAAGTTCATGGGTGAATAGAGATATGTTTTAGTCTATAAGTTCAGGGGGCAATAAAGACATGTTCTAAGTGTGTGGTTTATTGCGCTACAAATTCCCAGGAAAATAAGGAAGAATTTTCATATAAAGCCCTGAGAATTTTCATACTATTTTGAGGCATTATTTTCTAATTTGCCGAAAAGGGTACCGTAACATTATAACTAAAAACTCTTAAAATCAAATTAATACCAATGAGACCCAAACATAAAAATAAATCTAAAAAACTTAAAATAAAATTAATGTAAATAAATCAAATCAAATTCAGAATAACTAAAATTATCAAATATTTATAACAAATAGTATGATTTATAGTAAAGTTTAAAAACTCCTTCATTATAAATTATCAGATACAAGGATCTGAGGATAATTGCCAAGGAGCTTAGAAAATCTGTAATTAAATCAAAATAAAACACAAATACGAATGTAATGAGAATACTTTTAGCAAATAAGTAATTAATTGTGTATTAGAATATTAAATAGTTCATTTATAGAGAAAATTTTGTATAATTAAATATTTATAGAGCTGTGTACAAAATAATGGACAGTTTACTCTAGAAATAAGATTTGAAAATAATCTTTGTAATAAAATAAATAAGTAAATTTTGTAAGATAGAGTTCATTTTTATTTAGATATCTCGATTTATTTATAAAACGAAATATTGTAAATCTCAAAAACTTTTCAATTTGTTTTGACAATATATAACTTTAGACAATTCAATATCGCCTCTGTACTTATTTTATTAACCAATAAGGTGTAAAACATCCCTAATGTACAATCGTTATTGATTCGTGGAATGGAATCTGTTTTAAACTCCGTTTTAAAAATCAATAGTTATTTGTGCAACTAGTGAGCAAAGTGGCACTTTTTTAAACGAGAGAAAAATGTTGACGCACGAGGCTTCCCGAGTAGGCGGGGTATTTGACAGGTTTTCATCCTCTGAACTGTCCATATTTTAAAACTAACTACACAAAATATAGCAGTAGTGCTAAACAACACATCACCACTGAGTAGAAGTTCTCACGTCAAAACTGAGGTTATTTATGAATATTACAAATAACTTAGGTGTATTCTTGAGGAAACGGGATTGCCAACTTCAAAACTCGGCAAACGAAAAATACTCTCCGTGTACATACACTGTCAATCATCTTCATGAATAATTACTTCCTTTTTCAACTTTAAAACGTTGTTTTGTTGTTTATTTATGTTATTTTACATGTAAGAATTAATCTAACCTACATACGGGACATTTCCTGTATAATATAAATCAATTGAAATAAACTTAACCTAAATTTTGTTTTGTTCGGTTGCCATTCGGAGTGAGCAAAGTAGTGTGCGAAGTAGTGGGCAAAGTGAAACTGTTGAGAAATCAGCTGTTTTGCAAACTATATAATTTAAATGAACAAAATGCCACTTTGTCAACAACTATAGACAAAATAAATTTCCCCCGTGTGTCATGGTGTACGCATCTCTCACGCGATGAAGTCTTACATGTAAGTCGTCATAGTGGCTACATTTGAAAGAAAAAAATTGTTAAATTCGAAATTGGGAAAGTTTTTTTTCATAACTAAAAAATTTTGTGTTATAAATAAAACATTGAGCTTGACTTGTGAGATAATATTATGTAGAACAAAAACTCGAACACGAGATTTCACAAAAATTACGTTTATTTAATCAAACGCGTTTCAACGACAAAGTCGCCATCCTCAGTGATACATGAGCTACTATTGTACAATTGATACGTGAGTTATTTTTCTACAAATTTTGTGTTATTATAATCAACAAAACTCTTTTAGATATGGGTAAAATCGGATCACCCGTTTGGACTGTAGAACAATGGACAGACAAATAACAGGCAGACATAATTTTATGGACTCAATGGAGGTCAAAAAGTATAACTCGGTGAAAAACAAATCGATTAGTTTATTTTAATGAGTATGGGCGTGTCAATCCCGAAGAACATAGCTGGATTTACATATTTTAGTAGTATTGGTTTAGATCCCTCTCTATCATATTTCCTATCAAGTCTCTCTCGTTCTTTTCCAACCCTGACACTATTTGAGGACTATTTATTTTATTTTATTTTTTATATAGGGCGATAATAACTGAAATGTTTTTTTGCCTTTAAACAACAAACTCAAAACTATTTCCTCACTGCCTTTATGATATCATTTATAGTGTATATTCTATATGCACAATGAAATAGAAGAAGATTGAAGTTTTGATAAGTTGATGAAGTACCGTGTATGGACACCAGGGTGCGTTGAGCGTTCAGTCCCGACAGCTCAGATAAATGACGGCCGTCTACCATCGCAAATCGTTTTTCAATCTCCCCACCCCCACCCTCCCCTTTCACCAAACTACACTCCTTTCTTACACCTTTCAAATACAAAATGAGTCTTCTATCATTTTTATTCTTCCACCGTAACATTTCACATCTTTACACTGTCTGAGAATCATCGTATCATCGCTTGTCATATCTTGTAAGTTTTGGTATTTTTCATTTTTTACTAACGAGAAAATATGATTGACTTGTCTGCTTCGTAACGTCCGGTGTATTACAAGAACTGCAAGTACAGCATCCTCAAGGTAGGAATGTGTCTGGGGTGAAGAGAAAAACACACTTCGTTTGTTGCGTTTGCTTTCTGCGGTACAACCCCAATAAAAAAATATAGACCTCAAATGCTTCTGTGTAAACGCCTACCCTACTTTCGTTTCTTTTATCGGTGTAAATAAGAATAAAACGTTTACAAAAGTACAGAAAGGTGCATATTAAAGAGATGGACATATTAGAGAAGCAGTAATTTGTGTATCTAGGTTTCTTGGAATGGGTTTGTTAGGAATACATTTAACTCAATTAAAGTTATTAGGTTAAGTAAATTATGTTAGGAAGAACTCATGTTAACAAAGCTCAGAATGACCCAACTATTGTGAAACAATTAAAAAAATGTTGAAATGCTTGACTTGCAACGAAAGTAGGGCACCAGAGGCAACAAAAGATATATAGGCCTAAGCAGCCAGCACAATATGGAGGGGATCTTTTTGGAGCTTGGAAGATACACGGCTGTGTCGCTAGCCGTGGTGGTAGATAGCACAGGGAGCTTGATTCTTGGACGGAAGGACAATAGCCCAGGAAATCTGATTCTAGGACAGGGGGACAAAGGAGTTGTCCATAGCTGATACTCTACAAAAAGGTGGGCAAGCATTAATATATAAAGTCACCAGTAAATGAAATTAGTAATCTCATTTGTAAAAAGAGTAACAATAGTTGGAACACTTTTGGGCTTTGAATAATACATATTTAGTTTAAGTACTGCTCCTTTTGTATTTGTGCTTAATTGAGAGAAAAGGAATGTGAATTCATGTCAATAATAAAAGTAATTAGTATACTGAACCAATGATTTTTAATTAAAAGAAAGAACCTAGGCAGTTTTGAGGGCCGTTCCTAACAGGTTGTACCGTCAAGTCAGGCTAGGAAAGCAAGTAGAAGGGAGGACACGCCCATTACACCAGACACACTCCTAGTCTGAGGCTACTGTAGGATAAGTTTGTTTTTGGTTGTCACACAGGATTTTAGAACCCTGTAATTGTCTACAACACTAATTTTTTAATGTCAGCTAGGATCTAACGGTCGAAATTTTTGACAATAATTACCAAACCTACCCTACACTTTCAGAGACTCGTCTATAGTGAGTACTGGCAATCCCGACCGTCCTAACTGAATCTACACATTTTATATATAGTCATGTTTATCTGGCCTCTCTTATTCTTTGCCGATACTGACGCTATTATATTGTTCGCTGGTTTTTATTTTCTTTTCTTTCTTTTGTTTTATAATACGATGAGAGGCTTTTCTTGCCTTTAACCAACAAGAAAACCCTAAACTGGGTAAATAAATCATTTGTAGATTTCCATCGATTCAAACAGATGATACAGGCTGATCAGCATTTATTTCTTTATTTCTAGGTTATTTTTACAACACTGCGCAGAACTCGTGCGCAATACCAACTAGAAAGAACGTATAGTTTGTAGTGTTATGGATGTACTAACTATAGAACCGTCATGTTTGGGTTTTACTAAAGGTTATAGTTTATATTATGAACGTAATATTATTGCAACAATGTTTGCATTCAGTAGACCTTTGAGTGTTTACAGAGCAAGTACAGAAACATAAGCAAACTAATATGATGTGGGAAACATAGACAGGTGAGGTATAAAAACGCCATAAGAAGACTGAGCATGACTTGTGAGATATTTTGAAATTAATTTGAACACGATTCCTCACAAATAATACGTCTTAATTCGAGTTAATTAAATCGACACTTTTAATTTTATTAATATTATAATTATAGCCTAACGTTAATAGTTTTTCATTGTTTTTTTAAAGTCGAAAAACGTTTCGGTTACGATTGTCTTATACAAAAATAAGTACATAAGAAAATAAATCTATAGCCCTTGAAAATTCTATTAGCGTAAGTGTCAGAAAAGGCAAGCTATCTAACATAAAATCACCTAACCTAACCTAACCTAACCTAACCTAAGACTACACGTTAAAAGATGTAGAACAAGTGTTTCGAGGGATTTTAAAGAAGGTTTTCCTGAAATGAGTTCCTAAGTGCTATACAAGTATTATATCTTATAATAAATCTGTTAATTTAAATTAAAAATCTCTCCACTTGTTACCAATTAGCAATTTAACTATTGCTAGCGATTTCAACGCTAAGTCAGATTTCAACGTAAACGGAGCAGAAGACAAATTATAGATACGGACACAAAGAAAGATTTCAACGTGGACGGAGCAGAATACAAATTATAGATTCGCACACAAAGTCAGATTTCAACGTGGACGGAGCAGAAGACAAATTATAGATACACACAGTCAGATTTCAACGTGGACGTAGCAGAAAACAAATTATAGATATGCACACAAAGTCAGATTTCAACGTGGACGGAGCAGAAGGCAAATTATAGATATGCACACAATGTCAGATTTCAGCGTGGACGGAGCAAAAGGCAAATTATAGATATGCACACAAAGAAAGATTTCAACGTGGACGGAGCAGAAGGCAAATTATAGATTCGCACACAAAGACAGATTTCAACGTGGACGGAGCAGAATACAAATTATAGATATGCACACAAAGAAAGATTTCAACGTGGACGGAGCAGAAAACAAATTATAGATATGCACACAAAGTCAGATTTCAACGTGGACGGAGCTGATGGCAAATTATAGATACGCACACAAAGTCAGATTTCAACGTGGACGGAGCTGACGGCAAATTATAGATACGCACACAAAGTCAGATTTCAACGTGGACGGAGCTGACGGCAAATTATAGATACGCACACAAAGTCAGATTTCAACGTGGACGGAGCTGACGGCAAATTATAGATACGCACACAAAGTCAGATTTCAACGTGGACGGAGCTGACGGCAAATTATAGATACGCACACAAAGTCAAATTTCAACGTGGACGGAACTGACGGCAAATTATAGATACGTACACAAAGTCAGATTTCAACGTGGACGGAGCAGAAGGCAAATTATAGATATGTAAACAAAGTCAGATTTCAACGTGGACGGAGCAGAAGGCAAATTATAGATACGCACACAAAGTCAAATTTCAACGTGGACGGAACTGACGGCAAATTATAGATACGTACACAAAGTCAGATTTCAACGTGGACGGAGCAGAAGGCAAATTATAGATATGTAAACAAAGTCAGATTTCAACGTGGACGGAGCAGAAGGCAAATTATAGATACGCACACAAAGTCAGATTTCAACGTGGACGGAGCTGACGGCAAATTATAGATACGCACACAAAGTCAGATTTCAACGTGGACGGAACTGACGGCAAATTATAGATATGTAAACAAAGTCAGATTTCAACGTGGACGGAGCAGAAGGCAAATTATAGATATGTAAACAAAGTCAGATTTCAACGTGGACGGAGCAGAAGGCAAATTATAGATATGTAAACAATGTCAGATTTCAACGTGGACGGAGCTGACGGCAAATTATAGATACGCACACAAAGTCAGATTTCAACGTGGACGGAGCTGACGGCAAATTATAGATACGCACACAAAGTCAAATTTCAACGTGGACGGACCTGACGGCAAATTATAGATATGTAAACAAAGTCAGATTTCAACGTGGACGGAGCAGAAGGCAAATTATAGATACGCACACAAAGTCAGATTTCAACGTGGACGGAGCTGACGGCAAATTATAGATACGCACACAAAGTCAGATTTCAACGTGGACGGAACTGACGGCAAATTATAGATATGTAAACAAAGTCAGATTTCAACGTGGACGGAGCAGAAGGCAAATTATAGATATGTAAACAAAGTCAGATTTCAACGTGGACGGAGCAGAAGGCAAATTATAGATATGTAAACAAAGTCAGATTTCAACGTGGACGGAGCAGAAGGCAAATTATAGATACGTACACAAAGTCAGAATTCAAATTGGAGGGAGCTGACGGCAAATTATAGATATGTAAACAAAGTCAGATTTCAACGTGGACGGAGCAGAAGGCAAATTATAGATACACACACAAAGTCAGAATTCAAATTGGACGGAGCTGACGGCAAATTAGAGATATGTAAACAAAGTCAGATTTCAACATGGACGGAGCAGAAGGCAAATTATAGATACACACACAAAGTCAGATTTCAACGTGGACGGAGCAGAAGGCAAATTATAGATATGTAAACAAAGTCAGATTTCAACGTGGACGGAGCAGAAGGCAAATTATAGATATGTAAACAAAGTCAGATTTCAACGTGGACGGAGCAGAAGGCAAATTATAGATACGCCCACAAAGTCAGATTTCAACGTGGACGGAGCAGAAGGCAAATTATAGATATGTAAACAAAGTCAGATTTCAACGTGGACGGAGCAGAAGGCAAATTATAGATATGTAAACAAAGTCAGATTTCAACGTGGACGGAGCTGACGGCAAATTATAGATACGTACACAAAGTCAGAATTCAACGTGGACGGAGCTGACGGCAAATTATAGATACGTACACAAAGTCAGAATTCAAATTGGACGGAGCTGACGGCAAATTATAGATATGTAAACAAAGTCAGATTTCAACGTGGACGGAGCTGACGGCAAATTATAGATACGTACACAAAGTCAGAATTCAAATTGGACGGAGCTGACGGCAAATTATAGATACGTACACAAAGTCAGATTTCAACGTGGACGGAGCTGACGGCAAATTATAGATACACACACAAAGTCAGATTTCAACGTGGACGGAGCAGAAGGCAAATTATAGATACGTACACAAAGTCAGATTTCAACGTGGACGGAGCTGACGGCAAATTATAGATACGTACACAAAGTCAGATTTCAACGTGGACGGAGCAGAAGGCAAATTATAGATACGTACACAAAGTCAGAATTCAAATTGGACGGAGCTGACGGCAAATTATAGATACGTACACAAAGTCAGATTTCAACGTGGACGGAGCAGAAGGCAAATTATAGATACGTACACAAAGTCAGATTTCAACGTGGACGGAGCTGACGGCAAATTATAGATACGTACACAAAGTCAGAATTCAACGTGGACGGAGCTGACGGCAAATTATAGATACACACACAAAGTCAGATTTCAACGTGGACGGAGCAGAAGGCAAATTATAGATACGTACACAAAGTCAGATTTCAACGTGGACGGAGCTGACGGCAAATTATAGATACGTACACAAAGTCAGAATTCAACGTGGACGGAGCTGACGGCAAATTATAGATACGTACACAAAGTCAGATTTCAACGTGGACGGAGCTGACGGCAAATTATAGATACGTACACAAAGTCAGATTTCAACGTGGACGGAGCTGACGGCAAATTATAGATACACACACAAAGTCAGATTTCAACGTGGACGGAGCTGACGGCAAATTATAGATACGTACACAAAGTCAGATTTCAACGTGGACGGAGCTGACGGCAAATTATAGATACGTACACAAAGTCAGAATTCAACGTGGACGGAGCTGACGGCAAATTATAGATACACACACAAAGTCAGATTTCAACGTGGACGGAGCTGACGGCAAATTATAGATACACACACAAAGTCTGATTTCAACGTGGACGGAGCTGACGGCAAATTATAGATACGTACACAAAGTCAGATTTCAACGTGGACGGAGCTGACGGCAAATTATAGATACGTACACAAAGTCAGAATTAAACGTGGACGGAGCTGACGGCAAATTATAGATACACACACAAAGTCAGATTTCAACGTGGACGGAGCTGACGGCAAATTATAGATACACACACAAAGTCTGATTTCAAAGTGGACGGAGCTACCGGCAAGTTATAGATACGTACACAAAGTCAGATTTCAACGTGGACGGAGCTGACGGCAAATTATAGATACGTACACAAAGTCAGAATTCAACGTGGACGGAGCTGACGGCAAATTATAGATACGTACACAAAGTCAGATTTCAACGTGGACGGAGCTGACGGCAAATTATAGATGCGTACACAAAGTCAGAATTCAACGTGGACGGAGCTGACGGCAAATTATAGATACACACACAAAGTCAGATTTCAACGTGGACGGAGCAGAAGGCAAATTATAGATACGTACACAAAGTCAGATTTCAACGTGGACGGAGCTGACGGCAAATTATAGATACGTACACAAAGCCAGAATTCAACGTGGACGGAGCTGACGGCAAATTATAGATACGTACACAAAGTCAGATTTCAACGTGGACGGAGCTGACGGCAAATTATAGATACACACACAAAGTCAGATTTCAACGTGGACGGAGCAGAAGGCAAATTATAGATACGTACACAAAGTCAGATTTCAACGTGGACGGAGCTGACGGCAAATTATAGATACGTACACAAAGTCAGAATTCAAATTGGACGGAGCTGACGGCAAATTATAGATATGTAAACAAAGTCAGATTTCAACGTGGACGGAGCTGACGGCAAATTATAGATACGTACACAAAGTCAGAATTCAAATTGGACGGAGCTGACGGCAAATTATAGATACGTACACAAAGTCAGAATTCAAATTGGACGGAGCTGACGGCAAATTATAGATATGTAAACAAAGTCAGATTTCAACGTGGACGGAGCTGACGGCAAATTATAGATACACACACAAAGTCAGAATTCAACGTGGACGGAGCTGACGGCAAATTATAGATATGTAAACAAAGTCAGATTTCAACGTGGACGGAGCTGACGGCAAATTATAGATATGTAAACAAAGTCAGATTTCAACGTGGACGGAGCTGACGGCAAATTATAGATACGTACACAAAGTCAGAATTCAAATTGGACGGAGCTGACGGCAAATTATAGATATGTAAACAAAGTCAGATTTCAACGTGGACGGAGCTGACGGCAAATTATAGATACGTACACAAAGTCAGAATTCAAATTGGACGGAGCTGACGGCAAATTATAGATATGTAAACAAAGTCAGATTTCAACGTGGACGGAGCTGACGGCAAATTATAGATACGTACACAAAGTCAGAATTCAAATTGGACGGAGCTGACGGCAAATTATAGATACGTACACAAAGTCAGAATTCAAATTGGACGGAGCTGACGGCAAATTATAGATATGTAAACAAAGTCAGATTTCAACGTGGACGGAGCTGACGGCAAATTATAGATACACACACAAAGTCAGAATTCAACGTGGACGGAGCTGACGGCAAATTATAGATATGTAAACAAAGTCAGATTTCAACGTGGACGGAGCTGACGGCAAATTATAGATATGTAAACAAAGTCAGATTTCAACGTGGACGGAGCTGACGGCAAATTATAGATACGTACACAAAGTCAGAATTCAAATTGGACGGAGCTGACGGCAAATTATAGATATGTAAACAAAGTCAGATTTCAACGTGGACGGAGCTGACGGCAAATTATAGATACGTACACAAAGTCAGAATTCAAATTGGACGGAGCTGACGGCAAATTATAGATATGTAAACAAAGTCAGATTTCAACGTGGACGGAGCTGACGGCAAATTATAGATACGTACACAAAGTCAGAATTCAAATTGGACGGAGCTGACGGCAAATTATAGATATGTAAACAAAGTCAGATTTCAACGTGGACGGAGCTGACGGCAAATTATAGATACGTACACAAAGTCAGATTTCAACGTGGACGGAGCTGACGGCAAATTATAGATATGTAAACAAAGTCAGATTTCAACGTGGACGGAGCTGACGGCAAATTATAGATATGCACACAAAGTCAGAATTCAAATTGGACGGAGCTGACGGCAAATTATAGATATGTAAACAAAGTCAGATTTCAACGTGGACGGAGCAGAAGGCAAATTATAGATACACACACAAAGTCAGAATTCAACGTGGACGGAGCTGACGGCAAATTATAGATACACACACAAAGTCAGATTTCAACGTGGACGGAGCTGACGGCAAATTATAGATATGTAAACAAAGTCAGATTTCAACGTGGACGGAGCAGAAGGCAAATTATAGATACGTACACAAAGTCAGAATTCAAATTGGACGGAGCTGACGGCAAATTATAGATATGTAAACAAAGTCAGATTTCAACGTGGACGGAGCTGACGGCAAATTATAGATACGTACACAAAGTCAGATTTCAACGTGGACGGAGCTGACGGCAAATTATAGATATGTAAACAAAGTCAGATTTCAACGTGGACGGAGCAGAAGGCAAATTATAGATACGTACACAAAGTCAGAATTCAAATTGGACGGAGCTGACGGCAAATTATAGATATGTAAACAAAGTCAGATTTCAACGTGGACGGAGCAGAAGGCAAATTATAGATACACACACAAAGTCAGATTTCAACGTGGACGGAGCTGACGGCAAATTATAGATATGTAAACAAAGTCAGATTTCAACGTGGACGGAGCAGAAGGCAAATTATAGATACGTACACAAAGTCAGAATTCAAATTGGACGGAGCTGACGGCAAATTATAGATATGTAAACAAAGTCAGATTTCAACGTGGACGGAGCTGACGGCAAATTATAGATACGTACACAAAGTCAGAATTCAAATTGGACGGAGCTGACGGCAAATTATAGATATGTAAACAAAGTCAGATTTCAACGTGGACGGAGCAGAAGGCAAATTATAGATATGTAAACAAAGTCAGATTTCAACGTGGACGGAGCAGAAGGCAAATTATAGATATGTAAACAAAGTCAGATTTCAACGTGGACGGAGCAGAAGGCAAACTATAGATATGTAAACAAAGTCAGATTTCAACGTGGACGGAGCAGAAGGCAAATTATAGATATGTAAACAAAGTCAGATTTCAACGTGGACGGAGCAGAAGGCAAATTATAGATACGTACACAAAGTCAGAATTCAAATTGGACGGAGCTGACGGCAAATTATAGATATGTAAACAAAGTCAGATTTCAACGTGGACGGAGCAGAAGGCAAATTATAGATATGTAAACAAAGTCAGATTTCAACGTGGACGGAGCAGAAGGCAAATTATAGATACGTACACAAAGTCAGAATTCAAATTGGACGGAGCTGACGGCAAATTATAGATATGTAAACAAAGTCAGATTTCAACGTGGACGGAGCAGAAGGCAAATTATAGATACACACACAAAGTCAGAATTCAAATTGGACGGAGCTGACGGCAAATTATAGATATGTAAACAAAGTCAGATTTCAACGTGGACGGAGCAGAAGGCAAATTATAGATACACACACAAAGTCAGAATTCAACGTGGACGGAGCTGACGGCAAATTATAGATACGCACACAAAGTCAGATTGCAACGTGGACGGAGCAGAAGGCAAATATAGATACACACACAAAGTCAGAATTCAAATTGGACGGAGCTGACGGCAAATTATAGATATGTAAACAAAGTCAGATTTCAACGTGGACGGAGCTGACGGCAAATTATAGATACGTACAAAAGTCAGATTTCAACGTGGACGGAGCTGACGGCAAATTATAGATATGTAAACAAAGTCAGATTTCAACGTGGACGGAGCTGACGGCAAATTATAGATATGTAAACAAAGTCAGATTTCAACGTGGACGGAGCTGACGGCAAATTATAGATATGTAAACAAAGTCAGATTTCAACGTGGACGGAGCAGAAGGCAAATTATAGATACGTACACAAAGTCAGATTTCAACGTGGACGGAGCTGACGGCAAATTATAGATACGTACACAAAGTCAGAATTCAACGTGGACGGAGCTGACGGCAAATTATAGATACGTACACAAAGTCAGATTTCAACGTGGACGGAGCTGACGGCAAATTATAGATACACACACAAAGTCAGATTTCAACGTGGACGGAGCAGAAGGCAAATTATAGATACGTACACAAAGTCAGATTTCAACGTGGACGGAGCTGACGGCAAATTATAGATACGTACACAAAGTCAGAATTCAAATTGGACGGAGCTGACGGCAAATTATAGATATGTAAACAAAGTCAGATTTCAACGTGGACGGAGCTGACGGCAAATTATAGATACGTACACAAAGTCAGAATTCAAATTGGACGGAGCTGACGGCAAATTATAGATACGTACACAAAGTCAGAATTCAAATTGGACGGAGCTGACGGCAAATTATAGATATGTAAACAAAGTCAGATTTCAACGTGGACGGAGCTGACGGCAAATTATAGATACACACACAAAGTCAGAATTCAACGTGGACGGAGCTGACGGCAAATTATAGATATGTAAACAAAGTCAGATTTCAACGTGGACGGAGCTGACGGCAAATTATAGATATGTAAACAAAGTCAGATTTCAACGTGTACGGAGCTGACGGCAAATTATAGATACGTACACAAAGTCAGAATTCAAATTGGACGGAGCTGACGGCAAATTATAGATATGTAAACAAAGTCAGATTTCAACGTGGACGGAGCTGACGGCAAATTATAGATACGTACACAAAGTCAGAATTCAAATTGGACGGAGCTGACGGCAAATTATAGATATGTAAACAAAGTCAGATTTCAACGTGGACGGAGCTGACGGCAAATTATAGATACGTACACAAAGTCAGAATTCAAATTGGACGGAGCTGACGGCAAATTATAGATACGTACACAAAGTCAGAATTCAAATTGGACGGAGCTGACGGCAAATTATAGATATGTAAACAAAGTCAGATTTCAACGTGGACGGAGCTGACGGCAAATTATAGATACACACACAAAGTCAGAATTCAACGTGGACGGAGCTGACGGCAAATTATAGATATGTAAACAAAGTCAGATTTCAACGTGGACGGAGCTGACGGCAAATTATAGATATGTAAACAAAGTCAGATTTCAACGTGGACGGAGCTGACGGCAAATTATAGATACGTACACAAAGTCAGAATTCAAATTGGACGGAGCTGACGGCAAATTATAGATATGTAAACAAAGTCAGATTTCAACGTGGACGGAGCTGACGGCAAATTATAGATACGTACACAAAGTCAGAATTCAAATTGGACGGAGCTGACGGCAAATTATAGATATGTAAACAAAGTCAGATTTCAACGTGGACGGAGCTGACGGCAAATTATAGATACGTACACAAAGTCAGAATTCAAATTGGACGGAGCTGACGGCAAATTATAGATATGTAAACAAAGTCAGATTTCAACGTGGACGGAGCTGACGGCAAATTATAGATACGTACACAAAGTCAGATTTCAACGTGGACGGAGCTGACGGCAAATTATAGATATGTAAACAAAGTCAGATTTCAACGTGGACGGAGCTGACGGCAAATTATAGATATGCACACAAAGTCAGAATTCAAATTGGACGGAGCTGACGGCAAATTATAGATATGTAAACAAAGTCAGATTTCAACGTGGACGGAGCAGAAGGCAAATTATAGATACACACACAAAGTCAGAATTCAACGTGGACGGAGCTGACGGCAAATTATAGATACACACACAAAGTCAGATTTCAACGTGGACGGAGCTGACGGCAAATTATAGATATGTAAACAAAGTCAGATTTCAACGTGGACGGAGCAGAAGGCAAATTATAGATACGTACACAAAGTCAGAATTCAAATTGGACGGAGCTGACGGCAAATTATAGATATGTAAACAAAGTCAGATTTCAACGTGGACGGAGCTGACGGCAAATTATAGATACGTACACAAAGTCAGATTTCAACGTGGACGGAGCTGACGGCAAATTATAGATATGTAAACAAAGTCAGATTTCAACGTGGACGGAGCAGAAGGCAAATTATAGATACGTACACAAAGTCAGAATTCAAATTGGACGGAGCTGACGGCAAATTATAGATATGTAAACAAAGTCAGATTTCAACGTGGACGGAGCAGAAGGCAAATTATAGATACACACACAAAGTCAGATTTCAACGTGGACGGAGCTGACGGCAAATTATAGATATGTAAACAAAGTCAGATTTCAACGTGGACGGAGCAGAAGGCAAATTATAGATACGTACACAAAGTCAGAATTCAAATTGGACGGAGCTGACGGCAAATTATAGATATGTAAACAAAGTCAGATTTCAACGTGGACGGAGCTGACGGCAAATTATAGATACGTACACAAAGTCAGAATTCAAATTGGACGGAGCTGACGGCAAATTATAGATATGTAAACAAAGTCAGATTTCAACGTGGACGGAGCAGAAGGCAAATTATAGATATGTAAACAAAGTCAGATTTCAACGTGGACGGAGCAGAAGGCAAATTATAGATATGTAAACAAAGTCAGATTTCAACGTGGACGGAGCAGAAGGCAAACTATAGATATGTAAACAAAGTCAGATTTCAACGTGGACGGAGCAGAAGGCAAATTATAGATATGTAAACAAAGTCAGATTTCAACGTGGACGGAGCAGAAGGCAAATTATAGATACGTACACAAAGTCAGAATTCAAATTGGACGGAGCTGACGGCAAATTATAGATATGTAAACAAAGTCAGATTTCAACGTGGACGG
This sequence comes from Aphrophora alni, assembly GCA_963513935.1. Taxonomy (NCBI): domain Eukaryota; kingdom Metazoa; phylum Arthropoda; class Insecta; order Hemiptera; family Aphrophoridae; genus Aphrophora; species Aphrophora alni. The sequence continues at coordinate 22,450,650 of OY740778.1, forward strand.
AGCAGAAGGCAAATTATAGATATGTAAACAAAGTCAGATTTCAACGTGGACGGAGCAGAAGGCAAATTATAGATACGTACACAAAGTCAGAATTCAAATTGGACGGAGCTGACGGCAAATTATAGATATGTAAACAAAGTCAGATTTCAACGTGGACGGAGCAGAAGGCAAATTATAGATACACACACAAAGTCAGAATTCAAATTGGACGGAGCTGACGGCAAATTATAGATATGTAAACAAAGTCAGATTTCAACGTGGACGGAGCAGAAGGCAAATTATAGATACACACACAAAGTCAGAATTCAACGTGGACGGAGCTGACGGCAAATTATAGATACGCACACAAAGTCAGATTGCAACGTGGACGGAGCAGAAGGCAAATATAGATACACACACAAAGTCAGAATTCAAATTGGACGGAGCTGACGGCAAATTATAGATATGTAAACAAAGTCAGATTTCAACGTGGACGGAGCTGACGGCAAATTATAGATACGTACAAAAGTCAGATTTCAACGTGGACGGAGCTGACGGCAAATTATAGATATGTAAACAAAGTCAGATTTCAACGTGGACGGAGCTGACGGCAAATTATAGATATGTAAACAAAGTCAGATTTCAACGTGGACGGAGCTGACGGCAAATTATAGATATGTAAACAAAGTCAGATTTCAACGTGGACGGAGCTGACGGCAAATTATAGATATGTAAACAAAGTCAGATTTCAACGTGGACGGAGCAGAAGGCAAATTATAGATACACACACAAAGTCAGAATTCAACGTGGACGGAGCTGACGGCAAATTATAGATACGCACACAAAGTCAGATTTCAACGTGGACGGAGCAGAAGGCAAATTATAGATACACACACAAAGTCAGAATTCAAATTGGACGGAGCTGACGGCAAATTATAGATATGTAAACAAAGTCAGATTTCAACGTGGACGGAGCTGACGGCAAATTATAGATACGTACACAAAGTCAGAATTCAAATTGGACGGAGCTGACGGCAAATTATAGATATGTAAACAAAGTCAGATTTCAACGTGGACGGAGCTGACGGCAAATTATAGATACGCACACAAAGTCAGATTTCAACGTAGACGGAGCTGACGGCAAATTATAGATACGTACACAAAGTCAGATTTCAACGTGGACGGAGCAGAAGGCAAATTATAGATATGTAAACAAAGTCAGATTTCAACGTGGACGGAGCTGACGGCAAATTATAGATATGTAAACAAAGTCAGATTTCAACGTGGACGGAGCTGACGGCAAATTATAGATATGCACACAAAGTCAGAATTCAAATTGGACGGAGCTGACGGCAAATTATAGATATGTAAACAATATCAGATTTCAACGTGGACGGAGCAGAAGGCAAATTATAGATACGTACACAAAGTCAGATTTCAACGTGGACGGAGCTGACGGCAAATTATAGATACGCACACAAAGTCAGATTTCAACGTGGACGGAGCAGAAGGCAAATTATAGATATGCACACAAAGTCAGAATTCAAATTGGACGGAGCTGACGGCAAATTATAGATATGTAAACAAAGTCAGATTTCAACGTGGACGGAGCAGAAGGCAAATTATAGATACACACACAAAGTCAGAATTCAAATTGGACGGAGCTGACGGCAAATTATAGATATGTAAACAAAGTCAGATTTCAACGTGGACGGAGCAGAAGGCAAATTATAGATACACACACAAAGTCAGAATTCAACGTGGACGGAGCTGACGGCAAATTATAGATACGCACACAAAGTCAGATTTCAACGTGGACGGAGCAGAAGGCAAATTATAGATACACACACAAAGTCAGAATTCAAATTTGACGGAGCTGACGGCAAATTATAGATATGTAAACAAAGTCAGATTTCAACGTGGACGGAGCTGACGGCAAATTATAGATACGTACACAAAGTCAGAATTCAAATTGGACGGAGCTGACGGCAAATTATAGATATGTAAACAAAGTCAGATTTCAACGTGGACGGAGCTGACGGCAAATTATAGATACGTACACAAAGTCAGAATTCAAATTGGACGGAGCTGACGGCAAATTATAGATATGTAAACAAAGTCAGATTTCAACGTGGACGGAGCAGAAGGCAAATTATAGATACGTACACAAAGTCAGAATTCAAATTGGACGGAGCTGACGGCAAATTAAAGATATGTAAACAAAGTCAGATTTCAACGTGGACGGAGCAGAAGGCAAATTATAGATATGTACACAAAGTCAGATTTCAACGTGGACGGAGCTGACGGCAAATTATAGATACGTACACAAAGTCAGAATTCAAATTGGACGGAGCTGACGGCAAATTATAGATATGTAAACAAAGTCAGATTTCAACGTGGACGGAGCTGACGGCAAATTATAGATACGTACACAAAGTCAGAATTCAAATTGGACGGAGCTGACGGCAAATTATAGATATGTAAACAAAGTCAGATTTCAACGTGGACGGAGCTGACGGCAAATTATAGATACGCACACAAAGTCAGATTTCAACGTGGACGGAGCTGACGGCAAATTATAGATACGTACACAAAGTCAGATTTCAACGTGGACGGAGCAGAAGGCAAATTATAGATATGTAAACAAAGTCAGATTTCAACGTGGACGGAGCTGACGGCAAATTATAGATATGTAAACAAAGTCAGATTTCAACGTGGACGGAGCTGACGGCAAATTATAGATATGCACACAAAGTCAGAATTCAAATTGGACGGAGCTGACGGCAAATTATAGATATGTAAACAAAGTCAGATTTCAACGTGGACGGAGCAGAAGGCAAATTATAGATACGTACACAAAGTCAGATTTCAACGTGGACGGAGCTGACGGCAAATTATAGATACGCACACAAAGTCAGATTTCAACGTGGACGGAGCAGAAGGCAAATTATAGATATGCACACAAAGTCAGAATTCAAATTGGACGGAGCTGACGGCAAATTATAGATATGTAAACAAAGTCAGATTTCAACGTGGACGGAGCAGAAGGCAAATTATAGATACACACACAAAGTCAGAATTCAAATTGGACGGAGCTGACGGCAAATTATAGATACGTACACAAAGTCAGATTTCAACGTGGACGGAGCTGACGGCAAATTATAGATATGTAAACAAAGTCAGATTTCAACGTGGACGGAGCTGACGGCAAATTATAGATATGTAAACAAAGTCAGATTTCAACGTGGACGGAGCTGACGGCAAACTATAGATATGTAAACAAAGTCAGATTTCAACGTGGACGGAGCTGACGGCAAATTATAGATATGTAAACAAAGTCAGATTTCAACGTGGACGGAGCAGAAGGCAAATTATAGATACACACACAAAGTCAGAATTCAACGTGGACGGAGCTGACGGCAAATTATAGATACGCACACAAAGTCAGATTTCAACGTGGACGGAGCAGAAGGCAAATTATAGATACACACACAAAGTCAGAATTCAAATTGGACGGAGCTGACGGCAAATTATAGATATGTAAACAAAGTCAGATTTCAACGTGGACGGAGCTGACGGCAAATTATAGATACGTACACAAAGTCAGAATTCAAATTGGACGGAGCTGACGGCAAATTATAGATATGTAAACAAAGTCAGATTTCAACGTGGACGGAGCTGACGGCAAATTATAGATACGCACACAAAGTCAGATTTCAACGTGGACGGAGCTGACGGCAAATTATAGATACGTACACAAAGTCAGATTTCAACGTGGACGGAGCAGAAGGCAAATTATAGATATGTAAACAAAGTCAGATTTCAACGTGGACGGAGCTGACGGCAAATTATAGATATATAAACAAAGTCAGATTTCAACGTGGACGGAGCTGACGGCAAATTATAGATATGCACACAAAGTCAGAATTCAAATTGGACGGAGCTGACGGCAAATTATAGATATGTAAACAAAGTCAGATTTCAACGTGGACGGAGCAGAAGGCAAATTATAGATACGTACACAAAGTCAGATTTCAACGTGGACGGAGCTGACGGCAAATTATAGATACGCACACAAAGTCAGATTTCAACGTGGACGGAGCAGAAGGCAAATTATAGATATGCACACAAAGTCAGAATTCAAATTGGACGGAGCTGACGGCAAATTATAGATATGTAAACAAAGTCAGATTTCAACGTGGACGGAGCTGACGGCAAATTATAGATACGTACACAAAGTCAGAATTCAAATTGGACGGAGCTGACGGCAAATTATAGATATGTAAACAAAGTCAAATTTCAACGTGGACGGAGCTGACGGCAAATTATAGATACGTACACAAAGTCAGAATTCAAATTGGACGGAGCTGACGGCAAATTATAGATATGTAAACAAAGTCAGATTTCAACGTGGACGGAGCAGAAGGCAAATTATAGATACGTACACAAAGTCAGAATTCAAATTGGACGGAGCTGACGGCAAATTAAAGATATGTAAACAAAGTCAGATTTCAACGTGGACGGAGCAGAAGGCAAATTATAGATATGTACACAAAGTCAGATTTCAACGTGGACGGAGCTGACGGCAAATTATAGATACGTACACAAAGTCAGAATTCAAATTGGACGGAGCTGACGGCAAATTAAAGATATGTAAACAAAGTCAGATTTCAACGTGGACGGAGCAGAAGGCAAATTATAGATACACACACAAAGTCAGAATTCAAATTGGACGGAGCTGACGGCAAATTATAGATATGTAAACAAAGTCAGATTTCAACGTGGACGGAGCAGAAGGCAAATTATAGATACACACACAAAGTCAGATTTCAACGTGGACGGAGCAGAAGGCAAATTATAGATATGTAAACAAAGTCAGATTTCAACGTGGACGGAGCAGAAGGCAAATTATAGATATGTAAACAAAGTCAGATTTCAACGTGGACGGAGCAGAAGGCAAATTATAGATACGCACACAAAGTCAGATTTCAACGTGGACGGAGCAGAAGGCAAATTATAGATATGTAAACAAAGTCAGATTTCAACGTGGACGGAGCAGAAGGCAAATTATAGGTATGCACACAAAGTCAGATTTCAACGTGGACGGAGCAGAAGGCAAATTATAGATATGTAAACAAAGTCAGATTTCAACGTGGACGGAGCAGAAGGCAAATTATAGATATGTAAACAAAGTCAGATTTCAACGTGGACGGAGCAGAAGGCAAATTATAGGTATGCACACAAAGTCAGATTTCAACGTGGACGGAGCAGAAGGCAAATTATAGATATGTAAACAAAGTCAGATTTCAACGTGGACGGAGCAGAAGGCAAATTATAGATACGCACACAAAGTCAGAATTCAAATTGGACGGAGCTGACGGCAAATTATAGATATGTAAACAAAGTCAGATTTCAACGTGGACGGAGCAGAAGGCAAATTATAGATACGTACACAAAGTCAGAATTCAAATTGGACGGAGCTGACGGCAAATTATAGATATGTAAACAAAGTCAGATTTCAACGTGGACGGAGCAGAAGGCAAATTATAGATACACACACAAAATCAGAATTCAACGTGGACGGAGCTGACGGCAAATTATAGATATGTAAACAAAGTCAGATTTCAACGTGGACGGAGCTGACGGCAAATTATAGATATGTAAACAAAGTCAGATTTCAACGTGGACGGAGCTGACGGCAAATTATAGATACGTACACAAAGTCAGATTTCAACGTGGACGGAGCTGACGGCAAATTATAGATATGTAAACAAAGTCAGATTTCAACGTGGACGGAGCTGACGGCAAATTATAGATATGTAAACAAAGTCAGATTTCAACGTGGACGGAGCTGACGGCAAATTATAGATACGCACACAAAGTCAGATTTCAACGTGGACGGAGCAGAAGGCAAATTATAGATACACACACAAAGTCAGAATTCAAATTGGACGGAGCTGACGGCAAATTATAGATATGTAAACAAAGTCAGATTTCAACGTGGACGGAGCTGACGGCAAATTATAGATACGCACACAAAGTCAGAATTCAACGTGGACGGAGCTGACGGCAAATTATAGATACGCACACAAAGTCAGATTTCAACGTGGACGGAGCAGAAGGCAAATTATAGATACACACACAAAGTCAGAATTCAAATTGGACGGAGCTGACGGCAAATTATAGATATGTAAACAAAGTCAGATTTCAACGTGGACGGAGCTGACGGCAAATTATAGATATGTAAACAAAGTCAGATTTCAACGTGGACAGAGCTGACGGCAAATTATAGATATGTAAACAAAGTCAGATTTCAACGTGGACGGAGCTGACGGCAAATTATAGATACGTACACAAAGTCAGATTTCAACGTGGACGGAGCTGACGGCAAATTATAGATACGTACACAAAGTCAGAATTCAAATTGGACGGAGCTGACGGCAAATTATAGATATGTAAACAAAGTCAGATTTCAACGTGGACGGAGCTGACGGCAAATTATAGATACGTACACAAAGTCAGATTTCAACGTGGACGGAGCTGACGGCAAATTATAGATATGTAAACAAAGTCAGATTTCAACGTGGACGGAGCTGACGGCAAATTATAGATATGCACACAAAGTCAGAATTCAAATTGGACGGAGCTGACGGCAAATTATAGATATGTAAACAAAGTCAGATTTCAACGTGGACGGAGCAGAAGGCAAATTATAGATACGTACACAAATTCAGAATTCAAATTGGACGGAGCTGACGGCAAATTATAGATATGTAAACAAAGTCAGATTTCAACGTGGACGGAGCAGAAGGCAAATTATAGATACACACACAAAATCAGAATTCAACGTGGACGGAGCTGACGGCAAATTATAGATACCCACACAAAGTCAGATTTCAACGTGGACGGAGCAGAAGGCAAATTATAGATACACACACAAAGTCAGAATTCAAATTGGACGGAGCTGACGGCAAATTATAGATATGTAAACAAAGTCAGATTTCAACGTGGACGGAGCTGACGGCAAATTATAGATACGTACACAAAGTCAGAATTCAAATTGGACGGAGCTGACGGCAAATTATAGATATGTAAACAAAGTCAGATTTCAACGTGGACGGAGCTGACGGCAAATTATAGATACGTACACAAAGTCAGATTTCAACGTGGACGGAGCTGACGGCAAATTATAGATACGTACACAAAGTCAGAATTCAAATTGGACGGAGCTGACGGCAAATTATAGATATGTAAACAAAGTCAGATTTCAACGTGGACGGAGCAGAAGGCAAATTATAGATACGCACACAAAGTCAGATTTCAACGTGGACGGAGCTGACGGCAAATTATAGATACGTACACAAATTCAGAATTCAAATTGGACGGAGCTGACGGCAAATTATAGATATGTAAACAAAGTCAGATTTCAACGTGGACGGAGCAGAAGGCAAATTATAGATACGTACACAAAGTCAGATTTCAACGTGGACGGAGCAGAAGGCAAATTATAGATACGTACACAAAGTCAGATTTCAACGTGGACGGAGCTGACGGCAAATTATAGATACGTACACAAAGTCAGATTTCAACGTGGACGGAGCAGAAGGCAAATTATAGATACGTACACAAAGTCAGATTTCAACGTGGACGGAGCTGACGGCAAATTATAGATACGTACACAAAGTCAGAATTCAAATTGGACGGAGCTGACGGCAAATTATAGATATGTAAACAAAGTCAGATTTCAACGTGGACGGAGCAGAAGGCAAATTATAGATATGTAAACAAAGTCAGATTTCAACGTGGACGGAGCAGAAGGCAAATTATAGATACGCACACAAAGTCAGATTTCAACGTGGACGGAGCAGAAGGCAAATTATAGATATGTAAACAAAGTCAGATTTCAACGTGGACGGAGCAGAAGGCAAATTATAGATATGTAAACAAAGTCAGATTTCAACGTGGACGTAGCAGAAGGCAAATTATAGGTATGCACACAAAGTCAGATTTCAACGTGGACGGAGCAGAAGGCAAATTATAGATATGTAAACAAAGTCAGATTTCAACGTGGACGGAGCAGAAGGCAAATTATAGATATGTAAACAAAGTCAGATTTCAACGTGGACGGAGCAGAAGGCAAATTATAGGTATGCACACAAAGTCAGATTTCAACGTGGACGGAGCAGAAGGCAAATTATAGATATGTAAACAAAGTCAGATTTCAACGTGGACGGAGCAGAAGGCAAATTATAGATACGCACACAAAGTCAGAATTCAAATTGGACGGAGCTGACGGCAAATTATAGATACGCACACAAAGTCAGATTTCAACGTGGACGGAGCAGAAGGCAAATTATAGATACGCACACAAAGTCAGATTTCAACGTGGACGGAGCTGACGGCAAATTATAGATACGCACACAAAGTCAGATTTCAACGTGGACGGAGCAGAAGGCAAATTATAGATACGCACACAAAGTCAGATTTCAACGTGGACGGAGCAGAAGGCAAATTATAGATACGCACACAAAGTCAGATTTCAACGTGGACGGAGCAGAAGGCAAATTATAGATATGTAAACAAAGTCAGATTTCAACGTGGACGGAGCAGAAGGCAAATTATAGATACACACACAAAGTCAGAATTCAAATTGGACGGAGCTGACGGCAAATTATAGATACGTACACAAAGTCAGAATTCAAATTGGACGGAGCTGACGGCAAATTATAGATACGCACACAAAGTCAGATTTCAACGTGGACGGAGCTGACGGCAAATTATAGATACGCACACAAAGTCAGATTTCAACGTGGACGGAGCTGACGGCAAATTATAGATACGCACACAAAGTCAGATTTCAACGTGGACGGAGCCGAAGGCATTTTATACCGAATCTGTAACTATAGACTACTAATATCTCATTCTCTTAAAGGTGAAGGGTTGACCATAAGTTTGCTATTTGTCTTAGTAGAGGGGGTTGGTTCTTTGTGTGAAGAATTGAAATCTGCAAATATTTATCTAATTTAATCTTCTAAGTTGAATAACATTCGAGACATGAACAAAGCTTTGCTTAAGATGGCCGCCATTTTAACTTTTTTTTTATGATTTTTCTTCATTTTAATAGGGTTTTATGAGTACACAATAGTCCCCTATACTAATTTTTATATTCCTATCTTAATTTGGACGGTACGTCGAAAATCATTTTGTCGGTTGCATGACACCATGGAAGGTGAAGATCGGTCAAAGTACACTGGCCAAGTAAAGAAAGCGTGAAATAAACATTCTGGCTCTTGAGTACTCTAATAAGCGACAGGATGGGAAGAAATCAAAAGTTAGTCAACAGAACGCTGATAGGAATGATACATCCAGCTAAGATACCTCGCGATTGCCACACCCTTACTCACACTATGAGCGAGACCTTGAAGTGTTTCTGGGGAGGAACAAAAGGATCGATATACTAGAATTCCCCCCTCCCCCAATTTCTGGGCTATTGTCACCTAACACTGTTCACAACACAAATTCTTGAATAAAAACTAGTGTTAGACTATATCTTAAAAATTACGTACTCCCCAGATTGCAATCCCGCGAGAACTAGCTAGATCTACATTTTTTCATGTCGTCTTTGGTTAGATCCATTTATTGATCTTTTCTTTTGGGTCTCTCTTGACCAAATTTTTTCCTATCCAACCCTGATTAATTAAAGTTTTCGTGGGCTAAGGAGCTTTATTTTACGTTCATTTCATTCTTTTTTTATATAAGACATTGATAAACGGAGGGTTTTCCGCTTTAAACAACAAGAAAAAATTAACAACATTTACGTATTAAATATTGTTACAAGTTGCTAGATAATTGTCATTTAAAAAATACATTAATTTTATACCAGTATCACATAAACTCATTTTTTTAACGCACTATATTACGTAAGTGGTTGAATAGGCGGTGAAAAAAGGTGAAATAAGAAGTTAAAATATCCGGTCAAGCCACAGCCACTTAGATTGATGATGTTGATTTGTATGCGGGGACTTGGCCAGTGCCACTGCCTGATGGATCGGACTCCGTCCTCATCACTCAACGTAATTCAATTCTAAACCTTCCCAACCCTATTCTATTTACTTTAAAGTTATATCAATTTAGTAACAAATGTAACTTCTGAAAAAATAATAACGGAGAAATTCTCTGTAGTGTTTAGTCGATAATTTTCATTTTACCTACCCGATATACAAAGTACAGGGTGAGTTTGATAATCGCGAGTGAATTCTAACCCTAAAACTGATTTTCGACATCCCGTTTGTCAGCCATCGGCGTACGTAGGCACAATAGCGGCCGCAAAAAAAAGATAAGAATAGTAGACTACCTTTATTACAGGTCACTATGTAGAGGCTTCCTATTGACATTACCCGCCGGGGCTCACTTTAGTGAGTACGAGCATTGCAACCCCTAAGAATCCAGCTGGATCTACTCCTATTTTCATGTAGTCTTGGTTAGATCCTGTTCTTTCATCCTTTCCTATCAGGTCTCTCTTGACTAACTCTTGATCTTTTCCGACCCTGACGCTATTAGAATATTAGTCTAGGGTTGTTTATTTTATCCCTGTTTCTTCTTGTATTGTGTAAGGCGATGATGCCACCGCACTTCTTCAAAGACTATAAATAGTGACGTGTAATAAGTAAGAACGAATTGAGATATCAATACCTAGTTATGTTATAAGTTTGTTGTGTAGGCCTACCTGAAAATATGATATTTTTTTTCATTTAACCTTTTCAAAATGACATTCATTAAAAATGTTTTATATTACACAAAATGTCGAATATAAAACAAATCATTGATTTATAATGATATTTAAAAGATAACAAATATCTATCTCTTTTAAAAGGTGGGAGAGATTTTCATTTTGTTGTATATAGAAGGATAGCCGATAAAAAAGACTAAAACAAACGATTATTGGTAATTTACTTGAACAATACTACAGCTTCCAGCACATACAGAATACAAAATATTTATACTGAATTTGACTCAGTATCTCATTCATTTCCAAAATTATAACTTTGTTTAAAAAAACGGTACTTACGTATTAACGCCACCGCAGCAGAAGTTGCGCTAATGCGCATGCGCCAATATTTGCTTACTTTGCGATATAATTATATATCACGACAGGTTTGGCCAGGTAGCTATATATATATATATATATATATATATATATATATATATACACACACACACACATAAACACCTGGCCTAACCTTTCGTAAGTTTATAGAAGTTAATAATTTGAAATTAGATCATGGATAAATATGAGCTTGAAAAGTGAAGTGCCGCCAATCTACTCCTAAAATTTTTGCGACAAATCATAAAATGAAAGTATATGAATCTCAAAGCTGAACAAAATGGAATTCTGCTCCCCTCAAACCAGTTTGCTCTTTATTGGCGCATGTGCATTAGCGCAACTTCTGCTGCGGTGGCGTTAATACGTAAGTACCAAAAAAAAACAAAAAACAAACAGGCCTACAGAGTTGGACATATGTATGTAGAAACTTTTGTATTTATTTTAGTGTACTGAACTCCTATCCCTGCAGTAGACTATTGCTTGCCCATAATGAATTACCCTTTATAGTATTCTAAACTTTTTCCAAAGTTTAAGATCTGTCAACATTTCTAATTTTTCATTGTTGAGGTACCCATAAAAGAAATCGCAAAAAGAAATTTTATATTTTGACTTTCCAGTCACGCACTTACTAACTGTAATTCAGTCCCTCATTAGCTTAGTAACCTACCAGTGCACTCAATCAGTAACTGTGAGTGAATCACTCACTTGCTTAGTCATTCAGTGACTTAGTCACTCAATCAGTAACTGTGATTCAGTATTCAATCACTTAGTCAATAATTATGATTTATTCATTATGTGTCAAACGGTAACTGAGATCAATCACTCAATCAGTAACTGTGATTCAGTAATTCAGTCACTTAGTCAATAATTATGATATATTCACTATGTGTCAAATAGTAACTGTGATTCAATCACTATATCACTTAATCAGTAACTGTGATTCAGTAATTCAGTCACTTAGTCAATTTGATATATTCACTATGTGTCAAATAGTAACTGTGATGCAATCACTCTATCACTTAATCAGTAACTGTGAATTAGTAACTCAATTAGGAATGTGATTTGGTCACTCACTCCTTCAGTTACTGTCAATCACTCATTAACTGTGTTAGTCACTGACTGAATGATTAAGTGACTGGAGTAACTGAATAACAGTTTCTGACTAAGCGATTGAGGGAATGAGTCGAGTCACGGTTACTGATTAAGTCAAGTAGCCTATTTGTGATTCAGTCACTAAGTAAATACAGATTATTTAAAATATTCTCAGAAAGACAATAAATATGTTTACTTTTAAACGTTCCTTTATTTTCTCTCATTCCCTACCCGATTTATTCTGTAAAGCACTTTGCAATCCAATATCGTCTATAATTACTGGTAAAGGTTCTCCCGTGACAAAGCCAAGACTGCTTTGCGGTACAGTTTGGCGTTATGGAAATGCGGTTTTAATTCAATCAGATGTTCAGAGAAGAGGGAAAGGGAGAATAAGAAGGGGGGAAGAGTGTAGTCCTGAGATAAGCCCATGTCAATAAAATGGAAATCGATTTGAAACATTAAGTTTTGTGCATAAAAATAATGTGTTTAGAAAGCGTTCTTGTGGATAACCGAATAGATGGCGTGTGAGGGGGTGGGGGGAGTGGTAGCCAAGTAGAAAGTCTATTTTATCAATAAAAGTATTGGTAAAGGCAGTTAATGGCTTCGTGAATAGTAGGCCTAGCATGTTCAATAAATCAGTTGTTGTACACTAACATAATCAGCTGGCCCTGAAAATACTTCACTCGATGGAACAAATTACTAAATATAATATTACACACGTAAAATAATAATAATAACGCAATTACGAGCTAATTCTCAGCCATTTTTAGGCCAAAAACTGGCTTTAATGATATTATTTTTAAAAACGTGTAATTTCGAGCAAATCCAGTCAAACCAAAAAGTAAAATTTATGTATAGCCTACGGTAGGCCTATTATAAAAAAAATATATAATGCCGGCAGAGATCGAGGTTGCTTTCATCATTTTTTTTTTGTTCAAAAACCGCCCTCAAGGGTAATATTTTTTTAAACGTTAGAGTGTTCTTGAGGTATTGTTTGAGTATCAACGACAAATGTAGAACAAAAACTCGAACACAAGATCTCACAAAAACTACGTTTATTCAATCAAACGCGTTTCAACGACAAAATCGCCATCCTCAGTGATACATGAGCTACAATAACAAAACTATAACTTTTGTTCTTATTTTTATTATACTTTGTTATTATAAAAAGTTATAGTTTTGTTATTATAGCTCATGTATCACTGAGGATGGCGATTTTGTCGTTGAAATGCGTTTGATTGAATAAACGTAGTTTTTGTGAGATCTTGTGTTCGAGTTTTTGTTTTACGTAATATTATCTCACAAGTCAAGCTCAATATTTATTTATACCTAGTTAAAGTGTATTTTTTTAACTAATGCCATTAGAGATAGAAGTTGTTTCACCATTTTTGTATAAAAAACTACCCTTACGGGTAGAAATTTTAAGTGCCGTTTCGAGCAAACCTATCTACAAATAAAAGTTTATATTTATTACTGTATTTTGAAAAAAAAACTGTTAACTAATTAATTATACCTTAAAAAACCGGCATTAATTATATTATTTTTTAAAACGCTTGGTTTTAAGCAAACTTAACCAACAAGAGGTTTACAGAGATCTAAAACATAGAAATCCCTTTCAACTTTTAGTGGGTCAAAACCGCCCTTATGGGTAGGCCTACTATTTAAAAAAAATCTTTGGTTTAGAACAAAACAACAACAAAAAGTAAAATTTTACATTAATGATAAACAAATCCACTGCCAGCAGAGATCGAATTCGCTTTCATCTCATTTTAGTAAATAATCAAATTTAAAAAATCTATAAGAGTAGGCTACAGTTTAAAAAATCCTTGGTTTCAACTAAATTCAGTCAAAGAGTAAAATTTTATATAAATTGTAAAAAAACAAAAACTAATACTGGTACCCCCTATTTATAATATAGGTCTCTTTAACTAATTTTTAAACCAATTATCCTATTTTTCAGATAATACATGGTTTCCCCCAAATCCGGGGAAACAAAATAATATTACACTGTAGTTTATAGATTACAAAATATAATGTATACCGATAGAGAAAAAGGCCGGTCTGTCCCTTTTTTGGGCCAAGAACTCCCCTTACAGATACATATTTAGTAAATGTTTAATTTTCAGCAAATCCAGTCAAACAAATAGTAAAATTACACGTAAGATTATAGATTTTAAAAACTTATGCTGAAAGGGATAGAGGCAGCACTGTCCCTTTTTGGGCCAAAAACTGCCCTTAAAATGTCCGACATATTTAGAAAATCTAGTCAAAAAAAGTAAAATGACACGAAAGATTATAGATTTAAAAAATTAATGCCGTCAAAGATAAAGACCGCTCTGTCACTTTTTGGGCCAAAACTACCCTTAAAATACTTATTTAGAAAAGATTAGTTTCCAACAAATCCAGTCAAACACTAAATTAAAATTACAAAAGATTTATAGATTACAAACAAAAAACTAATGCCGCTTTCTCCCTTTGGTGGCCAAACAGCCCTTAACCATAACTTATTTAGAAAATGATACAAAACTACTAATTAAAAAATAATATTAAATTAAATAACAGATAAATTTTATCTGCATCTTTCCAAAAATTTCTACAATAAACAACCTACCTGAGAAAAAATGAGTAAAAAAAGTAAACTCATCATAAGGGTAAATTTAATTTGATTGAAATTGTGTTTTAAACAATGATTGTCAAGGTTCTTTTTTATTGCAAATTACTGTACTACCTGTAATTTTCCTTTGCTTGCAATTGCTCACATGGTTGGAATAAATAATGTAAACATTAAAAAGAAAAGAAAATTGAACGATATCAGAAACACCGATTTTGAAATATAAGTCTTTTATAAAATTTCACCGATATGTTGAATCGGACAGTGTTTGGTAACACTATTTCGCAAAATACCATATAAGTTTTAACGAAATTGACCACATAAAGCAGAATACAGTGTGCAGTCGGTAAAGCAGAATAATATTTCTATCTCTAGAGGCGATACTAGCGCTCAATGTAGCGACACTGTCAAATAAGAGACGGTTTGACAGAACTTCTGTTTAAAACTCGACGTAGTACTACTCCACTAAATCAACTTATCCATCTAACAGCTGTTTTTTTCTTTTTAAAATTCATAATAATTATTCAAATATAATGAGCTGAAATGTAAACTGTGCTGAGAAATAAAACTATTAGATTAGTAGAACATATTATTCAATCAATATATTGCAGATTGAGTGTATTTCGTATTATATTAGTTCGTATTATTAAATTTAGTTGCAGACGACACTAAAAGTTGAATATTGTATAAACCCCAGAAACGCAGACAGTAGAGTAGTGTAACTAAGATCAGGGTTAATCTTAACTCGGTCAAGAGCGTCTAGATTGTTGCTAAAAATAAGAACCATATAATTTAATACATACAGATTTCTATCATTTATATAACTCTATTTTATTGTTCAAGTGTTATATATAATAGAAATAATGTTTCTTATCTATTAACTATTTTAAATTAACATAACAATGCTTGATCGCGCGATAATAACCAAATTATATCTCTTTATCTCTTTGAAAGTTTTCAATAAGAGGTTGGCAATAAAAAACAAATAATGACACCACAAACTTCTTCACACATCCAACTAAAAATCAATCAATCAAGCAAATAATTAGGGAGGGTGGGGTGCTAGAATACCAAGACTGAAAATTCGATATATCGCTTTTAATTAAATATTGTTAATATGTAATCTGTCAGTACAGAAACTATTCAAGAATAAATCGTATTGGCCAATAGGTTAAAAAGGGAAATAACATGGACGCTGTCAGTTTTATTTCAAATGAATATCGCAAGCGATTTCGATCAAATATATGTGAAAAGTGAAGTATTACAACATAAATATATGTGCCAAAATGCAATTTAAAACAAATACTATGCTAGATTTCTTTGCAAATATAATCCAATATGATCCTGAAGGCTACACAAATAAGCACGAGTTATTTTTAGATGACCACTGACGTTTTTTTAAATCAGCAGTTCAAAACTTTGGATACGCGTACCGCTTGGGGGGTACAAGACGGACCACTCAGGATACGAAAAAATACACAATAATGGCGGACTATAATACTGTAAGTATTTCTCTTACATAGCCTGTGCCACCACCGCTACCCTGTCTAATCGCTCCCTTTCACTGCTCGCTACATCCCTTCATTTCACCTATCTTTGTTAAATCTAGCCCATCCCCAACCAATCAAAATCTATTACAACTTCTTGTAGATCACTTTAGTTTCGTTCTTTTCTTTACTTTTTCCTCTTTATGCATAACTTTTAAAAGTAGTAGTTAGTGTTTCTATTTGACGTGGTCGTATTGCTTATGATCTCTTTTTTGTAGTAAACTACTTAATTTAATTATCTGTTCATGTGTGTATGAAAGAGTTTTGAGAGATTTTACAATTCATATATATGGAGTGTAATTTATTATGCATAAATTATTGAAAAGTAGTACTTTGAAGGCAATTACCCCGCAGAGAGTAGCGGTCAGGTACTTGCTTGTAGTACACTTATTTTTCAGGCCATATCCCATGACATGGCTGCTATGCAAGTAAGTAGTTATAGTAAATCTCTGAAGAATTGAAAATATTCAGATGAGTATTTAAGATATGGCTGTTCTTTTAGTGGAGAGGAGGTTTTACACAATTAAGGTGCTGTAAAATTCAACTTATTTAGAACTGTTTAGATTCTAATATAAAAGCTTTAAACAAAATTCAAAATAAAATTTCCTTATAGATTTTTTAAATTTTCCCAAACTCATAGACATTCCTTGTGCGTGCGTGTGTGTGTGTGTGTGTGTGTGTGTGTGTGTGCGTGTGTGTGATTAGTTAAAAGCTCTAAAAAGTATCTACGAGATTTTGTTAGAATCTGTAAATAATTAATTGGTGCCTGGAAGTTACAAGTAAAACAGCTGTACCAATGAAATACCAGCATAAAAACAATAAAAGAATTTGGACGTGCCAGCCATTTCCTAGAGCTATGTAGAGCTCACAAGCTATGTATAGCATAGTAATTGGCTATAATTTTATTTGCCACTAAAATATGAGAAAAGGTAAGAAATGCAATATATTACAATTTAAATATTAAAATATTTTTTCTCTCTTG
Source organism: Aphrophora alni (assembly GCA_963513935.1). Lineage (NCBI taxonomy): Eukaryota > Metazoa > Arthropoda > Insecta > Hemiptera > Aphrophoridae > Aphrophora > Aphrophora alni. Next base: position 22,467,965 of record OY740778.1, read on the forward strand.
CTTATTTTGTAGGTAGATTTTATTATAAGATAGTGTCTAAAACCATTTGTTGACACTTAGACCTGTGGCGATATTCTAAACATGGAAGTTATGGTTATCGAGTTCAATTTTAATAATAAAAAAAAACAGTAAGAGGGAAGAGGTAGAGTCAACGAAAAAGGTACGAGAATATCAGCCACAACATAACCACAAAATTTAATCACCTTTAGATATAATCTAATTCCTCAGAGCGATTTTGGTAAATTTATAGTGAAATATGAAACAATGTGCCAAGTCATACACAAAAGATATTTTACTCTTCACAAACGAATTGAAAAACAAACGAAAAAATAATTTGATTATTGTTTAGAATTTGATATTGTTAAAAATTTGTATTCATTAATATGTAGCCATTGAAGAATATATACTAGGTCATATAATATACACGTATTCCAAGTCATTGAATTTTATTTTATCAGCTGGGTAAATAAATATTATGTAAAATCTAATATTAATAGTAACTCTTTCCTTATCTAAACAATAAATTCACGTAATATCAGTTATGAAATAGGACTATAATATTATATAATCACACATTAAAACCGTAATATTTGTATGTCAACATATTTGTAGCTAGCTTTCATTTCGGTCGATAGTAATATCGATATTTGCAAATTTCAGCACCTGCCACCTACCATGATGAGTTGTGCCATAAACTTTCCTGCATTTCCCGCTAAAACCCTTTTGTCTTGTGCCAGTTTCACCATCAGAAACCGGTGTCTTAATTTGTGTAATATCTTATCAGAATCAAAGTTATATCATCGTTTAAAATAATGGTTGTACAAGGTCCAAAAACACCAGAGAAAGCAACGAAAGGAAGGATGTATGTTCTTAAAAGAGGTTAGTATTTTATAGTAGTACTTAACAATAATTTAAAACTGAGTTGCCTAGGCATATCTTAAGTAGTTTCGAAAAATTTATTTCTTTGTTTAAAATTTAATTAGTTTTCGTGGATTAGATGTTATATCTTTGAAATTATAATTATATTATGTAATGTACTATATTAATTACACTAACTCTATTATCATGGCAAATTTAGGCAATGAAAGACGTAGTATTCAAGGGCTAGGGGTCTCTGTTTTAAGCACTTCTTTTCTTTCTTTTTTAAATCGATGACGGCGAAGTTTTTCGCCTTGAAACAACAAGGGAAAAAGCTTAAGGTTAATTTATCAGAATAATAATGATTTTCCTCATTTATTTAAAACTGAACAAACAAAATATTTATCTCAAGAAAAAAATTGTGGCTAATAACATTGGATTGGAGCATTGGTTATTGAATAATTCAGACTTCCTGTAATTCTTTGAAAAAAAAGTATTCATGACATAGCCAACCAATTCAAATATAGCGAATCTACTAATTTAATGACTAACTTGAATTTAAAACCTCACATTATGTTTTTGTATTGTCATTACAAGCAAAAATGTCGCATATTGCTTGTTTTGTTCTTGTTAGATATTTTTATTGGTTAGATATTTATTACTGTTGGTTATGTTGGTCAGCTTATCTTCGGTGAGTTTAAACTAGTTGGCCTAATTGTTATTATGGCTTAGTGTCCCTCATTGATGTCACACTTGTTATCGTATAATGTATTAAGCCAAGAGTCACTGAATATAGAAAATTTAAGTCAGCTAAAAGTGATCAAAAACCGGTATTTATTTCATGGAAAGAGTCTAGTTTCCAATTGTCTTAAGCTTATTTTTTAGAAGCTACAATGATTATGTCATTTGTGCACTCATATTTTATCTCCTTCGATGAATTATTAAAGTACGCTATACAATTTATTTATTCATCCATATCTTGTTGCCACTTGTATGATGGAAGTTGTGCTTAAATAAGTAATAACTTTACAATTTAATTGTAGATTTATTTTATTTGTGATAACAATGGTTCTATGGCTTGTTTCTTTCACTATTTACATTGCATTTATACTGTGCATGTACAAAGTTTAATTTAATTAGGCGTATTCATGAATCTTTAGAAAAATTGTAGTACAGCTATAGTGTTTTTAACGAATATTTGGGAACTGGTCAAGAGGTTAGATTGGTTTTTATTTACCTATATATTAAAATGATCGTTTAAGCCTATAATAAATACATGTTTTAATTTGCAGGACTCATTTAAAAATTGCAACAACTTACTGTATGTTAATCAAACTAACCTAACCTGTCTTAAATTCAAAATACCGGTAGGGACTCAGTTAGTACAGATGTGGCGATGATCCCAAGGATAACTGGATCTACACCTTTTTTCTTGTGGTCTTGGATTAGATCCATCTCTTTCATCTTTTCTATCATGTTTCTCTGGACCAACTCTTGTTCTCATCTGATCCTGATACTATTAATAGTGTTTGAGGGTTTCGTTTTATATGCTTTTCTTTCCTTTTTAAAAGGTGATGATGACCAAGAGATTTTTTGCCCTAAACAGGAGGGTAACAATTTAATACAAATGCATGGTGTATTTTAGCTATATTATATATATTTTTTTGAGAAAACCTCTTGTCTTCAAACGCCTTATTAAAAAAAGAAAGAAATGAACATATAATAAAGACCCTTAACCTAACGTTAATTATTTACTATTTTCCCCTACTCATTATTGCTTTCAGACGAAGGTTTAACATTGTATTTTATAATGTCATTACATTGTACAATTGTACATTGTACAATGTACAATTTTATAATGTAATTTATAACAATTTAAACCTATAATGAAGGTTTAACATTGTATTTTGATTGGTTATTGTTGATACTGTTCTTGGAACCCGATAAAAGAAATAGAATCGTATTATTGTCCTACTTTGTCAGTGAGAGTCTTATCAGTAAATGCCTGTCAGTCTACCGTTGACTTTGGGTTGTAGTACATCTAATACTACTGCTTTTTGTTGCAGTAAGTGCGAGTTATCTCACTGACAAAACAAATAGGTTTGGCGGCAAGGTTGCTATATACATATAATATATTGCCACCTAGCAAACCTATTTGTTCACTCAGAGTTAACTTGCACCCACTGCAAGAAGTAGCATTAGATACGCACTACAAGCCGTAGTCAACGGTAGACTAACGGGTGCTTACGATAAGATGCTCACTGACAAAGTAGGACAATAATCCGACTCTATCTTTCAGCGGGTTCCAAGAAACAACAATAACCCATCAAAATACAATGTTTAAAATTCCCCTGAAAGCAATTACGAGTGGGGCAGAAATAGTAAATAATTAACAAATTAATGAGAGTTGGACAAGAAAATCTGAAAGGGAAGGATCTAACCTAATATTACTTGAAAAAAAAGTGTATATTCAGGTTGGCCCCTTGGGATTGTCATCCTGTATTTACTATAAGTAAGATCCTGAGGGATTATGTAGATTACAGTATAAACTTCCTATTATCATATTCTAACCTGATTTTTTGATATAGTGGTATGTTACTTGGTTCTTATGACCTTAGCTGGTATAAAATATAGAAAGAGAAAATAAAATTTTGATATTAGCTAATTATAGGGCTAGTTCAGTTGTAGCCTACTTTGATGAAAGCCCTGTGTGTTCACACCCGCTAATATTGGGTTTCGTGACTTTTAAGAAAGTCTTAGTAGGCCTATATGTTTTTTTAGTAGGATGTTGCGCTTCAAAAGTGTAGGACTTGTAGTGGGGATGTAGGTTAAAGAGCAAAAGTGTCTGTTCAAGATTATAGTCGATTTTTATTGTAAACTCTTGACCTTACACTGCGGAAGTTATACTTCTTTTTTTAATTAGTAGTTTCATACTAGATTAATTCCTCATTTTGTTCTCTATTATGTCATTTACCTGTTTTTTTTATTTGTTATTAACAACTTTTCAGGAAATGAAACCAAGTAAAAAACATTTTTTTCTGAACTTTGGAAGTGTAGTACACGAAGTTAGTCTGTGGATGAATAGTAAACCACTGAGATTCATGTTTCCCCCATTACTGAAAAATAACTGGCAAAAAGTGTTTGATTAAAGCTACAAGCCAACACTGAAAGATTTTACAGGAGCCTATTTTTCACGAGTTACAATCAATCATTTGATTTTATGTTGGGCCTAATAACTTGAGTTTTGAGAGGTCCAAATAATAACTTTGCTTAATTTTATGTGACATTAGCTCTCATCTGTTTAAAAACACTTAGTATTATTTATAGCTGAACAAACGTTCAAGCCTATAATTTTTAAAATGTGTAAAAAATCTGAAAAACAACATAAGTATGAGGTATAGGCTTAGATTTCTTTGCTAATAAGATATTCGAGGAAAATGATCAATTTCAAATAGCATGTGACCTATTCTCGCCAAAGCAATTTGTAATATACCTCTTTTTTAAACGATTTCATACTTATACTGCAATTAATAAAACATCTGTTTCAGAGCTTTAGACAATTTTGATCAGGTTTTATACAGTTAAAACAAAAGACCTATATTTTTGTTTTTGTTTTCAATTTTAAGTATTTGAGAAATATTCTTGTTGTAGGAGGCCGGAAAGAGCCAGTTCATTTTGACAAAATAACATCCAGAATTCAAAAGCTGTGTTATGGGTTGAACCAGGAGTTTGTGGATCCAGTAAGTTACAACATTCAAAAAAAATATTAAGGTATTGTAATTTGAGGTGTTTTTAAAATAAAATGTGTGAAATTATTTGTTCATAAGCATTTAATAAAAATAATGTGTCAATAATAAATAAATTGAGAAGAGATAGATTATGTTTTCATCAATAAGGATATTTTTTACAAATACTTTGTCAGGTCAAAAACCAATTTTTTTCTTTTCTTTTTTTTTTCAATTATATGAAGAAAAATATATAATATCTACTATTCTCTCCTCATTGGTAACTCTTTTATAAAGTGAAAGATCTTCTTAACGAGAAAACTCACAGTTTTACTTTGAAATATTCGAAAAACATCTCTTTTAACATTTTTACTTTTACAATATATATATATAGAAAATTATGCGATGTGTCAAAAAATTGATGTAAAGTTTTTTCCTGATAAGTCAGTTTTGGTACATAGTCCAAAAAAGTATACTATCGTATGTTCTCTACAGTCCAAATGCGTGGACTGATTTTAATCAAATTTGCTATGTGGTATATTTTGACCATATATTGAGGACTTTTTTAACTAAAAATTTGGGAATAACTGCAATATGTGGGGGAAAACAAAAATATCATTTTTTTCAAAATTGTCTAATAATTTCAATACAATTTTACTCAAGTGTGGCTTCTAAGGACGTAAACAAAATGTATTGATTGCCATACCCACCATAAACTGTTGAACTGTTCTAGTTAAGCACATTCTATTCTAATTGTTTTTGTTGTTTTGAACCTTTGTCCTATCCATTTCGATTCAGGCAATGTTAAGAGATAATGCTGAGATCTTCAATTCTTCAATTAGCCAAGGAAACCATAATCCCCCCCCCCCTGTTGTTTTGTATGTGAACAGCTCTATTATTAAGGTATATGAATTGCGTTTTAATAGTTCTAAAATGTTATTTACAAATTAATGGCAAAGAAGAAACGCGTTCTCCTCTATTCAATTTACAAAATGCTATATCTTTGTTTATACTGAAATATTAAAGTTGAAATTAATACTGAAGTTTACCATCACAGAGGTGCATAAGGTGTAGCAAAATTAGTGTGTTATGAGAAGTCCCACAGAGGTTTTTAACCTCAATTAAAAAAAAATAAAATCATTTTTGAACATTCATAAAATAAAATGAAGCGAATATCAACTTTCATACTTATTGCGTATGGAGGTCACTATTATATCTACTAATATTTAAAAAAATCAATGTTTATATTCTCATCTTCCCTATAAATGTATCTTGAAAACTAAATTTTGCACAATCATGATATTAAATTTCAAGTAGAATTTTCGTTGTTAGATTCAATTTTAGGCTCCCCATGAAGAGAAGTGGAATATTTAGGTAAACAATGGTGTTTTTATATGAATGCTTATGTTAAACAATTCTAGAGATATAACATCTTCAAATCCAGAAATTAGCGCCCACTTCAAAACAAAAATGACCACCATTTGTAAATAGTCAAGAATAAGAGTAAAAATAAAATATCACATGTTTTAGGAAATAATAAAAAAAATGGTTAAACAGCAACAAAAAGTTTTTTTTGAACCGCTTCAAATTAATTGACCTGAGACTGATTACAAAAGAATGATATAATCTTACAACTTTATTGTTATCCCCTTCAACATACTATCCTCCACTTATCTATACACTATTGTACAAAAATTTCCACTGTTAACTGTGCTGAAAGTCATCATGTGTCAGCTTTTTCAGCAGTGTAGTAATTTTCATCCTTACATCGATCACAATATGAAAATGAATTCTTTCAGTGAGAATTTTACTTCAGGATACAGATAAAAATCACAAATATCTAAATCCGATAAGTATGGTGTGTGGTTCAGCACTCCAATACTTATCATTTAGAAACAGTCTTGAGGACAGAATATTTTGGCTTGATAGAGAACCCAACTATTGTTTATCCATATGTCGGGGCCTCTTCTTACTCTCTTATTCTTTCACCGTGCCCAAAATTTCAAGGTTGTTGATTAACTATCTGATTTGGTGGTACAGTAGAACTTTGTTAAGTCGAACCAGCCAGGACCGCGGCCGATCCGACATAACGAAAATCTGTGTTAGCCGGAGAAAGAGCAGAAAGCACACAAAAATAAAAATATACATACTGTACTTACAATAATTTCCTTTATCATGGAGAAAAACACTTTAAAAATATTTACTCATTACAATAAAACAACGAACACATCTTTGGACTCTACAGGTATGTCTACTTTTTGGAGAAGAAGCTTGTAAGTTTCTGTTGAGTCAGCTTCGAGTAACGTTTACGTGTCAACTGGCAAAGCGCGCCAATCACCTGGGTAACAATGACTCACCAGGCAGGCATGCAGCGCTACAGTTTGGCATCAGATGTACAGTCACGGCAAACAAACTCGGTTGCGTGAACTCGGCAGAAACACGATCACTGTGCAATACGCTACGATTATGCGCTCGTATAAAGCAATAGCGCTACCATAATGCATATTTCATATTAAATTATATTTATTTATTGCAAACCTGTCCGTGTTACACGGAGGTCCGACTTAAAGGGGGCCGACTTAACGAGGTTGTACTGTACTTATTTCACTATGACCATGCCATTGATATCAAGGAACTCTTTATCAACTTCAATTGTAGCCTAATGCTCATTCTGATCTTGGGAGTTTTCTAATGCATTGATTATCACTTTGTTTCTGGATCGTTCTTGTAACCCAACATCTCGTCATATGTGATTATCTTTTCCATCAAGTAAGGTTCTGCTGCAACTTGTTTCATGAAGTCAGTGCAAATGTGTTTCCGAGCAAATTTCAGCTCCTGTGAGGTTATCGGCACAAACTTATGTTCAATTGGTCATGTGGAATTTGTTGCAGTCTTTCATTATGTCCACCATGTCTTCTATCATCCGAATGGTTAGTCTGGTGATCATTATGAATAGTACTAGTCATTTGTCGTCTTTGACTTTCTTTTGACCTTTATATTTCAATTTATGTCATTCAAACATTCCAGCACTTAACATCAACTTCTGAAATAGTACCAACTCACTTACAATAGTGTTTACTCACTCAGCGATTTTTTTTTTCAATGTCACAAGACATTTTATTTACACTGTTCAATTTAAACAACAGCCATAATTCTGGTAATATGATTGCTCATCGTTCCCTTCACATATTAACTTCAAGAGATGTGAAACTTCACAGATTAACTTCAAGAGATATGAAACTAGTTTTGTTTTATTTTCTTCCTAAAGCCGTAAGGTCATTCTTTTTTACTATAACTATACAGCCTCCAAGGATTCACAGTTTTATTATTTAGTCATCACGCCTCATATACACCAAAAACTATTAATACGAATCTTATATTTTTAGATTCAGGTTATATATTGCAATTGATTGGAATAATGTATATTTTGCAGGCTGAGATTGCTATGAAAGTTATCACAGGGTTGTATCCAGGTGTAACAACTGTAGAACTAGATAATTTGGCTGCTGAAACAGCTGCTACTCTTACAACTAGACATCCTGATTATGCTCTCTTAGCAGCTAGAATCGCTGTGTCAAATCTTCACAAGGAAACAAAGAAAACTTTCAGTGGTAAGATTATTAACTTTAACTATTTTTAAATGAAAAAAGTTGTGTAAAAGAATGTTAGAATTTCTCGTTTTAATTATTTGCACTTTAATAAATAAAATCCATGTAATTAATGTAAATGTTTGAACATTATATTTTTTTCTGTAACATTTAGCATTACATTTTTTTAAATATGGTTTAATGGCTTAAAACCTCACGGGATTAATCACGGGGGGGGCTTATAAATTAGTTGTTAATCTCATTATTTAATTAAAATTTGAACAAAATTATTGATAAAGTTGATTTTGAGAAATTACATATTTTATTATTGACCATGGCTGATAGGAAGTGTTTAAAAACAAATTTACTATTTTGATACACTGCAATGAGTCATGCTATTTTTATAGTGTGACTGACGAAAGGTTTAAAAGTCCTTAACCTTTTGTGGTTGTTTTGAAATGACTATTTACGTTTTGATTAAGTATTTTCACTTTGTGAACATTTTCAGTCTTTGAGTTTTTGACATTATATTGTAGAGTTCCTATATTTGCTTTTGTTTTATTTATTGATACTCCACAGTTTATTTAAATGATCGAATATTTTTGTTTTACAGATGTAGTTGATGATCTTTACAACATGGTGGCAGAATTAACTGGAGAAAGGACACCTATGATCTCAGATGAGCATTATAAAATAATTATGAAGAATGCTGATAAACTTAACTCTTCTATCATCTATGACAGGGATTTCAATTACAATTATTTTGGTTTTAAGGTAAGAATGATTTTAAACCAAATAACATTAAAAAAAATATTTAAAGTTTTTTGTGAGTTAATATTATGTAGAACAAAAACTCGGAACTCTGTATCACTGAGGATGGCGACTTTGTTGTTGAAACGCGTTTGATTAAATAAACGTAATTTTTGTTAGAACTTGTGTTTGAGTTTTTGTTCTACATTATATGAAGTATTGCTTAGTTTGAGATATTCCTTCTTAAATTTATAATTTGTTCGGATTTTGTAAAAATAGGATCACACACGCTTACCTTGGTAATAGCTGGTAATCTAATAGGCTTACTTGACAGAGCTAATATTTGTTCTGATATATAGAGTCTAAATCAAGAACTAAAACATATTATGGATGACTTAGTTACTAATGAATCCCTCAATCCATAATTTCTACATGTAAAAGAGATCTCTAAAGTGAATTAATGAACATAAAAAGAACATGCAATTAGGCCTAATTGATAGATCAAAAATAGCTGAACTTTTGTGGTCTGAAAATGACAAATTTATAATTGGGAAATTAGCAAATATAATATACGTGGAAAAATTTATATAAACGAGAACTAATTTATATATAAAGCTATCTGACAATCCTCTCAGCCAAACTAGTTTAGAAATAAGACAATAATTATGGTTTCCGGTAATAAAAACTGAATTCAAAATCTAAGATAATAATTCTTCTTCTTTAAATAGCCTGAAATTTTGCCGCTTATTTCACATTTGGGAATCTTGATGCGATTGAGGACTAAATATCTTGAAAGCGTAGGCTAAAGATTGTTTACCCCAATAAACAGTTAAAACAACTTCTCTTGGCTCAATCTCTTTACAATCAGTGACTTCCCGTCCTTTGTGTATTGTAGTCTTGTGCGTAGTGGTTTTATCTCATACTGTTTCTATACAGTCAGTTTTGACTGCTCAGGCCTAGTAAAGGCTTGATTTCTCTTCTTAGATTATAGATTTACTTTAGTTTCCAACATGGACATAGGCTACTAGGCTATGTTGATGTTTTTCTCTTTATGTTCTAGCTGTACACTTGATAATGAGAGTTGATTTATACTCTCGAAATGTTGTGTATTAGTTTTCATTTAAACAAATGTCCAATTAAACCACATTAATATGAACAATCCATCATTATCAAATAACTCTAAAACCCATAATTAAAATGCTGTAGCAATGCTGAATGCAGTGATGAAAGTTACGTTAATTGAATTTTTGTCAGTGATGAAACAAGTTTCTATATAAATGGCTATGTAACCACAACAAATATAAAACTAGGACTCAACAACCAAATGAAATTTTTTCAGTATGTTTGCAATTCTTCTATCAATAAACGTGTCATGGAATAATGCATGATCGACTCTTGGCCTGGTCATGTTTGCTAAGAAAACTATTAGAGATTTCACATACTCGGACTTTATGCGCTATCCCACTACAGTCTCAATATACAAGGAGCTATCAATGACAGGTTTCCTGACTGTTGGATTAGTAGTAATGGTCCTGCTTTGTGGTTACCAAGATACCATGATCTGTGACACCCTATATCAGTTTTGACCGTTTCTTCTGTAGATACGTTAATAACATTCTCTATGCTGAGAAAATCCCACAATTTAAGAAAGAGATTCACTACCATTGTAGCAACTATTACGTCGGGTATGTCAAGTGTACCTAAGTTGTGAATCTTTCCGTATACAAATAAATAAGTTACCTGAACTAACTTACGCAGCTTTGTTATTTTACCTCAAAATCAAGAAAACCTTTTTCGATGACCCTGTATAAAATATATAATATAATAGATAGGTAATATGTACAAAGTTTTACTTGGATGAAGTCGCAGGTAAAACATTTTAAACATGATTATATTTTTATTAATTAGACTCTGGAAAGATCTTACCTGTTGAAGATCAATGGTCGCGTTGTTGAACGACCCCAACATATGTTGATGAGAGTGGCTGTGGGAATTCATGGAGAAGATATTGACGCAGCTGTGGAAACTTACAACTTATTATCTGAGAAATATTTTACTCATGCTTCACCGACTTTGTTCAGTGCAGCGACGCCAAGGCCACAGTTGTCAAGGTAAGAAAATTGTTTTTATGTTGATTTTTTACATTGATAGTCTGTAATTTGCTGTAAAAGTGGTTCTTGTTAAATTTGTGGTACAACTGGAATTATTTAGTAATTGGTGGACAAAACTATTTATGTGTTTGAGCAGAAAATGAATAACATTATTAGAAAAATGTGGTCTGATTTACTTAGAATGTTGTAGTTTTGTGCAAGGTAATTTGTACCCCAGTTTGGTCAGGATCACTTGGGGGGTGAAAGTTAAAATAAATTATGCAAAAACATTCTGTTAACTTCCTCACTCACCCATTTCCAAAACTAAATAGAAACGAACCAGAACTAATCGTCACCAAAAAATGTCAGTTCAGTAGTTGTCATGGATGCCGTTATTAAAAAAATATTTTGTAATCGGTGCCTAAACGCTTAGGCTGAGACAGCTAAATTAGAAAAGAATCACTTGTTTTCAGATTTATTTCAAACTAATAAAATTCACTGAGTTCAGGTAGAATATTAGTATTGAAAAAAATAGCTTTTGTGCATGTTCTGTGCATTTTAATTTCTTGAAATAGTCCCAAATATAGTCGGTAGAGATCATTAGCTGCGAGCAGTGCTTGGTAATCCACGTTGAGGGAATAATCTAAATATCATCATCATATTAATAAAACGCTAAGTCTGCCTGTTTGATTTTTAAACTCGAAAACTGTTTAGGCTAGGAACTTGAAATTTTGGACAATCATAGTCCTTAGTGAAAAACTGCTAAAACCGAAGTTTCAAGTATATAATTCAAGTGGTTCCTGAGATATAGGTTCTTGAAGTTTCAGAAATCTCCATATTGAAACTATTTCGATATATAAAAAGTAAACAAATAATTTAAAAAAAAAAAAAATGTATCAGCTGTTTGAAATTAAATACATTTATATGTGTTTATGTATAAACACATTTATGTGTAAACTCAGCCATTTTAAGATGATTATTTTATCATTACACTGTAAATGTTAGCAAGTTTTACTTAATATTACGTTATATTTCTTTTTTGTATTGTGAAAGATCTTATTTTATGTTCAAGATCTTATTTTATGGAGTTGTCTTGAGATTGTTTACATATTGTTTGATACCTTTACATCCCAGTCTTACAGTAATAGGTTATGCCCCGTCGAAAACTTACTGCTCGAGTAAGAGCAGAAGCTGATGATCGCAACAGGTTGAATACACGTGAACGCATGAGGCAACTGCGTCAAAGTCAAGATTACAGAAATAATGAACAGGAACGAAATACAGGATTTGGAATATCGCCAACATGAACAAGAAATAGACACGATAGCACATCAAAGAAAACGTTCGTCACCAACCGCAGATTTTAAAATTGCGTTAGACTTTAATAGCCAAATTGAATCTAATTATTTAGGGAAAATGGAAGAAGAATGCTCTCAATGTTCCGCACTGTTATTTATGTTGTTATGATATTACCGAACGAGCAATACTTGCACCAACTAACGAAGACTGTGATCTTATCAATAACGAAGTCATGGAACTACTTTCTGGAAAAGGAAAAGTGTACCTTAGTTTTGACAAGGAAATCAGTAACGGTACAGAACAACTTAAGTATCAAACACAGTTCTTAAATACACTTCAAATTAGCGGTCTTCCAAGATAGAAATTGGTGCTTAAGCAAGGTGCTTTGGTTATGTTGATTCGAAATTTGGATGCGAGTCATGGACTTATTAATGGAATGCGTTTGAGAGGTGAGATCATGCGTCAGAACCTTATTGATTGTACAATTTTAACTGGAGCTTTAGCAGGTGAACGAGTTCTTAGTCCAAGAATAACACTTTCTCTCTCAGACTTTTCTATCCCAATAAGTTTCTCACGTACTCAGTTTCCACTGATTTTGGATTTTTCCTTGACCATCAACAAATCACAAGGTCAATCTTTGTCATGCATCGCGCTATTTTTGCCACTCCCTGTCTTCTCCCATGGTCAACTTTATGTAGCTCTCAGTCGATGTCATTCGTTTTCAGGAGTGAAAATCTTTGTTCATTCAATTGAAGGACAGTCAATTACAGCTGATGGTGAAATAATCACACGGAACGTAGTTTTTAGAGAAGTATTATGAATATTGATAAATACATTTATAAATATGAACCTATATGTTTTAACAAACGGTTGAACCTATCACTGTTATATATTTTCTTAATTAGTTTGAACTACTGAACAAAGTTAAATGAGTTTTAGATCACGTGAAATGACAGATAATCAAATTTGAAAATTTTTATAAATCAATTTCGCCTTAAAATTAATGAACTTTTTAAAAAATTTTACCAGTGGTAACACGGGTACGTGGGTCGCTTGTTTTACTTATATTTTAACAATATTATCAGATCTGTCCCATAGCTACTTTGTTGTTTTGTTTTTACTTACAACTTACAAACTGATATTCTTGGGAGAGATTTGTTTTGTTTGGGTCCTTAGAGGCTACGTTTGAGCAACATTGATCAAAATCGGTAATTTTCATTTGATTTTCAGAAAATCTTAATTAATTTCGTTATGACAACTAGCTTCAAATTTTGAGTTGTCAAAAATTGGAAAAAGGCTCTGAGGTGGTCAAAATATGCTTACATACAACTATGGAACTGACAGTTGGTGGTGAATATTATTGGTTTGGTGGATGAATGAATTTCTAGTTTCTAACCCTGTTTATTTTGTTTCTTAAAGCACAAGTTTGAATTCAATACCTGTTTGTTACAAACACGCCTCTCTTTTCCTGTCCACTCCAAAAATATAAAACAAACGTAATATTTTGAAATTTTGTGTTCACTAATATTTAGACGAAACTCATATGCTTTCCAATATTATATGAAAATATTGATACATTTTTATTGAATAATTTGTATGTACTCATCCTTTTTTACTTGGCACTGCGTGAGTTTTTTTAAGTAAAATTAGAAAGTCAGGTTGGCCCATCTGATATATTGTGGTGTAGAAATCAATAAAAAAAAATAATAATGATGAATCCTTTAATAAAATTCGATTATTTATTTATTATTATTTTTTCTTTTATTTATCATTAACCCTTAAAACACGGTCTATGGAAAATATTGTGGCAACCCTCAACTTGCCTGAAACTTAAATACAGATTATTCCACTGGGACATATTTAAAAGCATAGCAATAAATAATATATAGTATTATACAAGACAGAAATGCTAGAGGCGGAGACTTGGAACCATTTTGTGAATCTAGTCGTAACACGATTAATCAAAATCGTGTTTTCTCGGTAATCTGCTGCCTTTGCAATATCCCTTAAATGTTCTAAACAGAATATTCCACAGACATACAAGTTCTCACTGAGTAACAAGGGAGTTGAACTCTTTGCAATTTCTTTCCAAAAACTGTTGATAATCTAAGATTAATTGGTTAATAATACTCCAATTTTATTTGTTATTTTTCATTTGTAATTATAACAATTTACATAGATTTTAAATAATCATGTTTATAACTGAACAATATTAATTATTTTTTTCAAAAATAAATATTTTGAACATTTATAAGCGTTTTGACTTTTTCCTAGTATAAATATAGCAAATAAACTAAAAAAGAACCCTAATAAATTAATATTTTACCATAAAACTAGAAATTAAACTTGACAGGCAAATATCTGTAACAGCATTTGCACACCAAGGGGTTAAATAGTTATATTGATTTTTTGCTTCCAGCTGCTTTCTTCTAGCAATGAAAGATGACAGCATTGAAGGAATCTATGATACTCTTAAGCAATGTGCACTGATCTCCAAGTCAGCTGGTGGTATTGGTGTTCATGTCCACTGTATTCGTTCTAAAGGTACTTACATAGCTGGTACCAATGGAGTTTCAAACGGTTTAGTTCCTATGCTACGAGTTTTCAACAACACTGCAAGATACGTTGATCAGGGTGGAAATAAGGTAATCTTTAGAATATTCAACTTTTATTTTTATTTCTGCAAGAGAAGCAACTGTAGTTTATATTTACATATAAAACATTATGAAGTTGTTAAGGAAAAGTCACAGACAAGTGGAGAGGTGGGTTTCTGTTTTGTTTAAAGGTAGAATACCATCATGATCATCAACAAAAATGGAGTGTAAATATCAGGAAGCTAGCGATCTGAAAAACTGAAAATCAGGGTGTTTTCACCTTTTCACTTTCACTTTTTTGGAATATTCAGGGAATTTTGGTTTAGGGCTTAACCCTCGAACTTAGTTTCGGACAACAACTCTAAAATTACTGAGCCTTCGATTGTTCAACCCAGGCTTGATTCTTTGATCTCAGCTCAATATTTCAAGCTCAATACGATTTTACGAACTTGGCTCAATTTTACGAACTCTGCACAGTTTTCCGAGCTGGTTTTGCTTTACGAGCTGGGCTTGGTTTTTTGAATAAAGCTGATGTCATAATAGTGCAACGAAGGTTCAATGTAAGATGTACCTATAAAATGAGACAAAACCGTCTTAATTGATTTAGGATGTGAATAAAAAGTAACTTATATGATATTTAATTTATTTTTAGTTGCTATTTTTAAGAGATAAAAACAAGTTATTTTTAATGCGTATAGATCATAGGAAGTTATCACGAGAAACGAGAGTGTCTCCATATGTTCGCTTCAAATGTGGCGACTTATGTCAACACGCATCACGGAACACATACGGAAACTAAAATGTTCTCATTTTATTTAAACAATAGCCAAATAAAGAAAATTTGATTTAAAAATTATAACTTGAAAAATATTTATATTATGTTAAATTTGGAGAAAATGAGAAATTTTATAATTCACATCATTTATTCAGTAGTGCATGTCATTAATACTGTCAAATTGGTTACAGCGGAACCAATATTAATAAAACCCCATCACAAAACAACACGGTTGAACTTAAATAATCCATCAATAAGAGGATTTTTATTATTCAACATTTTTCTAGAGTACCTATTAAATATTGGAACTTATATCCACCGACTTTTATTTCATTAATTTAATTAAAATACTCACTTATTCATTTTAATATTTTTACTATAACTATCTAGTACGTGTCACTCCATCAAAATATTGTTAAAAATTCTGTTCTGTTTTTAGTAGGGTTGGACTCCAGTTGGCATGAGTGCAACTCGCCCCTTGAAGTTTGTTTAAATTTGTTTTACTGATTTATTCAACCAATCAGATCGCAATATACTTTACATGTCTGTTCTTAACATGTTATGTCATCTTAGGTCTTTGTTCTATGAAACAGTCAACACTCCCACTATATCACAAATATTTGGATTTATTGTTTTTTACATTAATAAATGCATTTTGTTCTTTTTTTATATTCCAAACTCTTTCACTCAATGTTTTCTAACCATTGTCTTTATTTCTTATACTACATTTTATTTACAATTATTATTTATCCTAATTACCAACTACAGATTGTTTTTATTATAAATTACTCCTTAACATCAACTATTATCTACTGCATATTTTATTTATGATTATCAATTACAGATTTTATTATTATTAGTTGAAGATTTCTCATGCTTACAATTCCCAATCTATGTGAGTTATTGTTTACAAAATTACTAAATCAAAATTTTATAAAATGGGTTAAATTTGGCTATAAAATTGATGATTAATAATACTTATTATATAACACAAAATCAAAAGAAAACTAATTATAAATGGCAAAATGTAGATAAGACGTTTCCATTTTGATAATCCTTAATGGTTTTCAGTTTTGATAACAAAATACTGTAATAAATACACCACTTCTGATAAAATGTTTTCTCCAGTTATTAGTTAGTTTTTTTACAAATAATGATAACCGCTATTAAAATTAATTAATTGTACTATTATTAAAGTGAGTCATAAACCAAACTTTTTCCTACAACTGGAGTTGGTAAAATGTGTATATATGAAAACTTTGTTGTGTAGTCTTTGTATCCTTCTCTTTCATCTATCCTATCAGGGTTCTTTTCCTACCCCAACGTTATTAGGAGTATTCAAGTGCTAGGGGTCTTTATTTTATACTATTTTGTTTTGTTTGTTTTTTCAAGGCGACGATAACCATGAGGTTTTCGCTTTTAAACAACAAAGCAAAATATTGGAAGAATAATTTAGCATTTCTTGAACAGCTGTAAATGTGTCTTAAGTTACGACTTTTGGCTCAACAGAAAGGAAAATTATGAAAAATCTAAAGTTGATTATAGTTCAAAAAGTGCCAAATAAAACATATTGCTCATGATCCCTCCAAAAGTCCTGATTTGGAGTTATTAATTAAAAACCAAATAAGCCTATGATTTTGTCATTAATAGCCTCGAGTTCACTAATTTCAATCATTTTACAGTAGAATGATGTATCAGATAGCAAACAAAAGAAAATTACAGTAAGTAGTTGGCAAAACACTAATCTGGACCATGTAAAAAAGTATTTTGTTAAATTTAAACATACTTTATTTATTTTTTTATATCATTTAGCATTATTTATGATGATACAATGTTACAGAGGCCTGGTGCTTTTGCAATGTACGTAGAACCTTGGCATGCTGATGTATTCGAGTTCATTTGTTTGCGTAAGAATACAGGGATGGAAGAAGTACGTGCAAGAGATTTGTTTTATGCACTTTGGATTCCGGATTTGTTTATGCAGAGAGTAGAGAATGATGCGATGTGGAGTTTGATGTGTCCCCACAAATGTCCGGGACTATCTGATTGCTGGGGTGAAGAATTTGAAAAACTTTACTTAAGGTGAGTCTAACATTTATTTCCTAAAATTTACTTATGCTAGTTGTTGAGCTATTGATAACAGTGGAAATTGATCATAGGCGAAACTATGAATAACTCAAGATTTATTTTTATATAGTATAATTTTCTTAAAATCTGTTTTAAAAAACTTTATTTAAATTTTATTTTTTTCAATTTAGATATGAAATAGAAGGAAAGTTCGTGAAACTGTTACGTTTTGCATTTTACACTTATCATTTTCAAAGTCTAAATCAAAGTATAATAGAAATTGTCTGATAATTGCCAATTGTGACGTCAGTAAGCAGTAGTATAATCCCAGATTGAAAAGTGTTACGATTCATCTATGGTTACATTGGCGAAATATTGGATTTTGGATTGACGACTTAATACCGAACAATGTGTGAGATATTCAAAGTGAGAGATATAAATCACATAATTGTAATTATTTCTTCATAAAATGGTCAGAAACATGTGTCTAATTGAAGGAAAATTTTAGGTTTTCAGATTAAATATAAAATGAATAATATCGTCAATCTGACAACCCTGTTAGGTCGAATCATAGAAAAGAGATCTGTCAACACTGTTCAGACCAAAATCTTTGTATCACTTCTGTCGACTAAGGAATAAAACCTTCTAGACGGTTCCAAATTAATGTCTTAAGTTAAGGCAGGTTATCGCTTAGTTGGGAGATTATTATTAGAATAATAGCACAAGTTATTATATTCAAGAATACCCAAGTTCAGTAATCAAATCAAAAAACCTTAAATTCGGAGCAGTTAAATTGCATTATAAGTTAATAAAATCAGTAAGTGTTTGGTATAGCATATGCTAAGTTTTACATTTACCTATGTATTCTTACAAATAAATAATTCAGTATAGGAACAATATGTTATTAATTCAACTTTTGATTAGAGACGTTAGTTAAAATAATTAAAGGTATAATCAGTAAATTTTGACTTTTAGGACATTTGTGTTAGCTGTATAATAAAAAGAACTTAAACATTTATTTTGATTAGGTTAAATTATACGATTATTTTATGAACATGTGTTTCAGGTAGTTTGATTAATTTGTTAGTATCTTTTCTGTTCTAAATCAGATAATAAATTTATACATTTCAGATATCATGACTGTGTTTTAATTCAAATACATTCTTCGAAAGAATTCACAGCCTCGCGATTAACTTCGTTTAAAAAAAAAAAAAGTGTATGTGCTCAGTCACATGTTGGCGCTTATCTTTTAATTGAAATAGTATGAGTACAAAGGTACTAAAGTAAAGTAGTATAAGTAATGTTGTCAGTAAAATTCGCTATCAGAGTAGTGCGAAAAATTACAAAACAAGTGACTGCAAGATCTTATGATTTACACCCAAAGTGGGGTTTTTTTTTTTTTTTTTTTTTTTTTTTGGAAATTGCAACAATTATTTTTTGTTTGGATGTTTAGAGGATTAATTTATTGGTGAAGAACTATTCAATAAATCTGTGTTCAACTCCAGGTCAAATAAACTTTTTTTCGTAAAAATAATTTATTTACTGTTAAAACACAAATGGTTGCATACAAAGTGAGCGTATTTACATATAGTTTTAAATAATACAGTAGAACCCCTCTAACCCGTCACCTTCGGGACTGGGGGCATGGTCGGAATGCAAAAAAGGTCGGATTATACGAAAAACGTCAATATTTATTACATATTATATAAAGAAGTTTTTTAAAAGTGAAATAAGTGATATATAAACTTTTAAAAGTCTATATAAACTTTGCAAGTACTATAGCAAATCAATAAAAACAACACGAGAGATGACACAGCACTGAAGCGGGAAAGCGATAACAAACCGGAAAGAATGGCGCCAGACGGGCCGTGAGTCATCGGCAAGTCGGCACAATATCGCGAGCTCGAGCACGGTCGGATTAACCCGAGTAACGGACCACACGAGGGCGGATTAGAGGATTTCTACTGTACATATATTATTAGTATACTTTTCTTAAAATATAAAACGTGTTTTAAAAACTTATGTTTAAATATTTCTTTGTCAATTTAGATATGAAAATGAAGGAAGATTTGTTAAGCAAGTGACGGCAAGATCTTTGTGGTTTGCTATCCTTGATTGCCAGGTGGAAACAGGTGTGCCATATATGTTATACAAAGACGCTTGCAATCGCAAATCTAACCAACAGAATCTAGGAACCATTAAGTGTAGTAATTTGTGTACAGAGATTATTGAATACACTTCTCCCGACGAGGCAAGTATTTAAAAAATGATATTGGTTAGAATTCTTAAAATGTTTGTTTAAACAAATCAACACTTTATGTTCTCAGATAAATGATGTCACCTTCTAAATCTTTAACTAGACTTTTGCCAATTCATGAATATCCTCTTTTTATGTACTTTAGGGTCTAAAAGTTTCATGTCTTCTCGTTTAGATACTTTGTTAAAAAAAAAGTGTCACAATCCAAAAAAAATTCACATCTGTTTCTCATTTAGTCGTAACACAAACTATTTTCCTCTTTTTATAAAGTTTTGTATACACACCCTATCGTTCTCACTTAGTAAAATTACATTTTATTAAACATCTTGCGAATATCAAAGACACTTTACTGTTTTTCATCTAGTTTAATCCATCGTCTTTCTAAAATACTTTTCTCCAAAAACATGTCTTTCAGGTTCAGATCTCTCTAGAAGACTAACTTTTATGTGGTAGAGATCTAGAGAAGGAAAGATTTTAGTCGGAGAGCTAAATATACCTACATATTCCATTAATAGCATTTTTATGAACTGTCCAATTTAATAAATTGTTTGGCCATCATTTTTTAACCCTTCCCACACGGCAAACGAGTATAGGCGCAATGGTAGACTTTGACCCAAACGCAACTGACGATTAAAGTCACAAAATTATATTTTAGCCTATGGTTAGTTAATTAATTCACCAAAGTTCCGGTATAGAATGCAAAGGCATGTCCGCTACCTATTCAGGAATAGAAAAACGTTTTGTTGAAAGTTCTACGCCTCGAGGCAGTGGAGAGGGACGCTATTTTGTCTAGAATTGCCCGGCGGGCCACGCATTGTATAGCTTCTACGGAGCGGATAACGGCTATACTCGCAGTCTCATTATTCTGATAGGCGACGACCTCCGTGTTTGCATTTGAGCATTGTTTTAAAGAAGTATTGTTTTTTGTTTTTTTAACATTACTTTGTATTTTTTATATATTATTTCACAATATAACTGTTCCAATTTACAAAAATTAATAAAAACTATTTTTTTTTTGCAATTTTTTACTATTTTGTTGTATGTAATAATAAAAAAATGTTAAATGTAGCCGAAAACAAAATAATGACTTTTTTTTAATTAACCTTTCACATACAAAACGAAAACAAAAATTAACTTTGAAAAAAAAAAAAAAAAATTTTTAAAGTTATTTCAGCGTTGAGGTAATTTTTATTCAGCGTAAGAAGGGTTAAACTTGTTGGGAGGAAAACTCAAAATTTTGGGGCAGCTGCCACAAGAAAAAAACCAAAATAAAATTACTCTCAACAATCTTGATCTAAGTTTGCTCATGTAGCACCTCTAAAAAAAAAAATAATAAAATAAAAAAAAAAATAATAAAAAAAAAAGGTGTGGTACGATAGAATACATATTTTCTAAAAATCAAAATGGTTCATTTTCACTTTTGATTGACAACTACCGAACATTTTTTCGGCTGCCCCAAAATTTTGAGTTTTCCTCCCAACAAGTTTAACCCTTCTTACGCTGAATAAAAATTACCTCAACGCTGAAATAACTTTAAAAAAAAATTATTTTTTTTTCAAAGTTAATTTTTGTTTTCGTTTTGTATGTGAAAGGTTAATTAAAAAAAAAGTCATTATTTTGTTTTCGGCTACATTTAACATTTTTTTATTATTACATACAACAAAATAGTAAAAAATTGCAAAAAAAAAAAAATAGTTTTTATTAATTTTTGTAAATTGGAACAGTTATATTGTGAAATAATATATAAAAAATACAAGGTAATGTTAAAAAAACAAAAAACAATACTTCTTCAAAACAATGCTCAAATGCAAACACGGAGGTCGTCGCCTATCAGACTAATGAGACTGCGAGTATAGCCGTTATCCGCTCTGTAGAAGCTATAGAATGCGTGCGCCGCCGGGCAATTCCAGACAAAATAGCGTCCCCCTCCACTTCCTCGAGGCGTAGAACTTTCAACAAAACATTTTTCTATTCCTGAATAGACAGCGGACATGCCTCTGCATTCTACCGGAACATTGGTGAACTAATTAACTAACCATAGGCTAAAATATATTTTTGCTACTTTAATCGTCATTCGCGTTTGGGTCAAAGTCTACCATTGCGGCTATACTTGTTTGCCGCATGGGAAGGGTTAAAAAAAGGTTCTGAGATATGGCAAAAGTATTTATCCCATATCCCCAAATATGAAATTTGATTAAAATCGTTCCAAACATTTGGTCTGTAGAGCACTACACATGCGACAAACAAACATCATTCCAAAAATCACTTTTTCGGGCTCCGTACTTTAAATCTGATTTTTTATATTTATAGATATTTTTCTTCTATCCTTCCTGTTTAAACTAAATGTTTTAATCTACCGCTATACATTTAATATGAATGTTTATTATTTCACAGATTGCTGTCTGCAATTTGGCCTCTATTGCTGTGAATATGTTTGTGAAGCCTGACAAGTCTTATGATTTTGTTAAGCTTAAAGATGTTACCAAGATAGTTACACGAAACTTGAACAAAGTGATTGATGTCAACTTCTATCCAGTAATTGAGGTGTGTTATTGTTATTTATTTCTATTTTATTTTTAACTATATATATATTTTTTTATTTACGGTTTAAATTTATTTAAATTAAAACTAGGACCACTTTTTTCTTCCGACAAATAATATGATCTTATCTTTTGATTACAAGGTAGGCTTCTACGTTTTCATAATTTTTTATAGAAAAATCTGAGGATTAGGTACTGTACAACCGATAGTTACCTAATTTGTATTATTACTAGTGAAACAAACATGTTTAACTATATTGATTATTATACTAATAATTTGTTATAAGGTTGAGACAGTATACAAAATTACATTTAAAGATATATTTCAAGTAATGTAGGTTAACTAATTTTAGTCTTTGATAAGGTCCCCGATTTTTACTCAAATCATTCCCCAAAAGTCATCAAAAAGTCCCCGAATTTAATTTTAAGAATCTGGTAGATACTCTGAAAACGTTAGTATTCTCAGTATTTTTTTACTTGTACTTCCTCCTATGTTTTGGTACTCTCCATGTTGTATTCCTCAATGGTCTATTGAAATGCCTCTATTTTGATTTCTCCTTGTTCAGATTTTTTTTAATACAACACCCCTGACATAATATATCGTCAGAAATTTAGATGTATAACTAATCATACTGTGAGATTATTTTCACAGATGATTTTAAGTTGGACAATCAGATCAATTGTGTGTATTATTCATTCAGGTCAGTCCTGTATAGATTACCTCCAGCTTCCAGTGCTTTTACTGCCAAACTCATTGCTATTAAGTTTTTATTTCCTTGCTTAAAGATAAACACCTCTTGGTCATCATCGCCTTATAAAACAAAACAAGTAGAGAATGTAAAGTAAAAAGGATACTCTAATAGTGACAAGGTCAGGAAAAAATATAAGTTGGTCAAGAGAAACTGGATGGGATTGATGAAAAAGAAAGATCTAACCCCAAACTACAAACATCCAGCTAGGGGTCCACTCAGGATTGCTATTCCATCTAGGTGCTATCACTACCTTCTCTGTTCTGATTGCAGATGTCCTCTTCAGGATATGTATTCCAAGAATTCCTCAGCTGCAGACATTCTGTGTTCTATTCACAGGATTTCAGCTATGAGGTGTTAGGGTATCATTGTAATGGGTACCTGAATGTTGTAGAATAACTGGAAACAAAAGTAGATGGAGCAGCAAAGGATACCACATGTTAGTTGCCAGTCACGCAACGAGTTATGGCATCTGACTTTTTCAACAGTTTGAATTATATTCATGGGAGGAATAATTGTACTGACAAGTGGGGAGAAGAATGAACATCTGTAATTAATAGATAATAAACTAAGAGAAATAAAAGATACTTTATAACTGTGGAGAACATCAATTCGTGACAGTCGTCGAGAGGAATTTGTGATATCCATCTCGCAATTTCCATTCTGTCATACATTTCTGGCAATAAAGCGCATCGTGATTGACTGTGTATTTCTGAGAGGTGTTCGTAGGACTTTTGTCCTACCTAATTCAATTCAGGTGATGTTGGGGAATGATGGTGGAATTCTTAATCGGATGAATTATTATGTAGCTTAAATGTTTTTTATAAGATTTAAAGGATTTAATCATCGTTAGTAGTAGATGTGCTAATGAATGTTTTTTTGTGTTCCTGTACAACAGCGTAAGTGCTTAGTACCTATATAATGTTTCACATTTTTACACTTATAATTTTCAAAGTCTAAATCAAAGTATTGTAGAAATCATCTGATAATTGTTGATTGTGACGTTAATAAATAATCCCGGTGGCGTACAAGAAATGTTAGGGGTTCATCTCCCGTTACAGTGACTTATCAGCGAAATATTGGACTTTGGATTGACGACTTGACAAAATGTGTGATATTCAAAGCGAGATATGTTAATCATATAAATCTATATAAAATTATCAGTAACAAGTGTCTAATTAATAATTATAAGAACATTTCAGGGTTAAAAGTTTAAATGATAAAACGAATAATATGATCCGACATCACTGTTCAGACCAAACCATTATATTGTTTCTGTTGACTAAGGTAAAAAACTTCGAGAAAAATTCAAATGATGCCATGCTAAGTCATTGTTCATAGAAAAAGTAGGAAATCTGTACCTTGAAGAGAGTCAAGGCAAAAGACATTTCTCGAGAAAATTGCAACCGATGCAGTCTGTCAATTATCATGCGAGTTAGACAGGTTATCGCATGGTTTGGAGACGATTATTTTGAAATCTTTCGATAATAAATCAAATTATTATTCTTAGAGAATATCCAAGTTCAGTATTCAAATTACAATAACTTCAACCTCGGAGTTTTAAATTGTATTAAAAGTGATAAATTCACTGAATGTGTGTTTGGTACAGCACCTGCTAAGAGTTTACATTTAACTATATTCTTGCAAATGAAAAATTTATTGGATGATCTATTGAATTCAAGTTTTAATTTAGAGACAATAATTAAGAGAATTTCAGAAATTATTGAGAGATATTGACTTTTAGAAAATTGTGTTAGCTATTCAAAAATAAAAAGAGACATGAACGTTTATTTGATTTGATGAAATTTTAAGATTAATTGTTGAACATTTTGATTTGAATGAAATATTTGAATTATTATATGAACATATTGATTTGATTAAATTTTGAGACTGTTTGATGGACATTTTTAATTGGTTTTTATTTTATGAACGTATGTGTTTCAGATTGGGTTAACATTGTTAAGTTATTGTGTTCATTTATTTTTTATAAATTGTAAATTTAATAATATACTATGCATTTCAGATATCACGACTGTATTTTAATTTAAGTACATTCTTTCAAAGAATTCACAATCCAGAATTAAATTTATTTTTGAAAGAGTACATATGGTCAATCACATGTTGGCGCTCTATTTGAATTTATAGTTTTAGTACAATAGTAAAGTAGAGTAAATAATAATCTTTTTATCAGTAAATTCGTGATCAGAGAGGGGATAGAGTTTACATCCATTACAACCCTGTAATATGTTATTTCATTCTATTTTATATTGTTATCTGTATATTTTTCATTGTTGGATTTAGGCCCATTTAAAAAAAATATATTAGGTGTTGATGGCTACAGTGGTTTTTTGCCTATAAATTTTAAAAACAATTTTTTTCTTAGTTATTTTAGCTGCTCAAGTAACTTTAAACTGGGTTCATTTTTTGGCTTAATGTCCTGTATCTCCCATGAAGCAAAAGGCCTGTGATTTATAGTTTTGAAATGTCATGTATTAGTTTTTATACACACAAATGATAACAAATCTCTGATTAAACCATATCAATAATATGAACAATCCATCATCAAATAACTTATATTTATTCTCAAAATAGTCTCACTTTTCCCTTTCAAAACTGAATATTGGTTCTGAAACTGATTTACAATTTTTCTTTTCTATAGGCAAGAAACTCCAACATGAGACATCGCCCTATTGGTATTGGCATTCAAGGTTTAGCAGATGCCTTCATATTGATGTCACTTCCATTTGAAAGTGAAAAAGCACAGAAACTTAATACTCAACTTTTTGAGACCATCTATTACGGAGCTCTGGAGGCATCTTGTGAACTGGCGGAGAAGTTGGGACCTTACGAGAGTTATGCTGGGTGTCCTGTCAGTAAAGGGGTAAGATAGTTTTTTATTTAGATTTCATACAAATTGTAGTTTCCCCAAATTAAGTTCAGTTTATACTCTTGTTGCTATTTAGAGTTAAATTTTTGATCAAATTCATTTTAGTCAAGTAAAATAAGACCGAACCCTTTTGGTCTGGTGGGGAGTTGCAATTTTATTGGTTACTAGCTGTACCCGGCCACGCGTTGCTGTGGCTCATCTGGTTAAATGGAAAATAAATAAAAGACATAAATAAAATAAAAACTAACTATATTAAAGAAAATTTTATTTCCAAAAAAAATTAAAAATTGTATCTATTACTTATTGTTATGTCATATTAATAATAATAAAAATATATATAATATATCAATTGGTTTTGTATTTATATCCATACTAATATTATAAAGACTTAAAATTTATTTCTTTGTTGTATGTATGGGGTTAATCTCTGGAACTACTGAACCAATTGAAACATTTTTTAAAATAAAAAAACTACACAATCCCAGAGTAACATAGAGTAGGATTCATTTTGATAAAAAACATTTTTTATATTCCATAGGCTATTTGTAAATTTATTTTGAAAATCGTAAAGAATCGTTGGGCATTAAACCCAGCGTCTAGCAGCTGTAGTATCAATAAATAAACAACATTATGAAAAACTAAAAAATTACTATTGAAAGATGAAATTTATAAATATCAATAGAAACGTACTATGCCAAAGATGTGCACAACAACATAAATTATATGTGTATGTTGCCATTAAGGTAGGTAAAATAAATTAAATATAATTTTAGGTTAGGCCTAGAAAGATGAACCAATACATGTTTCTTGAATGTAGCCCTACCTATTTGCATTCATTACCATAGCAGCCAATTTAATAAAATAACTGATGAAACAGTTGATTCGGATGTCCAGCTAGTACAAATAATATTTTTAAGTTAGGCCTAGATTGAACCAACACATGTTTCAACACACACAAACCAATAAAAGCTTGCGTTAAGATATTTAAAATTAGAAAACAATATGTTACAATCTAATTTTAAAAAAAAGACATATTAGAATTTAATAGTAGGCCAATTTATATATGGTAAATGATATATTTTATAAATTGAAAATTGCCTCTTTTATTTATAACAATACAAAATCTCTGTCCTAATTAATATTCCCGAGAAAATAACATTGTGTACAATAACCTGTTTTAAAAAAGTTATTATTTATATAATACAATTTCTATTCATATCGGCGAAGAAAGTCCCGCGATATTCTTCTCCAATCACAAACTTCTGTGGGCGTGTATTTTATAACTAACGTCTTGCTTCTAATGGTCGCCATCTTAATTCCAGATTTTCGTTCATATTTCCACAGATTATGTCTTTGTTATTAAATATTTATATGAACTCAGGTGATGTTTTATATTTAGAAATATCTACTTCGTATTTCTGTATATCTCATTTTGTCTCTAGGTCTTCTGTATTTTTATAATCGGCGAAAGATCGGAGTTATATTTTCAATTCGGTTATTTTCCAAGTTGACCTTTCACGTCTAGATAAAAACAAATTATTTAAGTTTTCTTGTCTTTAACTGTGTGTTGTTATTTTTTATGGATTAATCAAATTCTTAGGCGCAAATTTAATATAGGTTTTGATTTGTTTTAGATTGACAATTTTCTGGATTAGTTATAATTGGGTCGGAAAGTATTAGATTTAGAATTTGTTTTGATTCGAGTCTTATCTTTTTGCCGCTAGGCGCGTGTATGTTGACGTTTAAAATTAAATGAATGAAATTGACTTTTTTTTTCTTTTTGTATTTAATACTCTTTAAAATTAAAATTTCGCAAAATCCTTTCTTAGTGAGCGTCTATGACCTCATACAAATATGCCTTTAAATTTTGGTATCAATATCTTTGTTGGTTTTTGCTCTACGTTGATTCTCTGTCAGTCATTCAGTCAGTCAGTCAGGACAAAGCCGTTTATATATGTAGTGATTGGAGTTGACTTTTCTTTTTTTTTTTTTTTTAGATTTATATTGTTTTCAACGTAAAAAAAAACTCAAAAATCATAACCCTAAGCCTTAATTAAATTTTTCATTACAATTTTGACCAAAAATAATTTGTCAATAGCTCTTGGAAAAAAAAAAAATTTTTACTTTGTGAATTGTTTTGAACTGGAAATGACTATAAATTTAGTCAAAAATATAAACGAAAAGATTGTTTATTATATTTTGAAAAAAAAGTAACAAGTCAAACAACACAGTAAAAAGTTCATTTTTCTTTTTTTATATGGAACTTTTTTTTCTAAAATCATGAGTAATTCAAATTTGTTATTTATAGTCTCTTATTGTGTGACGTGTGATAGTCCTTGAAACATTTATCTGGATGCAAATACGGTTTATATACACAAGTTTTAAAAAATAAACCGCCGTCTCTTTCCTCACTTACCTTTCGTAGCACATATGGCATGTAACAAGCGAAACTAAATTTGAGTGTCATAATAAATGATATCAAGCATTTATCTTTCTAAAACTTTGAACAAGGCTTTTTCCAATTAATGAAAATCCTCTTATGTATCTCTCTCAAATAGCTCAATCTTTAGTTTTATTGTATATGAGGGTCTAAAAAGGTTCATGTTTTCTCATTTTTCAGTACTTCATGCAACATCAAGTCTATGGAATTGTGCAATAAGATTGAAATTCATATCTTTTCTATTGCTATGAGGCAAATTTAATCTCATCTAACAAGAAAGAAACATAATTATTATGATCAAATACACATTTTACTTAAAATATTAAAATTTATTTACTAAAAAATTTCACTTTGATAAATCACAGTCCAAAACATAACAGCTATTATTTATTAATTATACTTATACTCAGTATATCAAACAAACAGAACACAATTCTCACAAAAAATACGCCTAAGAGTATCAGATGCGTTTCAACGACAAGGTCGTCCTCTTCAGTGATACATGGGCTACACCAATCAAACTATAACTAATATAATATAGTTATACTCATTCTAATTCAATATTTTACAGGAGTTTCTCATTTCATAAGGTCACAAATTACTTTCCTCTTTTTATATTAATATTTCTACCATCTTTCCACATTATGTCTCCAAAAAAATGTCTTTAAACCTCAGCTGTTTCTACCAGACTTTTACGTTTTACGAAGACTGATATCATCAGCTGGAAGGTTCTAACACATCTCCGGTTCAGAGTCTTTTTGATTGTCGTCTACAGATGTATTCCAATAACCAGAATTCAATACTAAACAACTAAAATTAAGAGCTCATTTAGTTCCCTATAATGTCTCATCTATGGTCACCCTTCGTCATACAAATTAACTTAAACGCTTGATTCTCTATAGAAGTTTCCCACTATCAGTTATGGTCTAAGATTATTTATTTACCAAATGTAAGACTAAAGTGACCTTAGATTATTTAACACTTCTTTACTAAGTTCAATTAGTATTTTGTTGAGTTTATCTTTTAAGTTTTCTTGTTTAAAACGGCTTTTTTTTTAAAGTTTTTACACAAGTTATTTTTTATATTTACATTTCATTAAAAAATTATAAAGCCTAGTTAATTACACCTAACCTGTCTTGATAGCCTAATCCCTTTTTATCAATCTTAAGAGTCACATGTGTTAGGAATGGCTCCTCTAAACTGCATGGGTTCTTTAACTTTCAATCAAATCAGTGGTTCAGCATTTAATTAATCTTTATTAATAACATCTATCTTTCATACAATTCAATACAATACAAAAAGAATACACAATGATAAAATAGTGGGATCAATATTAAAAGCAAAACACGTTATTATCTCTATGAGAATACAATATCCACAATTATTATTTAAACAATATTCAAAACTAAATATTCATAACACAAAACCCAGAATTATTCCAACCATTATAACTTTTTGTTCATTTGAAATGACTGAGATTACAAGTGACTTTATATTGTAATGCTTGCTCACCTTGTAGAGTCTCAAAAATCTGCCAGTCCCTTTCTAGTCCTTCAGTTCGGATTCAAACTCCCTGGGCTGTCTTCTTCCACCACGGCTAGCGACACAGCCAGTATCTTCTAACCTCAAAGACCCCCTCTCCTTGCTGCCGGCCGCTTATATATCTTTCATCGCTCGTGGTGTTCTACTTCCGATGCAAGTCAAGCATTTCAACACTTTTTCAATTCTTTCACAATAGTTGGGCCATTCTGAGTGTCGTATGTTTATTACATTGTACGATTACATTATACTAAAATGAAATAATTATAAATTACATTAAATATATTCCTAACACATGCTTACAGGTATTTTTAGGAACCTTTTTTTTAATGAAATGTAATGTACCATCTAGTTTTTGCTCGTTTGTTATCTGCGGTGGTCGTCCAGGTTTTCATTTATTTTGCAGTTATTTTACATTTTCTTCAGAGACTGAATCAACTTGTATCTAAACAAGTTTAAACATATCTCTTATATTATTCAACTTACACTAAATTATAAATAAGCAGATTTCAATTCTGTATATAATTATATCAACCATCACCTCCCAACAAAGTTTGATATGCGTATAGTTACGAGAAGGAGATCTTACAGGGCTGAACCACCAACACGAGCAGAGACTTTAATGTATACAGATCTATAATACTGTTTAGAGCCTAGATGAAGTTAAGAAAATGTAACGATTGCTAACCAATTTGTGATGGACACTTTACCTTTAACCCTAGCCTATTTTATATTTTGGATGATGTACTGCTTTGTTCCAAGCCCATTTTGAGGTCTAAAACAATCACTCTAGATCTGGCCATGCACCATTAACCCTTTGAGCACCAGAGCAAAAAAAAATTGATTGAAAAATACCATTGAGTTGTGTATCTGACTGCTGAGAAATACCGGCCCTTTTTAGACCTTTGCGCATAACTTTACATTTTTGCTTATAAAACCTTTATTTTTTAGTCCACTGAATGATTATTATTATTATTTTTTTTTTTTTTAATGTGTGTATTTTTATTATTTATCATAATATATAATTTATTTGCTCCTAACAAAAGTATTTTTTTTTTTTAAATCAAATGTACTCTCCAATTTTTTGTTTGTTTTTTTTTTACGTTCATTTGTGGAAACTTGCTTCAAAAAAAATTTTTTTCTCTTCAAAATAGTTCACTTCACTGAAAACTATATCTAAAACTGAACATGCGAAACACAACAGCTGATAATTGACAAGGCCTGTTAAATCAATGAAGGAAAGTCGTAGATCATAATATATTAATGCATAAATGTGCACATATTCGTAATCTACAATTCTTTATTAACAATTTAAAACCAAGATTGGATAGTTTTCATGAAAAAATAAAAATAAAAATGGAACATCCTGGAATCCGGACGTTGGTATTTCTAGACTGTTCTATTCACGTCCGGATATCCAAACGTTGGTATTTCTAGTCAAATTTTTTGATGTCCTGATATCAGGACGTTGGTACGCAAAGGATTAAACCTAGCTTTGAAGATATTAATTTAATTAATATTACATTACCGAATTAAAAACTAAATATGAATTAAATACTCAAACACGAGTTATCAAGAAAGTTGAACTTGGGCGTTCCTCATTATCAAACTCTCCTCTTCTTCATAATAAATTATCATGTACGTGTTGGGAATTGGGCCTCCGGAAACTCTGAATTAATAAACAGTCATGGTGTAACTTGGAAAATAGTTTTAAAACTAAAATGAATACAAGACAAGCATTAACATCGTGTCTGACTGTGTATGGACCGAATGCTTCTCCCAGTTTGACTAGCATGGTCTGCTCAACCAAGCTACCCAATCAGCTGTTTCCTGCTATGGACATTCTGGGTTAGGCAAAAATGGACCCCTCTCAAGTAGGTGACGAGCTCAGTGACACACCATTACAAAAGTAGTGATATGTATGTTATACAACATTACGAGGCTATGAAAACATGTCCAAAACAGTATGAAATGAATTTACCCTACTAGTCAACCAATACAATATATTTCTCAGTAGATCAACTTTTTGGCATTACATTTAGAGCTATTGGGCTGTGCAAGTACCATGATGGTCCCATTAACTCGATTATTTTCTGTAACATATCTCCATTTCTTTAACCATACTGGTTATATTGTAATCTTGGTTAACCGTAGCAAAATAACTCGAATGCAAATCTGTTGGACAAAATATTCTTAGAATATATAAATTTTTCCATGTAACTTTAGAAACCTAAAGTATACCTAAATATTTTATTTCACTTATTTAATCAATATTGGTACTTATACAGCATTCTCTGTTACTTGGCTTTACGAATGAGAATGATACTTTAAAAACCTTGCAACATTGAATTTAGTGCATTAAGGATGCATACTAATCATAAATTAGTAGCCCTGGCGGTTTGAAAGACAGACCTTCCCAAACAGCTTAGTGATCAACGGTTTTAATTTAATACAATTTTACTGTTAAGTTATCATTAAATATATTTTAATTTACAATCACATGATTTTTGACAGATTCTTCAGTACGACATGTGGAATGTGACTCCTACAGACTTATGGGATTGGGCAAAACTCAAAGCTAAGATTGCCAAACATGGAGTGCGCAACTCGCTTCTTCTAGCTCCAATGCCGACAGCATCTACAGCACAAATCCTTGGAAATAACGAATCGTTCGAACCTTACACTTCAAATATCTACAGCCGCAGAGTGCTCTCTGGAGAATTCCAGGTAGTTTTGATTCTAAACTTGATCATCATTTTTATAACCTATGTAAAAACTAAGAAATACACAAATATAATCCTTAAGTTATTGTTATTAAATCAACAATTTGCATTCAAATCAATTATCATCTTTGTCTCTGAAAAAATATATGTTGTTGCTGAAAATTTTAAGAAAATGCATAAAATATGCTAAACTTGTGTTTTCGTATTACACTGTTGTTATAACTTGGGACCTATTAAACCAATTTGAATCAAACATAGACTAAACCTAACCAGTTTATTTTCCTACGTAGTATGAAAATCTGATCAGCTTTTTTAGTTATAAGCTTAGAAGTGAACAGAGAGATGTTGCAATATATATAGAGAAAGATTGATAAAAGAAAGTTTATAATAGGATGGAGTATACAGTTCAATAAGCTGAAAGAAGTAAAAATACTGTCTGTCTATGGTGTAGATCCACCATGCCATTCAGCAATAGGAAGTGGTGATTACCCTTGTTCGTATCGGCCATTCTATGATCACTCATAAATTTCTGATGGAACATAAGAACCTGGTACAATTCCCATTTTGTCAAGGTCTACTCTCGATTAAGCAGTGTATTGTTTATTGAAAATGTTGCTCTGAGAGGTGTGTGTAGGACATTTGCCGTACCGAATTCCATTCAGGCGATGTTGGGAGGGATAATGATCAGACCCTTGATCGGGTATTGTCCTTTTTACGTCGTCTGAAAATATTTCATAAAAATTTTAAAAAACCTATGTAATGAATTCCAGAGTCCTTTTTAGCTCTGATGATGTTTAGTTGTGTTACAGAACTCTTTTACGCACCTATAATATTTGTTTATAATTGTATTTATCATATATTATTGTTAACTTGTTACAGGGCTTCTTTACAGCCTTGTAAACATGTTATGTTGTTGTTTAAATTTTATGTTATCGTTTTTAGTTTTTTAATGTTTGTTATTAATGTGGAGCATCTTGTGCATAATTTTGCGAAGGCGATGAATTTATCGCTGAAATTTCTAACTTCCTTAACCTATTGTGAATAGAGTCTAAACTAACTTTGTTTATGTAACTCATTCAGAGCATAAATCGTTGGTTTTCGTTTTTGTTTAGATAGTTTAATTCTTGTGCATGGGAGCTAAATCATTTATTATTGAAATCTAGTTTTTAATTACTGTGTCTTAAGGATTTTTTTTTTTTTTGTAATTATTGAAATTGTAATTACTCAATTGACACACTTTTTTACAATTATTGTATTTATGGGACAGCTTAATCACGTAACTGCTCCCACCCCATCCCCTTCTTGTGCACTTCATGCATCACTGAAGATGGTGACATTGTCATAGAAACTTGTTTGATTTAGTAAATATATTAGTGAGAAATTGTGTTAGATTTATTTCGCTCCCCCCCCCCCCCGCCTTTCTTACAATTAGACTTCACACATTTAAAGCCTCAAATTTCAAAAGAATAGTATTTACAAAAGTAGAAAAATAAACAGTTAAGGATATTGAAACTATCTTTAAAAGATATTGTGGAAATTAGAAACAGGCTTATAATTTATTTCATGATATTATCTTAACATTGTCTTCTTATGTAGTTTGTTTGATATGTTCACAATCTGTTATTGTGTATTGTCTTAATTACGTTTATTTATATAGGTCGTGAATCATCACCTACTGAGAGATTTGGTTGACTTAGGACTTTGGGATGAAGACATGAAGAATCAGTTAATCCAAGACAACGGCTCAATTCAGGCAAGACAGATGTGATTGGTTAAAAATGAAATTCTTCTAAATCTTTCTGAGAGTTATAGTAAAGCCATTTCAAAGATTTCATTAAAATTTGATGTCATTTTCTTTTGTAAAAATTTAGACCAACTAAAGAATATCTGTTTGTTTTGCACAATACAATCTCAAAATTAAACTAAACTGGCAAAAACATTGTACAAACTTTTTCACTCTCTCATCCCCCAATAATTGTTCAATAGTTCTAAGTCAAAAGGTGAAAAATGAACTATAGACACTGTTTTTGAAGAAATATTTATAGTCTCCACAATCCAAAGATGTCAAAAATTTAATTTTGAATCAGTATTTAACAGGTAGTCTAGTGCATTGGAGCATTAATCATTTAGCGCTTAGAGCTGGCTTCTATGGTCTCAGTCGTGCAGTGTTGCCACTTTCCGTTCACTCCCTGGCCGGATCAAAATAAAATGTAGTTTTAAATGTTACATACAGTTAAATCTTCCTTATTTATTTTTCAACTTTGTTTTTTTCCCCAACCACAATAAAAAATAATATAGAATTAAAATTAAAAATTGACTTTAACATCAATTAATGCAGAATTAAACAAAGAAAAATATGGTATAATCAGATTTTTTTTTAAGTCACTTGATGAATTTTATATTAACGATGGAAAAGATATGTAACATTGAAAACAATGTTTTTTAATCTATATTCTTATTTTTACAGAATATTCCTGGTATACCAGATGATTTGAAAGCACTCTATAAAACAGTCTGGGAGATCTCACAAAAAACTGTATTAAAAATGGCAGCTGACAGAGGAGCTTTCATCGACCAGTCACAGTCTTTGAATGTCCACATTGCTGAACCTAACTACGCTAAACTGTCTTCTATGCACTTTTATGGTTGGAAAGCTGTAAGTAATTAATTAGTTGATACCAGGATTGTTTAATGCCAACAAACCTCACTGTCATTATTTATTTATTAGTGGAAGAAGGAATGATAAAATAGAGGCCTTTAAGCCAGCCACTGGTACTCAAATAGCGTTAGGATTGGAAGAAAACAATAGTTGTTCAAAAGAGACCTACTAGGAAAGATGAAAGAGAGCAACATAATCCAAGACTAGGTGTTAATTCTGTAAAAAAAAAAAATCTATAAAGTACTAATCTTGCTAGACAACTTATTACTCGTAATTGTATAAAGAATCGTATGGAATTCTTGTCTCTGTAATTCTAGCCTTTGCAACCAAAATTTGCTCCTCACTTTGATACTGAATCAACCTTAAGTTTAATTGAACCTGGATTCTCTGGTACACGAACCAGGTGCTAGCCACTAGACCAACTGTAATACATATTCACAAACATTTGAACTAAATATATATTTGCTTTTGGAATCGTGAAACTTCGGAACAAATATTTTCAGTAAATGAAGTAATATCAAGTTCCTCCTCTCAGGAGCTCAGTGGTGTGGGTAATCTTAAAGTATGTAGCTGGATCTAAATCTTTCTTCATCTAGTCTTGGGTTAAGTAACTTTCATCTTTTGTGGCCAACTTTTCTGATCCTGACACTATTAGATTATCGAGGAGTAGGGATCTTTAGTTTACACTTAAAAAAAAAAATAAAAAATAATAAAAAAAATAAAATAAAATAAAAAATAGACAAGGTTTTTTTTGTCTTAATTTTTCTTTTTATGACAGAACATTTGTCCAACTTATATATTGTACATGAATAGCTACAGCTAAAATTTGGTGAAAATCAAATTAAAATTTATTATTAAACAGGATTATATTGAATAATAAATTTGTGTTAACAAATTAATTGAACAATATAGAAATATGAATTTTTGTTTTGCTTTGGTATCAAAATAAATAATTTTACAACAATAATTTTATTCATAATTTTGTACAAATCATTAAATAGCCTCTACTCAGGGGTTCATTAAGTATGAGCTTGACAATACTGAGGGTATCTAGCTAAATCTATACCTTTTCCATGTAGTCTTGGGTTAGATTCCTCTCTTTCATCTTCCCTATCAAACCACTCTTGTTCTCTTCTGACCCTGATGCTGTTAGAACATTCGAGGAATATCCATTTTCTCTTCTCTTCCTTTTTTTTATAATGTGATGATAACCAAAAGGTTTTTCAATTTTGAAAAACAAGGAAATCAAAAAACCGACTGAGACTAAGTAAGGAATCACTATAAAATCCAAGTTTTAATTTCAACTTTTGCGTTTTAAAAATTAACATTTTAACAAATACAGTTTTTGCATATATATTTACTTTTGTTTAAATAGGCTTTATCAAAACCTAGCCACTAGTTTTTTCAGAAGCATGATTTTCATTAGCTTCTAATTTGAATTTTTTAAACGGCACCAGTATTTTTGAATTTTTATTTTATTAAAGTTGCACATATTTTCCTCTTTATTTTCCAGGGCTTAAAGACTGGTATGTACTACCTCCGCACAAAGCCTGCAGCAAACGCTATACAGTTTACAGTTGATAAATCAAAATTAAAGAAAAATGTCTCAACAGAAACTAAGGACAGTGTTATGATAACAACAAATGGAGCTGACGAGACGATGAGCGAAGAAGAACTAAAAACTTATAACATGAGCGCCATGACGTGTTCTTTGCAAAATAAGGATGACTGTTTGATGTGTGGATCATAACTGCGAAAAGTTTGAAGTTTCGGAATATGTTTTCCGAAGAAGGTACAAAATGTTATGATTTTAAAAAACCAAAAAAATTGTGATTTATAAAAATTAGGTCTAATTTGTATCTTAAATAAGATCGATTTTAAAGAAGACAGTAATAATAGTTATGGTTTATATTATCTTCAACAAAACCATATTACCTAGTTGATTTTTACTTTTTTTAAATAAAAAATAGACTAGTTTGATTAAGTATTAAATCACTCTGTGCCTTACCTAATCTAATAATGGTTCTAAATTGTTAAAAGGTTTTGAGCTACTAAACTTCAGTTGATATACCCTAATTCCTATATATATATATATATATTTGTCTGTAGATTTAAAGGCGAAAACACTTTTTTCACTTTTAACCTTTTGAAGCCCCAGTTGTTTAAGAGCTTTCAGATTCAGGTTTTATACAGCAGTTTAAAATTATAACCATTCAACCACAAGTAATATAAATGGTTAATTTATCATAACATTGTTTTATGTTATAAAAACTCCCTTTTTTAAAGAATATATTTAATAATAAAATAATGTTAAGAGTTAGTCTATGTCTTGTCTGGTGGACTACTGTATGAGGTCTGTCTATTATGTGGCACTTTATTCTGATTTCCAAATATGGGTTATCTTGTTGATTTATATAAGTTTTTGGAACATGTGTTTTCTGTTTGACCTTGGAAAAGTTGAATTGTACAATTTTTGTTTATGTTAGTCTTAAACTGGAAATCTATATTTGAGCCCTGTTTAAACAAATTTATTGATTTTTAAACAAAGTTAACATCATTAAGAATAAGAACAAAACACCACAGAAATCTTTAGATTCCTGTATATTACGGAATACTTTGCGTCGTATTATTTGTTATTTTTTCTGCCTGAAAATTAATGCAAACAAATAATAGAGCACATATTGTAGGTTGGCCTACATAAAAACCTAACACAGGTACAGACAGGAGAATAGCCAGTTACTAATTTCACGTTATTTGTATTTGTACAATATGCTATAACTTTTAAGTATGGAGCTCGAAAGGTTAAATTAAAATCACATTGTGTCTTATCTAAACTAATAGCAATTCCTAATTATTAATGATAGTCATACTGTAGTTTAAAATTCATGTATTGTTCTATATTTCCTATTTTTTCCCTGTAGATTTGTTTGTATGATGTATTGTTAGAGATGGATAGTAAGGTTGGTTATCAACACTTTTTTAAATACAGTAGAACCTCTGTTAATCGGCCTCGGATTAACTGGCCTACCTGTATCGTAGTGTACTAGTAGGATGAGAGTTTCCGAAAATAAATTGTAATTGAAATACTAAAGCGGCGGCGAGTCAAACGACTTTGTCAATAGCGGTATCCCATTGTCGGCGGCGTAAAAACACTGCGACATCAAAGCTCCGGTGAGTCAAACGATTTTGTATGATCGTTTGACTCACCGTCATCTACGTACAGTATATACAGTAAATAAAAATGAGCAAGTTACGAAAACGGAAGCGTGTGTTGGTTTCGTTTGAGACGCGGTTAAATGTGTCAAAAAACTTGACAGAGGGGAATCTGTAAAAAAGCTTTGTAGTGTTTAATTTTTTCATGTTTGATGTATCATATACATAACATAATATATACGATACATTTATGTACAATAAAATGAGTTGCAACAACATCTTAATTGCATAATTCTTAGCACTACCTAATTAATTAAATAAGCTTTCTTTGAATGAAAACCGATTTTTCATGGGAACCTCGGATTAACCGGGCAACCGGCCAGGGTGTCAGTCCCGACTAGACCGGTTAAGAGGGGTTCTACTGTAATTTTATAAAAACATTTGATGAATAGTTTTGCCAAATAATTAGACTGAATCATATTTAAAAAAAAACTATATGTATAGAATGTGTTTTATTTGTTATAGAAGTGTGTAAGAATGTCCATTCTCTGAAGATTCTACAATAAGATGTTATTATAATAAGCCAACTTTTTTCCATATATATATTTTTTTTTTTTGTGTGTCTACTATTTTTTTACAGGCCACTTCCCACTGGAACCCTCCACCGAGGTCTTAATATCATCATATTCTACCCATACTTCATATGAGTTCAAGCAATCAACAACTATAAAATCGTCAAGTCCCACAGATGCTTCACCTAATTCACTCAACCTCCACTTCCGTGTCTTACAAACAATTTTCTTGAAGTGGTATCTCACCTATCATCCTTTTTAAGTCCTTTCTACCCAATAATATATATTTTTAAATTTCGACTTGAAAAATCAGATAACAGTCTTTGTCTAAGCCCAACAATTTTTCCTAATGGAAGGTCTAGCATCTTCAGACATCCATATATTTTCTTTATTGTGTTTTTAATCATCGGCTATAGCAAGGTATTCACTAATCTCGTTACGCCTGTATGACCAGGTGGCTATCAGAGTGACGTTCACTCTGGCTATGTCATTCAGCACATTAAAGTAGTCCCACGTTAACTTGAATGATATCAATGCATTCACAAAGTGACTGACTATATGAGAGTAAATGAATTTTAGCTCTTCTGTATCCTTTTTTTAAAATTACTCTCTGGTGAGGAGCTGTGACCTCGACTTTGATAATTGATGGAGAAAACTCATAGATAATCTATATTTTGTTCAAACACTCCATTAGCCATCTTTAAACTATACGTGGGTGCCCTATTCTATTTCTAACACTACCTTTCCACTCTTGGCTGTCTGCAACTACAGTTTCAATTTGTTTATAAATATAATCTATCACCAAGTGGCTTTTGTCAAAAACAAATCTAGCATTGACTGATATGTACCTCTATAATCAACTAACAGTTTTATCTTATTAATGCACTGCATACAATTTAAGTTACCTTTATTACGAATAAATTAAATTTAGGAAGATCTTAAGAGTGCTTTAATTTCCTTCTGATTGGTCAAATTATAAACTTGACGTTAAATTTCAGTTAATTATAATCGTTATGGAAACTAAATAAATATAATCTGTAACTGTCTCAAATCCAAAATGTGAATTGCAGGAATATTATCATCCCGTGGAGAAAAAAAAATCTCAAGTTTTTACAAATCTAAATATTTATTACTATGAAAAATATGTTAAATGAATAAATCTTTTTCTTTTTTTTTTTTTTTCAGTACAAGATCGATATTGAGAGCTTTTTTTTGTTTTTAAGATCTTTCAGCTTTGGAAATAAATATAACAATTTAAAAAATTTTAGTTGAAAACCAACCTTGTCATTCTAGACACTGATATGAATCAAAAAACAAAAGCGTAAAAACCTGTTAATTGTCCATCTCTTATTATTTTGTGATTTATCTATTAATCTTTATTGGGCCTATATTTCTGCATTTATGCAGTTTGGATTTTTATAATATATATATTTCATACTCGCATAAATTTTATATTGTGTAATTTATAATTATTATGATATTTTTTGTAGCTAACAAAAGTATGTTTCTAGATTTATTGTACATTGTTCAATTTATTTACTGTATTAAAATATAAGAAAGTTTCTACAAATTTTATTTTATTCATCATCATCATCTTGTAACGTTTATGGCCTGGTGGTTACCTGGGGCAACTTCCTTCGTTCCTGGCGATTTGTCCGTAACTATTCCTCTTCCTCCACCAGTCTCTAGTATAATCTATTGGCCTGCATATCCTCCTACATTCCTCTTAATGATGTGAAATTTCGAATGAAAAGAAAATAAGGGGAAATGTTTCCAGATTTTTTCAAAAAAGAAAATATTTCTTTAGAATTTCCGAGAAATTAATAGGACAATTTACAAGTTTAAAAATATCCATAAGGCCCTTGAAATATTTAAGGCAAAAAATGGGGTTTTGAATGTGTATGTTTATACAGGGTGCCCCGGAACTCTTTCGACATAGGTATATTGCATTATTCCTTGGGTCAAGACAAACACATTTTACCATAGTTCTTCTGTGCCTATTTGTCCCTCTGTCTGTCTCTCTGTGTTTTTTACTTTAATGTTCATATTTTAAAAATGACTGAACCGAATTAAATCAAACTTAAGTTAACTGTTTGTGGTGATGGGATCTAACATCCCAAAAGTTATGGTGTAATTATGTCTCGCAATTTAAAAATGGCGGCCATTAAAATTTTTTAATGGCTCAAAAATAAGCAATTTTTTAAAAACCTACAAGAATACTTTTTTATTATCTTTTATGAAGAATCTAACGGTTTTTTATTTTTGAAATCGAGTAATAAATAATCGAGATATTGCAATTTTTGTGTGACCGGACCAGCCTATCTTTGGTTTAATTTAATAAAGTTACAAATTGATCAGCTGATTATTATCACCTGGTAATAGCATTGTTGTCTGAACATTCTACAAGTTATTAGAGGTTATTTCTAGTAATTTTGAAGTTTGAAGTATTTTTTTAAGTTGTGTGAAGATGAATATTTATACAACTGAAGAGTACTGTGACATTCACTATTTTTACAGAATGGCTCATGCTAATAATGCTAGAAAAGCGGTGAGTATTTATGCAACCTAGACTACGCCTACTTACATTTTTATCTTGATTTGACAATGGGAAATATGGAAAATCACCTGATAATGTTTCAAAAGTTAAATAATTGATTATAATAACTGATTAATTAACTAGTAAATAGTAATACAAATAACTCAAAACTTATTCCTCTGTAAATAATTAGTTTTTATTTATCTAAGAAACAGCTGACAGTCGATTGATAACTAGAGCCTTCTCACTGAACAAACAAAGATGCTTGGTCTTCTGTTCTGTCTGGCAGGTTAACGTTAGCAGTTTTTTTCAACAGTTAATCACGCTCAACGTTAACTGGTGTTGACGTTGACCATTGTTAGCGTTAACACCCACCACTAATACTGGGTAGGTAAAATAGAGGGGATAGTTGAGACTATATTGATCACACTGTATATAACATTAATTGAAAATACAGTAAACATAATAGTTACAATTTCATAATTACAATACATAGTACCTAGTTATAACTTAGTGTATCCTTGATATAACTATAATAGCATTAGTAATTATAATGTACTCTAGTCAAATAATGCATTACCATTTTACAAAGTTCCCTTTAACTGAAAACTGTTACAAGAATATTAGTTATGCATTTTGAATACTCTATAAAAGACAGCTTATCAAACCGTCATCTTCAAAGGTACGATCATTCATAATTCACAAAAGACATTACGTCTTATGCATTTAATATTGTTTGCTTTTGATGTTGTACTCTATTAACAAAACATTTTTCCATTCAGTGTTATTTCAACCGTGAGATATATGATTGTAGAACGTATAAAATTTAATTTCTATCTCTATGCTTTCACAAGACTTTATATTCCATACAATTTCTTATTATTGGAATCAAACTAAACATACTATACTTACATATATTCGCAGATGTAGTTGTAGTATCTTAACCCTTTGCACTCGAATGGCCAGTAGCACTGGCCACGCCAAGGTTGTAGACAGCTCGCATTTGTTTTGTTGGAATTTGTCCTCGCCGCTCGGATGGCCAGTACAGCTGGCCGCGCTACTGTCATTGACAACTCGGCAGCCATATTTGTTGTTTCCCTCGCCAGCTCAGAATTATTTTTAAATGACTTCTGTGTTATTTGCACACTTGTAGTAATTATTGTATAAAGAACAAGTAAAGTTCAATTAAAATTTTTTAATTTATAGTTACTAATGCTAAGATAAACATACGTTTGGGAAATTTAACTTTTATATGTGTATTTTTAACACACATAACTAAATAAGTTGTTATAAAGTAGGACTTTACAGTCATGTTATATTTAATAACTCTTAAGTTTGGCAATAGAAGCCATAAAAAGCACAAAAAAGTTTTAACAACCGATCAAATTTTGCTCAAGTCTAAGTGTAGTCTCAAACAAAACTTATTGGTGGCCATCTCTCAAAAAATACCAGTTCATTCGTTATTGGTAAAAAAATCAGCCATGGGGTCTGTTTTAAAATACGTAATTTCTCATAATCAACTCTACCTATTTAGTTAAATTTTAATTCAATGTGGAGATTAATGACCCTAATCTGTGTGCAAAATCACAAGGAAAAATATAATAGTTCAGGAATAATGACAGGTCTCGGTCATTAAAAGCTCAATTTTAATGAAATATAATTTAAGAATATTAATAATTATTTAATA
Organism: Aphrophora alni; assembly: GCA_963513935.1. Lineage (NCBI taxonomy): Eukaryota > Metazoa > Arthropoda > Insecta > Hemiptera > Aphrophoridae > Aphrophora > Aphrophora alni. Next base: position 22,511,452 of record OY740778.1, read on the forward strand.
AAATATGATGAATGATTTTAATGCACAACCAAAGCAAGATTATTAAACAGTGCCCTTGATTATATTTTCATTTAGTGACTGTCAAGTACTGAAATGAGATTTTGTTTTAGAGATGGTTTGAGTGAGATAATTTATGCAATGATATTTCACCATAATATTACTTGTTTATTTTTTGTTTTTAAAGGTGAAAACCATTCAGTCATCATTGCCTTATAAAAAAAGAAAAGAAAATACCCTCGATTGGTCTAATAGCGCTAGGGTCGGAAAAGAATAACATTTTGTCGGGAGAGACTTGATAGAAAAGTTGAAAGAAAGATATGGCTTTCAAGACTCTTTTTAACCCAAGACTATGTGAAAAAATTTGTAGATCCAACTAGGTCCCCTTGGGATTGCCAAAGCCTGTATTCACTACACTTAGTCCCTGACTTGTGCATTGTTTATTAACAAACTTTGTAATTGTGGATTAAAGCATAATTTTGTATATTTATATGCATACTATGTTTTAATAAGAAGTATGTGCACTATTTTATTTCAAACTTTCATAAATAAATAACTTAGGATAATGATTTTGTTTGTTTTTTGCTATGTATTTTAAAGACTGGTGTGAAGAGTAATAGTTTATGAGTTTTCATTTGGGAAGAAATCCAGTTACCTGCTCCTATGTTAGGAACTCATAATAATGATTTCTTGTACTCTCTTCCAGAGAAAAGGAAGAAATGTCCTTTTGAACATGAGCCACTCACGCTAGAAGACATCAAAGAAATTCCGGCTAAATCAAGCTTTATTCATTCTATACCAATTAAATTGATTGAAAAGATCATGCCAGGACCTATTGGCAAGAATTCAGATTAGACCTAAGCCTCCATCCTGATAAATAATATGTTCACATGTGATGAGCATGTTCCTCTGAAGAACTGTTCTAAATATTTACAAGTCTAAATTATAACATCACATCACTTATTTTTCCCAGTTTATTAGAGCAATTCCTCACATAGAGAAATGAGGGAATTTCACCTATATTTTTACATTTGTTTTAAAGTATTGTTTTTCTAGTTGTAAACAAAATACAAATTAAAATGAAACGAACACATTTTCTCACAAACATGTGTATTAAATCAAACGTGTTTCAACGACAATGTAATGTTGTCATCTTTAGTGATGAATGAGAAACAATAATTAATCTATAACTGAAAGTTAACTATATAAGTTATAGTTTTATTATTGTAGCTCAGCCATCACTGAGAGCAACATGTTTGTTGAAATGCATTTGATTAAAAAAAAGTCTTTGTATGAAATGTCTTCAAGTTTACTTAATTTTAAAACATCTTACAAGTCATGCTTAATATTGATTAAAAAAATAGTTTTAAAGATAAAATAATTGTTATGCATAATCATAATCAAGTAGGCAACGTTAAAAAATAACATATGATTGAGAGCTGTAACAAAAATATTTTTTGTAGGGATTGTTTTTGTTAATGTAAGCTACAATTATTAATGTCAACAAGTTATTGTCCCAGATCCTTCTACAGAATAAAACAAGGTAAAAATAAAATAATTTGTTTAATTAGAATAATCAAAAGTAATATTTAAACATTTGTACCAAAAATGGTTAATTCAAAAAGTAGACCCAAAGAAAAATAACACCAATGCAGTGGAGTATGAGGATCAATACTTCTGGGTCTTGAATACCATCATTTAAAAGTAGTGCACAATTTTGAGGAAATCATATAATTTTAGGAGAAGAAATAAAATTGTATTAAATTTGTAAGGCATAGTGATATTCTCTCTGCGATGCTTTTTCAAACTAGCTTCAGAAAAGGGTATGATACAGACCATGACAAACAATCCAGAAGGGGCAATCTCTAATAGGATGTATCGATGTTTACCCTATACTGATGATGTAGCAGTTCTTTCAAGGAATAACAGATATGTGCATATTTTTGAAGTGGTGGCCATAAAACAGAACATCAAGGACACACAAATAAAGAGAAAAATAGGTCAAATCAAATAAAATTATAAATATTTAGGCACATTTGTTACAAATGACAATACCATGTTAATTTTAAATGAGGCAAGAAACAGAGCTTACTATTCATTGCAGAAGGAATATAAATACAAATCTCTAAGTAGGACAACAAAGAAAAGAATTTAAAAGGCTGTAGTCAGTCTAATTGTAATATACGGAATCGAGACATGGATGTGAACAGTAGGAGATAAGATTTTGTTTTGTTGTTGTTTAAAGGCAAAAAACCTCTCAGTCATCGTCACCTTATAAAAAAAGGAAAAAATAATATGAAATAAGTACTCCTAGCCCTCGAAAATCCTAATAGCATCAGGGTCAGAAGAGAAGAGAGTTGGTCAAGAGAGAATCTGATAAATATGCTACACAGATGGAAGAGAAAAATCCATCATAAGATCTACAGGACGATTAATGAAGAGTTAGAAGGAATACAGAGTTGAAGTATGGAGTACTGAAATACTTGTAGGAAAATAAAGAGTGAGAACTGCATGGAAATGAAATAAAAGTTGTTCCAAGTTAAACCAAAGGGGAAAAGATTGAGTGGAAGGTTCGAAACAAGATAGGTAGAAGATGTAGAACAGTTATGTCAAAGATACGGCCCGCGATTTCAATTTGTCACAGAAAGAAGAATCATGTTTTTTAGAGCTTTTCGACTTCACTCGATTCCTCTACGGAAGTTTTGAAATATGCACACTACATTTATAAGTAATTTCAAGGGCAGCGCGTGCCTAGACAAGCGAGAGAAATAGACAGTAAAGCCATCTCATAGCAACAAGCGGAAATACCCTATAAATAATAATTATTCAGTACATTATTTTTATTTGATCTGGCCTGCCTACACATTCTAAATTTATTATATGGCCCTCTGCAAAATTAAGTTTGACACCTCTGATGTAGAACAAGACTTGAAAAGAATGGTGGAGGAGGAGAAAAGCTGCTGACAACCGAGGAGAGTGGTTGGCGATTGTGCCAGTGGCCAGAAAATCCTAGATAGACTGTAGCATTGAGGATGTTGATGATGATGAAAATTTGTATAAAATAAAAAATTAAGTTTGAATAAAACTATGCATATTTTAATTATATCCATTATCTGAGTCTTTCACAATGAAGCCATTAAGGACATTTATTAGGGTTTATAAGGATCCTGGCCTTATAAAGGTAATATTTAACAGTATGTATCTTACCTTATTAATTATTGATGATGTTGGATCCACAAACACAATTCTCTTTTAACTTGTTCTATATTTCCACCTCTGTGAAAGAAGTTATTGGATTGGTTTTCTTCATTGCACAAAAATCGCACATAACCATTGTATTGTACAACGATATTAGATAATAATTGTTTGAAATTATTCTTCATATGTCTATACTGAACAATCTGTCGAGATAACAACCCATATAAAAAACAATTAAATGATATAATTTTAGAAACTGAAAAGATGCCACCGGCTAATTGATGTAGTACAGTAATTTCAAAAACTGGAGATTTTAAACGATCAGAAAGAAACCAAGATGGTATAACGATAAATCTTTCATAAGAAATAAAATAAGACAATGCTTCAATGAGTAAAGGTAAAATTCCCCATGAAGCCATTGGACTAATTATAAAAACTATTAAAAAAACAATAATACTTTTAATTTTTTTCTTGTCGGCTCTTAACATTATTATTAATTCTTCCTTATAATAATCGTTCAGAAATGAAGAGTCGCACATCTTTAATAGTTTTCTATAGTTGTGTCGTTGCAAATAACTGTAAAACGTGAATATCAAAGCCAAAATCATAGCAAAAACTGTAAACCCTGTTGAACATCTATCAGCTAAGGATATTTCAGAAGAGAAGAAACTAATGTCAATTAAAATTAAATTTGTTATGATTATGAAATTTACAATAATCTTGTATAAAATAAATACGATATTATTATTTAAAGATAAGAAATCATATGGTATGTAGTGGCCTGCAAAAATATAAAAGTATAAATTGATTGTCGTATGTTCAACAATCATTTTTTGTTATGAAATGAAACTATATTTCAAACTCATTAACACACAAAAGCAATTAATTCAACGTTAGTCTATTGATATTATATTTCCATTAACAGATATACAGAGTCTTTAGTGTTAATGTGTTACAAGACATTAGATAATTTCCAATTTACATTTAATGGGAATAATTTTTTTTTTTTTCAAATGATTCTATAATTGTCATGTTGGCAGTCTTTACTTGTTTTAACTTGGATTTGAAACATTTAGTAGCATCTTGATTGTTAGATAATTAGGCTAAGAAGTTTTATATTAGAGGTAATAATACCATTTAGGGTTGTCATACTCTCATATGTCAAACATAGTTTCCATAGAAGAGTTATTTAGATTTTGATTATAGTTATATTTTGATTTTTTTAGCCCCAAAACAATGTCAAATCTTTTTATTTAATAATCTTTTATTTTAATTTGTATTCAATTTGTATACAATTTGTATTTGTATTCAATTTTATACCACAGACAATAATGATTTCTATCAATTTCTCATGTCCATTATTAACCTCCTACCATCCCATCCCTTTCGCCTAACTTTATTTAATGATTTTTATATTTCAATGTGACCATAAACAACAGACTATTGGTGGAAGTTAATTTAATTGATCACAATGTTCATTATGGGAACTTATAGCTCCCCCAAAAACAACTGACTGAAAAGGTAGGGAAATGTTCCTTTCTTTCAATGACTTCTTAATTTAATCCCAAAATGATGAGCTCCAAAGTCCAAAGTGATGCATCCAGACATCCCATGGAAAACCCATATAAGTTCTACGAAATTAGAATCTTCCTGATGAGGTTGTTGTGGAAGTTCTTTTTCAGTGACACAATGATTTTCAGTTTTGCCATTTTTGTGTTCTTTTGCCTCAGGGACGTTAAATATCTTCTTTATAACTATTGTGGTTATTATTATTATAAATTAAAGTGGGTTTGCTTTGTACCATTATGACTATGTTATCTGTGTAACTTTGCACATATACCCCTAACCTAATCTAACCTAGTGCATATGCTCCTGACCCATTAAGATCTCTAATGAGGTCATCCATAACCAGGCCCTACAGAAGAGACGAAATTATGCCTACCTGCAGACAACTGGTGCATCAACCTCTAGTACCTCGTGGCCCAGGGACGACTGTATTTGTCTACTATATTTCTCTACTGTATTTGTCTTGCAAAGAATAGAGCCTATCTATCTGAAAATTATATGATCAACTCCATTACTTCACACTGACCTCACAATTGCGTCAAATAAGACGTTATCAAACACACCTTCAATGTCTAAGAAGACGCACACTGCCATCTCCTTCCTCGATATGGTATTCCTAATCCTAATTACTAGTTGATGTAGAACGGATTCACTGGACTTCCCAGGCTGCATTGGTTCCTATGGAGTGGAATTTTCTGACAGAACCCACTTCCATACGTATCTAACAACCAGTCCCTTCAGAGTTTTCAGGATAAACAAGATAAGACTGATTGGCCAAAAAGATTTGGGATAAGTATGATCTGGACAACCATGCTTCAAAATAAAAACTACCCTGCTGATTCTCCAGGGCGACGGTATATATTCGTAAGCTATACTGGCTGTGAAGATGTCACAGAGTTCCATAAAAAGTGAGTCCAGCCTCCTTTGAAGCAAGGTGTGAAATATGCCGTCTCCAGATGATTTGAAAAGGCTGAATCTCTGAATCACGCATTTAATATTTGAAACTATAATAATGGGTCTATCTAGCATCCAGTCCTCATGTACCAGCTTTGACAAAGGTTATTCTCAATTGTCTGGCATCATTATGCACCAAACAATTGAGAAATTAAATACTGATATTTAGTTTGCCAGTATTGAAACGTGATTTCAACAACAAGATATTAATATTAACTATTGAAGTTCGAAAATATAGACTGTGTGTATTCTATATATATTTCATAAACTATGTGTAAAATATAAATAAATTGGTATAAAAATATTATAAAAACATTATGAAATAATAATGGCTCTATACAGTGGTGTTTACCTTATGACATAATATGAGTATTTGGCCGGTAATGAAGTTTAAATAATTAGTACAAGACCATCTTGTAGTCTACTAATGGTCCAGGTGTCGGGCTACAATACCACCTTGTACGTCTACACCAATGGGTTGTTACGGCTGTTTGGCTACAAAGGCTATCTTTAGTCTAATAATTACATATAGGAAAACACTAATCAAGAATATTTTGATGTCAATTTCCAAAAGTTTATCTAAAAGTTCTGGTGTGTTTCTTATACTACATTAAAAACCAAAAGAACTTTTAGAAAAGCATTTATTGAGAAACAGGATTGATTGTGAACAGTTATTTGTAATTTTGAGATTAATAATATAAGGTAGTACAAAACTTGAAGGTTATCAAAAAGAAAATTTCAATCTAAAATTAAAGTCCAATTTCCTTGTGAACAAGAAACATTCATCATATTGTACTCATGGAAAACAAACGGAATAATAATTGCATTAGACTTTCTACAATACCTCTGTTATTTTATCAATATTTTGTATCAAGAAATCCAACAACAAATATGGGTTCTCACAATTAATAACACCAATTCTGTTTAACATATTTATATTTCATTACAAGGAAGGAATTTAGTTTCATTTCATTGCTTTAGAAAACATGATTGTAGAACATACACAATTAAATTTCTACATTTATAACTTCACAGGCCATTATATACCTGGTGATTTCTTATCTTTGAATAACAATACTGTATATATTTTGTACATGACTATTGTAAACTTCTTAATCATTTCAAATTTAATTTTAATTGGCATTCATTTCACCTCACCAGAAATAACATTAGCTGATATATGTACAACTAACTGAGTTTACAGTTTTTGCCATGATTTTGGCTTTGATTTGTTCGCTAGGATTAGATCCTTCTCTTTAATCCTTCCTCCTAGCTGAATCTACACCCTTTTTCATGTAGGCTAGGAATAGATCTTTCTCTTTAATCCTTCCTCTAGCTGAATCTACACCGTTTTTCAGTTAGTCTTGGGCTAGATCCCTCTATTAAATCCTTCCTTAGCTGTATCTACACCCTTTTTCAGTTAGTCTAGGATTAGATCCTTCTCTTTAATCCTTCCTCATAGCTGGATCTACACCCTTTTTCATGTAGTCTCGGATTAGATCTTTCTCTTTAATCCTTCCTCTAGCTGGATCTACACCCTTTTTCAGTTAGTCTAGGATTAGATTGTGATATTTTATAAATGTGTGTCTTGACAAGTTAATTACTAAAAATGAAGTTATTTTTTAAAGGAAAAGAATTATATGAACTTGAAGAGTTCTTACGTTATTTATTGAATAATGAAATTGAATTTAATTGTAGTTAATTAATTAATATTGGGCGCCAGACCTCATGGTCATTATTTATCAAAAAGAAAGAAAAATTTATTAACTTTAAAATCTCTGGGGTCGAAAGTTCTTTCATAAGTGTACTTACAGTGAATCTGGTATTTAATGAAAACAATTCTAGCTGAAATATTGACATGGATTTATTAAAAACAAAGAATTAGTACATATTATTCATCAACAAATTCATAATCTTACTAAACTACACATCCTAATATCAATTATCATAACTACCTTTTAAGAAGGTCAAAAATTTTGAATCTTGAATTTACTTCTTTATGTTGCAACTTAAAAATTCATTTTATTAAATGAACAGATTAAAATTGTCTGTTTATATTATTTTTAAATTACTTTATAAAAAATTTATGTCAGTAGACCTTTATGATTTTACAACACAATAGTTGTTCAAAAATATTAAATTTATAAAAAATAGTACATTACATATAATAAGCTTTACATAGTTACACAATATAAGTTTCAGTGTTATTTAACACTGGTTACCGTATAATGTTGAAAGAAGTTCATTGCATATTTGCACGTGCTGAGTTGTCCGTTGACGTTGCGTCATTCGTGAACTTTGAGCTTTCTATTGTTCAACACATGTCCATATTAAAATGTTTATTAGTTTGATAGTTCATGTAATCTTTTTACGATTGTTCATCTACCGACACATGTTATAATGCAATACACGCTAATTGTCTATTGTCTATGTACGTGACACGTCATTTATTTAACACCTTGTCCAATTAAGACAAAACCAATACTGTTCGTCACACAAAATTAATATCTCTCAACGTTCAAACTGTTCTCTTATACACTTCAACATTTTAAGTTCCGTTTTGTAACAATTTCTTTGTATAAAAAAGTCTAATAACTCCTGAACTAAAACTTTCTTACAACACGACCAACCTCTCCAGACATTGATTTAAGACTATTCGTTCCTAAGATTTAAACTACATTTTTGAAAAGAAAGTTTCTCTCTCTAAGACTCTACTTTAACTAATTTTGCTACATTTTAAGAATACTTCCTCACACAAGAATACACGCACGTCTAACTCACTCAACTACTCTCTTAAGACTCTGGACTTCGACTGACTGTTGCTAAGTGAAATTATTTGCCTCCAAAGCGTCTTTCTCCCGCTATTACCATTTTGGCTATTACAAATAGTTCACACACCCCGTAAAACACATAGACTATTAAACACATGTTATTAATTAAACTATATTATACTAAAATTAGACATGGTTATTTATTCTGTTGTCTTGAAAATCTATTTTGTTCCTATAAATGAATTTACTAAATACTACTCATGATCTAGACATCCTGTCTCTGTCTACTTGCCCGCCGATTTTAAACCTATTACAGACTCTAATTTTTCACATTGCCACAAGATCCCTCTATTTAATCCTTCCTCTAGCTGGATCTACACCCTTTTTCACAATACTTGGGTTAGATACGGTATATCTCTGTAATCCTTTCTCCTAGCTGGATCTACACCCTTTTTCATGTAGTCTAGGGTTAGAGTCCTCCCGTTAACCCTTCCTCCTAGCTGGATCTACACCCTTTTTCACAATACTTAGGTTAGATACGGTATATCTCTGTAAACGATTCTCTTAGCTGGATCTACACCCTTCTTCACAATACTTGGGTTAGATAAGGTATATCTCTGTAATCCATTCTCTTAGCTGGATCTACACCCTTTTTCACAATACTTGGGTTAGATACGGTATATCTCCGTAATCCTTTCTCTTAGCTGGATCTACACCCTTCTTCACAATACTTGGGTTAGATACGGTATATCTCTGTAATCCATTCTCTTAGCTGGATCTACACCCTTCTTCACAATACTTGGGTTAGATACGGTATATCTCTGTAATCCATTCTCTTAGCTGGATCTACACCCTTCTTCACAATACTTGGGTTAGATACGGTATATCTCTGTAATCCATTCTCTTAGCTGGATCTACACCCTTTTTCACAATACTTGGGTTAGATACGGTATATCTCCGTAATCCTTTCTCTTAGCTGGATCTACACCCTTCTTCACAATACTAGGGTTAGATACGGTATATCTCTGTAATCCTTCTTCCTATCTGGATCTACCCTCTTTTTCACAATACTTGTGTTAAATACCTCTCTTGAAATCCTTCCTCCTAGCTGGATCTACAACATTTTGCATGTTGTCTTAGTTCCCACTCTTTAATCTTTCCTACTAGATGTGTTTTGACAAACTCTTGATGTCTTCCATCCTTGAAGCTGTAGACAATTTTAGGGTTCTTAATGTTATTAATATTTTCTTCCTCTATTTTATTTTATATGGTGATGATGGCCGAAAGATTTACAAAACAAAATTCTATGGTGCAACAGCCCATGAAAAGCCTAGGCTTGCTAGAAGGCTTTTCAGTCATATAAATGTTTAGCATCATTGAAATTCCCGTCGGTGTTGTACTATCCTTCTCATCTATAGTTCACTACTCTTATAGTGTCACAATTGTCTTCACAAAGCTAGGTCAATTTCATATTGTTTGAGTTCCAACGTAAATTGAACTGAAACTTCTTATCAGTGAAGCCAGGGTCCTTTAAACAACAGAGAAAAAAAGTACCTTTGTTGCAATAAATTCAAGATTATTGTACAAAATAAATGGGGTTATGTAAGTCGCTTCATATAAATATATGAATGTTAATTTATTCATTCAAGAAAAATATATAAGTAGTATTATGTCCCATTGCACAAATCATTAACCTTAAGTGTAACACATTAAAACAAGCCAGACATTTGTTAATGGAACTATAATAAGCTTAAACTAGCGTTAAATTTTATATCTTTTGTATAAAGCTGTTAATGAAGTTATGAAAATTAGTTTCTTTTTAGTATGTTACAAAAGATGATTGAAGAACACATTCAAATCCATTTCTACGGTTATATCTTCGCAGGCCACTATTTGCCATGTGACTTCTTGTCTTTGAATAGCAATATTATATTCATTTTGTATATGAATATTGTAAACTTCTTATTGACAACAAATTTAATTTTAATTGCCATTTGTTTTATCTCTCCCAAAATATCATTAACTGATAGATGTACAACTGGGTTTACGGTTTTTGCCATGTCTTTGGGAATGATCTGCTCAGTTTACTGTTATCTGCAACAACATAATTTCAGAAAACTTTTAAAGATGTGGGACGTTTCATTTCTGAACGATTATTACAAGGAAGAATTAATAATAATGTTAAACGGTGACAAGAAAAAAATTCAAAATCTTGTTTTGTTTTTATTAGTTTTTATAATTGGCCCAATGGTACCGTGGGGCGGTTTACCTATACTTGCTGAAGCGCTGTCTTATTTTATTCCTCAAGAGAGATTTCTCGTTATACCTTCTTGGTTTCCTTCTGATCGTTTAAGATCTCCAGGTTTTGAAATTTCTGCTATACTTCAGTTTACTAGTGGCATCTATTCAGTTTCCAAAATTTTGTCGTTTAACTGTTTTTTATACGGGTTGTTATCTCGACTCATCGTACAACATAGACATTTGAAAAATAATTTCAAACGATTATTATCAAAGATTCTTGTGCAAAACAATGGTTATGCGCGATTTTTGTACAATGAAGAAAACCAATTCAATAACGTCTTTCACAGAGGTGGAAATATACAACAGCTTAAAAGTGAATTGTGTTTGTGGATCCAACATCATCAAGAATTAATAAGGTAAGACACAATAAATGAACAATTAGAATGTTAAAATTCTCAGATCATTATTAAACACACAGACATTAAATTAGAGATTGTAAACGTCAACTACAAGCTGTGTCCATGGCTCCATGTGGATATCTTGCCCTGGATTCCATTTCATGTGGACTACATGATTTGTATTGTTTAGTTTTTCCACCTCAGGCCATGTTAATACAATCAATTATCAATATAACCTTTTTTTTTTTTTTTTTTTTTTTTTCGATACATTGATATTAAAATAAATCTCATCCATGTAAATAACTAGTTTTCCTATTAGGATGTCTGAATTTTTAATAGTAAGCACTTTTATATTGTTAATTTTTTTGTTCCACCAAAATCCCAATTTCGTTAAAACTTTAGTTGATGCATAGTTTCTTCCATTGAAATGTATATCTATCTTTCAACACTCTAAGTAACGACTTGCTTAAGCCGATTTCTTCCTTTAAGTTAACATTTACAGTTCATCTTATTACACAAAAATTAAAATCATGAATGTCTATTATCATTTTTATTTGTCTTTTGTGTGTGTTACATTTTGTAGGCCTACCTGATTTACTTCCTCTTTTAATAAATGTATTTTAAAATATAGCAATATGTTTGGTCAAAGCATTACCAACAAACCGAAATTTATTTTCCTCTCATGAATTCAATAACCTCAGTTTCTCAGCATATCTAGAAGTTTCGACTCAGGTTACATCTCACTGTGGTGTTTAGCTAAAACCAACTATAACTTTGAAACCTGTGAAGTGATTTTAGTAAATCTTTTAATTATGTAGCAATTTTGTTATTAATGAAATGAACGCTGTTGCTGAAATGTCATTGAGGTCTATCCCTGATTAAATTAACTTAAAGTTAGTGTTATCATAAACAACACTCAAGTCAGACTCAGGCATAATATTTCACGCTTATAGTTTCAAGAGAGATATTCGAGTGCCACTTACAGGCAATTATACAATAATCTGTGTTTTAGTTCCAAAATATTTCGCAAGTATTCTAGCATTATGTTTAATTGCTTTTATAGAGTTAATTTAAAGAGTTACTGAATCATCTATTGTATAAGTATTGGATCAGTTACTTTCCTATCATACGTTTGATTAAAAAATAATAAAATGGTGGAAGAACATGTTCTTTTATATGTTTATGATGTCCCACCGTAAACAACTTATTATTTACATGGAGGTCCATAGCAATAACATGCACTTAGTTTGTTTTTATAAAAAAATATAGGAAATTGACTTCCTTTAGAAATAGGAAGAATTAGCTCAACCAAAACCTGGTCTATGAGGTCTGCCAGAAACGGCCAGCTCCCCATTCCCTGACAAAAATTTTCCCAGCAGAAAAAAAAATCCTTTAAATTACTGTAAAGTGTGTTCTAATAAAGAAAATCAGGGTACTTACGTATTAACGCCACCGCAGCAGAAGTTGCGCTAATACGCATGCACCAATATTTGCTTACTTTGCGATATAATTATATATCACGACAGGTTTGGCCAGGTAGCTATATATATATATATATATATATATATATATATATATATATATATATACATAAACACCTGGCCAAACCTTATATATATATATAACCAACTGGCCAAACCTTTCGTAAGTTTATTGAAGTTAATAATTTAAAATTAGATCATGGATAAACATGAGCTTTAAAAGTGAAGTGCCGCCAATCTACACCTCAAATTTTTGCGACAAATCATAAAATGAAAGTATATGAATCTCAAAGAACAAAATGGAATTCCACTTCCCTTCAAACCAGTTTGCTCTTTATTGGCGCATGCGCATTAGCGCAACTTCTGCTGCGGTGGCGTTAATACGTAAGTACTAAAATCAGATATTGGGTATTGGGAAAAGAGTCAGACAGGGAAGTAGATATCATTGTGAAGGTTGTAATGTAGCTCTCTGTATTTCTATTTGCTTTTTGTTATACTCCACACAAACAAACCATGACTGATTATAACGTTGCTTATAATGTTGCAATAGACATCTAGTGTGTATTGTGAAATATATGTGTTTATTGCTACTTACACAAAAATTAAGTAAAAAATCATTTGAAAATAACAAGTGTGTAAAGTACATGTAAAGGCCGCAGAAACCGTTCGGGAGTGTTTTTAATATTCAAAAAGGATAAAATTTGAAATTTGTATACTATTATTATTATACAAGCAAATAATACATAATTTTATAAAGCATAAAAACTTTTATTAGCTGGTGAATCAAAATTGCTCTAGAGTTATTTATTTGACAATTAGTAAACAAATTCCGAATAACCCTTAAAATGTCCAGACCATTGAATTAAATCATACTCTTATTGGCAAGACCCTAATAGTAAAAAAGAGTATAACGCAAAAACTACTATGTCGATTTAATTTTTAGTTCTAGTTACTGTCAAATCATGTTTCAACTTTGCCACTAACAAAATATATATTGTTGTTGAAATTTTAAAGAAAATGCAAATGTCGAAAATTCTAGTTTTTGTATTACCCTTGTAGACACAAATATTATTGTAACTTGGGAACAAAAAACTAAATCTACACTTCATAGTGTATAGAAGAATCAGATGGCCTTTGAGTCGGGCAATGTATGATTAGAACATTGAAATTACTGTTGGCATTGTTCTAGTTTTTTTCCACTACAAATTTTAACTTCCGGATTTTTCTCACGATGGTGAGTCAACTCCGTATATAATTAAGTCCCCTCCTCCAGGGAATGAAACTGGTACCTCTAATTCGTGAAGCAAGAATAAAGTTGCTGGTTTACGGAGAGATTGGTATATCCAAACATCCAACAACAAAGAAGTAACATTACTAAAGAAGGATTTTTGCAATACACAGTATTTTCTTTACAAATCACAGCTTTTTGGCTAAAGGTGCCATTTTTAGAATATAGTTTTAGTTTTATAGGGTAATCTAGATATTATGCAATCTATTATGACGTGAAATCCCGTCATACACGTGCTAAGGGTTAATTTTTAAAAAATTTCTTCTTAAATATTGTAACATTTGTGCTATTTTTAATATCAAACTTCCTCCTAGAAAGACAGGCTACGATACTGTCCTGGGATACAGAAGGACATGTTTCCCTCGGGTTTCTTGCTCATGTTTAAAATTCTATCTTGAAGCAGAAGTTTATTTGGATAAACAAAACTCAGCAACACATAAATACAAAGCATTGACATAAAGCAAATTACTTTAAAATAAGGTTTATAAGACTCCATATGTCCTGCTCCTATCATGACTCTAATGACTCATTTTTGAAATGTATATATAGTGTGTGCCTCAGGACAATTGCCCCACAATATCATGGCGTAATTTAAAAGAGAACGGAATAATATCCATAATACACAGATTTTAGAGTTTCTTTAACCACTCAGTTAGAAACTACCCGTAGGCATAACAGGCACTATTTAGAGACAATGTTTTTAGATGGTTCTCCATCCTACTTTTTAAATTTATTTTTAGTCCCAGATAATTTACAACATCGGCTGAGACAATATTACTGGTTTCTAAATTTGTGTCAAGAGTTCTAGACAATTTATTTTCAAAATCTAAAACACAGAATTTGTTCATATTCATTGAAGGTAAGCCTTTCTGTAATGGATCGGAGACACTCCAAAAAAATACACTTAAAGAACACAAATTTGATTTCCGTATCAATGCTGATCTATCATCGGCAAAGAGAAACATTTCTCCAGTTTTCAAAACATTGGGTAAGTCATTGCTATACAATAAAAATAGAATAGGACCCAGAACTGACCCATACAGTACTCCTAAGTGGTTTATAATTGGCTCTGAAAAGTATTTTAAGTTATTTTTGTTTCAAAAATTTGATAGCAATTTCTCAAATAGGATCTAAACCATTTAAAGATATTCCCTGTATACCATAACATTGCATCTTCTCAAGAAGTGTATCATCATTCACACAATAAACAGCTTTAAACAGTCCAAGAACATATTATGAGCTCTCCACAGCTCTGAGAACTTGTTCAGAAATGTAAAATATTGCAAAGAATGTGGATTGACCTTTTCTAAACCAAAACTGAGCCTTGGATAGAATATAGTTATCTTCCAAAAATATAGTTATTTAAGCAATCCTACAGGATTGTATAAAAGTGAGTTAGTGTACGAGTCCCGTTATTTAATAGCGACAATTTTTTAATATTTCAGTTTCAACAGTTTTTTGTTAATTGTGATGCATATAAAGGTGAGTTAGTGTATCATTCCCATTATTTAATAGCCACATGTTTTAAAACAGACATCGTTTTAACAATTAAAAACATCAATTTAGTTTAAGATATTTATTACAATAGGGGAATTTGTTTTGAGCATGGGAACAGCTGATAGTTATAAACAGCTGTGTTGAGATAATCTACTGTTTGATTAAACATTCAATAGCAGAATGAAAATGACTTAATTCGTTATTACATTAGTATCTTAAGTTTTGGATCTGGCTGTACTTAATGTAAGTACAATAACACCATCCTCATTTCAAATTTACAAAAGAACACATTAAGTTGAGTTATTCTTTCTGTTCAGGATTTTTACTTTTAATTTCTTTTGAAGCTAATAACGTACAAGAAAACAGTAATTTTTTTTCGATTAGTCCTCTGTTTATTTTGTGGGAAGGATGATTGTAGAACACACAAAATTTAGTTTCAATTTGTATAAGTTTGCAGGGCTCTGCATGCCATGCAATTTTCAATCGTTGTACTCAAATTATATGTACTATGTTTATATGATACTTACTGATTTATTTGTGGCAATTAATTTAATAACAATTGGTGTAAAGTTGATTTCGCCTAATGTGTTATTAGCAGAAAGATGTTTGTGTGCTTTTACAAGCATTTCTACAACGCATGCTATACTGAAATCATTGTATTGTTACATTCAAAGAAAGAAATTTAGTACGCTTTTGAAAATGTGGGACAATTCTTTTGAGAACGATTATTATAGTAAAGATCTAATCAAATTGTTGGAGACGGACAAAAAAAAAGTTAAAAAAATAATTTGTTGTGTATCAGTTTTAATGCTTGCTCCAATGATACCTTGGGGTGGTTTACCGCTTTTTGTTGAAGGTTTTTCTTATTTTATTCCTCAGCTGAGGCAAGAAAGATTTATAGCAGTACCATCATGGCATCCTTACGATCATTTCAAATCTCCAGGATTTGAAATTACAGGAGTACTTCAAGCTTTGGGTGCGTTGTGGACAAATGCAAAAGTTGTAGCTTTTGATTGTTTACTTTATGGACTGTTGTCTCGGCAAATTGTTCAATATAGACATTTAAAAAATAACATGAATAAAATAACCTCAAACATTCAAGTTCGTTATGACGGTCATGTTAAACTGATGTGTACTGAAGAAATCAAATTCAAGAGATTCTTTAAGAAAGATAAAATTCGTAGGTTTCTTAAAAAGGAATTGTGTTTATGGATTAGGCATCATCAGGAGCTGATAAGGTATGTACTACTTGAGAGTTGTTAAGAAAACAAATACAGAGGAGATTTTATACCCTACTAATTTGGGTTAAAGAATATTATTTAATACTTTTGTACGTTAGTAGTTTAGAGAAAGTTATGTAACAGGTCTAAAAATTAATGTAAAATTTTTCATGAAAATATCAGGTTTGATGTATCCTGAACTAAAAAAAGTGGTTTTGGGAACGACGTCTGTACAGTTCTCTACAACCCAAACGAATGGACAGATCTTAATTATTTTGGTATTGAACATACTGTATATAGACAATACCTGAAATTTTTTTCATATTTTGAAGACGCAAAATTTAGGGGTAGCGGCCATAAGACAAAAATCAAAATTAATAAACTGGTACTATTCTAAAAATTGCTTGTTTAATGATACCAATATATTAACATTAAAAGACAACTCTAAGTGAGGAAACTGTTAATTATCATAATCATATATTCACCAAATGAAAACACCCATACATAACTGGACAAACAATTGATTGATGCAATTCCAAAATTACAATAAAACATTCCCAAGTATAAACTCTTGTTATGTCTTACATATTTTATTTAACAAAGCAGTTAAAAGATAATTTATCATTCTCTGTGTTTTTTTATACATATAAAAAAGTGTTAGGAAATGGTTGTACACAGTTGGGAGAGAGGAGAATATGCAAGTAGTTAAATTTATATACAGGGGTGTTACAAAATTGTTTTTTCCAAATTTAAGTAATTGGTTTCCAGCATTAAAAGTAAGAAAAAATTCCTATAAACATACTAGCACGTGGCCGAAAAATGGACTGACCTCGTCCCGTGGCGGTCTTCCGTCTAGCGGCTCTCGGACAAGACTCTCTGTCGGCTCGCTAGCTCAAGACCTCCACTCCTCGTCTCTCCCCTCCCCTTCTTCTACGTCATATTGCACTGCTCATCAAAACCGCAAGTGCCAATTCATATTTTATTAATTAAAAATCCCTTTTCATTACATTCAAATTTATTATTATTAGGATTTTGGTTTGGTGGGCTCCTTGGCTGGGCCACATCACCCCCCTCCATACAATTCGAGCCGCACCACTCGGCTCGTTGTAAAGTGGTGGCTAATGTGACACTCCACTCATAAGCAAAAATAAATTTTAAAAATCGCCAAAAATATACTACAAGATTTCTTTAAATTTTGAAAGGAGAAAGAGAAAATACGAACGTGAGGTCAATTCATTGCTGCCAAATGCTTTCAAAGTCCCCATGCGCCTTAATTAAAATTTTGAAATCAGTTAGCAATCTGCAAATAGGTGAAGACAATATAGTCTCCTAGTGACTATTACCCCTTCTTATTATAAAAAGTGATTAATTTAAAACGAAAAGAGTGTCCATTTAGGCATCTTTTAAATTTTGACAATGTATTTACCCCCCTTGAATCAAAAAACGAAAACCAAAATAAAATTAGGTGTATTATGCTCGCAATATTGTTTTAATCGGCGCACATGCAAGTCTCCTAAAACTAGAACTGACAACGTGTTCATATTTACTCTATAGAATTTAGCCTATAAAATTACAATAAACCTTTACAATGAATTCAATAAATATTTATTTTACCTTGTTCCTAATAAAATTTTGAGTTCCAGCTTACTTGGTCCACAGTGCACTAGTGTTGTATAATATTTCAAATGATTGAATTAATATGTCTATCGACCCCCCTCCCTTCTTTTTTTTCCTTTCATCAGGCATTTCCGAGAATTTGTTAATTTGTCAATTTCTATTATGATCTGCTAAAATTTATTGTACATCCGTAACTCCTTTAATAAATGCTGTCATCACTATTTGTGACCATTATTTGTGATCTGTATTTTAATCGATTAATTATGAAAAGTCCAATCCCAATTTTATTATTAAAGTGCAAAGTTTTGTGAATGAAATAAACTCTGTGAATATGTTGATCTTATTTGAAGGTTAAATGTATTAGTCATAACAATAAACAAGCTGCCAGCTTAAGGCTCTGTCAGCTATTATTATTATTAGTCTATATTTTTTTAATGCTACGCGTGATCAGACTTTGTATTCGGATACAGCGTAAGCAGTTTTGTTCACCGCGAGTTCATCAACATCGTTTCCATACGTTGCAAAATATATTTTGTTTGCAAATATTTCCGTCGATAAGTACTTTGTACTTTGTGCCATTTGCTGCAAAGTTAGTCACATATTGCTGACGCGTTGTAACTCAATCTCACAGCTGTGGAATGTTGCCTTACTTCCAAGTTTAACTGAGTTCATCTTTGATGACAGTTTTTTCCATTGTACGATTATTATGTATATAAAAAAAAAATTCCGTTTTTACTGCCAATATTCCTATTTTACCTTTATTAAATTATATATGTGAGATAGAGAGAGAAAGAAAAAAAAATCGATTACAGGCACATCCATTGATATGCCACACTTACCGATGTCATGTACAGGATGTCCCGTTATTTTAAGTCCCGTTTTACATAATATGCAACAACTTCCTTGTGTTGTTACCCTTTTAGGTCTATCTGAAATTTTGGAACTTGGTATTGTCATTAAGGTAGTTGAAAATCGTCATTAAGGGAGTTAAAAATCGACCACGTGCTTTATTTTAGTTTATTTAAATTAAAATATTCGGTCAAGTCTTACGCGCTAAAACCCTAATTGGTTGCACATTCTTATCTTATTACTACTATCTTAGTTTTTCAACATAGTTTAAAAAAATTATTACTTTAATTCATACCTTTTTTATTAAAAAAATCTGCTCTCCAATTTACTGTAAGAATTTATTCAATCTTACTGTTTATTACTAGGTCGATTCATATTACTTCTCCCAATTTCACTAATTTATTAACTACAACAAAAAATCCTATTACTTCTCTTAAGAAAAAAAAAACTATCTATGGCTTTAAATCAATTTTACTTAAATCATTAAACTATAGTATCTCATCTTAAAATTTTATCCTTTTAGGCCCTTCACAAAATTCATAACTTCATTGTATTAACCCCAAAACTTTATTTATTTATAAAATTCGTTGTATATTTCGTCGTAAAAAAAATTATTATTATTATTTGCAGAACTCTTTGTTTCTGCCGTAGAATCGTCGTTATTTATTTTTCTTTATAAATACTCGTAGAACATTATTTATCATATATCTCGTAGATTATCATCGTAGCATATTATCTCATCGTAGTACTTCATAAATAAACATTAAAAAAATCATCATTATAACTTCTTAATACAACTAATTACTTCTTTTCTATAAAAAAACCCTATAAAGCCTTAATCTTCAACTTTGAGACTATAGCCTCATTCATTATTTATAAATTCATCAATGTAATCTTTACCACTTATTTTTTCTCACTTCTTTTATTTAACAAATCAATTATGAATTTAAACTTTATTGTATTTCTTGCAAAAAACTTAAATCTCTTCTTTTAGCACAAAATCTTTAAACTACATTATATTTCTCAAAAACTTCTGATAATTTTATTAACAAAAAAAAAAAAAAATCATTTATCACATATGAAAATCTTAATCATGCTTCATTTAGAGCAACAACTTACAACTGCAATTTAAAACATGCCTATCTTTTAGGTTTAATTAACAAACTTTAAAAATTTTAAACAACATGACTTTTTTCCTTAACTAAATAAATTTATCTACCAAATTATTACTTAAGTTATTGTCTAATGATTTTTTGAGTTTTCCAAACTTCGGAGATTTGTTCTGAATCATGGAAAATTTTCCTTTTATTTCAAAACAAATTTCCTTGATACGCCTTTCCCCTTATGAAGGATCTCTAATCCTTCATACGTGTGGAAAAAACAAATTTTGTAAACTTAGAGCTTAAAAAAATTTTTTTTGTCTTTTTGGGTGTTTTTTTTTGGGTGTCTTTTTGTGTGTCTTTTTTTGTGTGTCTTTTTGGGTGTCATTTTGGGGACGAGGTCAGTGAAATATATTTACTTAAAAAAAAATAAAGGAATTTAAATTTTATCTCTTTTAAAAAAAAAAATACATAATTTAGGGCGTTAAATTTAGTTGAAATTCAAATAAATATTTGTAATTCCTTACCTGAGTTGCGCTCGCTGTCCTCTCCCAAAACAGAGACGGTCGGATCCCACTTCTGACACCAGTTGTGACCGTCTCCACTTTTTTTGACCAGCTGGAAGCTCCGGCTGGCTGGAGACCGCGTACACTTAGCCGAATCTTGTCAGGATGGGCCAAGGAGTCGGGTTAGGACGCTAATGAACGCACGCAACGCAAGTGAAATCAAATATTATATTTTATTATGGCCGAATTAAAGTTTACAGAATTGATTATAATTTATGGAAAAGACATAACGGCAAGATTAAGCCTTAAAAGTGGCCGAAAAGCATACCGTTGAATTTACTAGCACGTGGCCGAAAAATGGACTGACCTCGTCCCGTGGCGGTCTTCCGTCTAGCGGCTCTCGGACAAGACTCTCTGTCGGCTCGCTAGCTCAAGACCTCCACTCCTCGTCTCTCCCCTCCCCTTCTTCTACGTCATATTGCACTGCTCATCAAAACCGCAAGTGCCAATTCATATTTTATTAATTAAAAATCCCTTTTCATTACATTCTAATTTATTATTATTAGGATTTTGGTTTGGTGGGCTCCTTGGCTGGGCCACACATTTTTAAAATTGGCTACATGGATTTTTCTGTATTAGTAATTTAGAAGTGGGAGATTAAACGAAATATTTAATTGTCTTAAGGGTTATTATTGGAGTACCTCTAGTTATGCTCCAGTTGAGAACTGAAAGTGAGGTACATTTTAGCTAGTGCCCAAACGAGAGAGGTGGGGGGGGTATTTAGTTAGAGTATAATAAGTATAAGAGTAGTAAGAATAAGTTGACATAGAACTTGATTGTAAGTTAACAATTTCAACATTTTATTAAGCAGCTATTGATATTTTTGTCATGTATTATTGAAGTAAGAAGGATGAAAATAATTTTCATTTAAAGAGAGCAAGAGCGTTCAGGGGAATTTAAGATTTCCCCTAAGAATTACATTTTAAATCAAAATTGTTTGTCTCTAAAAGATATTAGAATCTAAATTTAATGATTTGAATATTTTCCAGATTGGGGCAATTGGTTCAACAAATTTACTCGCCAATGTTGTTGCTACAGTTTTTCTGTCAACTTCTAATGTTGTGTTCTAACGCTTTTGTCGTAACAGCTGTAAGTAAAAGTTCAAATTTCTCGTTTTGGCAATTCTTGAAATTTAACAAAAGTACATACATTATAGGTTACACATCACTATCATACCAAACATGTGTAATCCAAAGGTGAGGTGCACACCTCGAGGAGGATGAAGTTCATCTGAGGAGATCAATGCATCCTATCGATTGTTGTCTTTTCAATCCGGATTATGCTTGTTTTGTGTCATAGTTATGTGTAATTTGTAATGTATGTGCTTTTGTTTTAATGTGTGACGATCTCTTCGGAGTGATATAATATTAAGGACCTGGTGATGGAGTTACGGGTACGAAACATGTCGTCCCTTTTAAAACAAATAAGAAGTCACATGAGTGCTATATACACAGGTAATGTTCAATTATTTAATAATTACATGTGACTTGGATACCGCAAACATCCAAATCGAATATAAGGATTAAAAGCAGAGGCAAATAGACCTACCATTCACCAAGGCGGCATGTGTCAAGAGTGTCAAAATGTAGAAGAGGGGAGGAGGCAAATCTGAGAATACTAACATAGTTTTACTAATGCTGCAATTAATTGAAGAAAAAAACAAGTTAATGATGCCATCATGTAATGTCCAAAAGTTGTTTTTTTGGGCCTTGTAGGAAATGTTCAATTGTATTCATAGATCAAAAGGATTCTCCAGTAGGGTAAGTTTGTATAAAACAGTTGTTATACCATAATTGTTTATACAATTACTTGTGTATACAATTACTTTCTTGATGTCAGCTAAGAACTAATAGGCTTATGACTTGCTCTGCTCGTGTCAATATATCAGCCCTATTATTATTATCAATTGCCTTTATTTTCAGGAGCGGGATTAGGGCTGTTTATTACTCTCTTTCATGCAACCCCTTTCATATAAGTACAAACAATATATAAAACTATTAAATTTGCAATAGTGTAATTTTATATTATTAGCCTATTTATTAAAATGTGGCTAGTAAGTGTTGTTAATTAGGTTGATATTAAGACAATAGATGAGAGTAACCATTTTGTTGAACAATTCGACCTCTGGGTGATGTAACATGTTTAAACTTTAGTTTGAGCACACTTCCATGTTTTAAGTCAAAAAATTCTTCTCAGTTGTTAGAATACCAATTTACTGACTAGACCAAAATGTATCAACAATACTGGAAATAATTAATCGTTTAAAATCTGCAATACTTACCAATTATTTTTCTTTAGTAATGTTAGGAAGTTGCTTTAGGCCTGGGATCTTTATTAACATAGAATAATCAGTGGTTCAGTTTCTATACTCATAATTATATTTAGTATCTCATATATTTTATCTACTTCAAATACATTTACATTTTAGTTCAACTCTTTTATTACATGCATACCAAATATTAATAATCAAATATCGAAATGATTCGTTCGTTAAAAAATTTCTCTCAATTACTTTTCTAAATTTAGATTATATTTATTTAGATATATGAATCCAGAATGATTCCAACTGTTGTGGTTCCATAAATCTACTTTACAATTATTTAGATCACTCTTTATACAAATGTTTCTCACCCCTATTTTCCTTCGAAAACTCTTTGGTAATCAGCGGCTTTCATACTCACTCTCCGTCGACTCTTCTCGTTCGCTCTCTCAGTGATACCTTCCACAACTGACCACCTCTCTTCTTGGTCAAGGGCTTATATGCACCTGTGTAATATTTGTCGTTTATTGTACTCGCAAGGCAACCATTTCAACACATTTTAAATTATTCCGTAACAATTGGCTCTCATTCTAGTTTTCTTCTTTATTTCTGCCCTGAAAAGAATCAAGTTTTATTTGTACTCTACCATTCATGAAACTAAATTAATTCATTGTCACTAATTTACATATAATTTTTTTCATTTTCCGCTATATGGACAGCAATTATTTTTATTGATTAGTTTTGTAAACTAAAAAGTCGCAGAAAGCTTCTATAAATTGTGTTATAATAAAGAGTCATTTATTTATTAATTTTTATCTTGAAGTTTAAAGTCAAAAAACCTCTTAGTCATCTTCACCTTATAAAAAAATAAAATAAAGACACCTAGCATTTTTTTAATATAAAAGAGATTAATACTCTATAACATCAAGGTTGGAAGAACATCAGAGTCGGTGAATAGAGACCTGATAGGATATATGATTGAGAGACATCTAATCCAAGACTACATGAAAATGTAAATCCAGTTAGAATCATTTGGGATTCCCAAATCTGTACTCACTATAAGTAAGCCTCTGAGGTCCTAATTTATTGAAACGCTACACATTTTTTTCATCAGAAATTAGTTTCTTTTGTCATCAAAATGTTTCAAAAACTTCTGGGATATTTTCAAATGATTCCCTTGTGTTGTCAGTAGATGTTCAACCCAGCGAGTACAGACTTTTGAAAGTTTAAAGAATCATGAATGATTGAAAATGCTATGCCATGGCTTATATTCAACTCACTTTTAACTTCATCAACTTTAATTTCTCGTTTAGAATAGTTGGTTTAACCGCTTCGTAATTGTTATTAATCTTTGAAATGGAAAGCCTACGTTTCCATTATTCACCATAGAAAGAAAGCCTACAGTTAAAAAACAATCAATTCATTCGTAGATCTTGCATCAACTACAACTCATTCTGTATCTGTGCTGCATTCTATAAATAATTTCTGTTGGTTTCACCTCTTCAGAATTGATAAAATATATCACTTAGGACATTTCTTTCTTTGTGCAGTCAGACAAAAAAGTACTAATGTTAAATTTACTTTTAAACACATCTACAAAAACCTAACAATAAAATAATACTTCCAATAACCATATGATATGAGGTTATGATTTATAGGTGAACGCTTGTTTTATGACATGTGGTTAAGAGATAAAATAATCTTTCCCTTTAATTTTTACTTTCCCTCTAATAATGGCATGGCCAAATATTTTGGCCTCACACTTTCAGTGTCTGTAAACATGGAATATTTAAGGAGTACTTTCAACACTGTCACTGGAATTGGTCCTCATGGCATCCATTATTTTAAGGCAACCCATTTTGGCTCAGCAACTCTCCATTGAGGCCTACACCTAAATTTATTATCAAGTAAAATATTCAGGTACTTTACATGTTATGTCTAATCCAACAACACTACCATACATCTTGGTATGATATTGTTCAAATTAAACTCTTACATTTTATAAATATACGTTGAATAGTAATTATTTAGCTTAAGCTGAATAATAAATTTTTTTTTATTAGTTTTTTAGATGTAAAGTTGTCTGTAAAAGTTATCTATTGTTATAGGCTCCACTCAGCAAACTGGAGTTGGCCTTCTGTTCCGGTTATGTGATTGGTAACATACTACAGCTGCTAATACTTTGCTACTTTGGTGAAACGCTAATCATAGAGGTAAGAACCATTTGTGGTTTGTGATCTCTGTGATAATATCTCCTCCAACAAAAGACAATCGCAGGTATAAATTAATTTGTAAACAACTATTCAAGTAAAAACAAGAATAAACTGATGTTCATAAAAATTTGAGTTCAAACATGAGGATGTAGAGATGCTCCAAAAATATGAGAGCAGTCTTTTCAGAACAGCTTTTTGTTAATTTCCAAACTTTGTTCCTTTCGAAATATTTAATTTTTTCATTCACTGCATCAATCCAATTGTCTTTATCTTTGTTTCGTATAGTTTCAGTATAATTTTTTGATTCTTGTGATTGCTTCTGAGTGATATTAGCTTCTTCGATCAATTGCTTAGGTGGAATACACTTCGTAGATCTCCTTAACTCTTAACTACTAGTCAGCATGAGTGTTAGTCTATAATAGGTATATCCTTTTCCACTATTTTCTCTCTACATTAAATTTTTACTGCTTGTTTTCAAGTTCCAAGTTTTGGCTTTCTGTTAAAATAGACTTTACTATGTCCATCTTTGTCCCATGCTCATTTTCAGTAAATGTCACATGATAAACTGTATTTCTGTTTGTTTGACAGCCTAAGAATCTCTAATCCTTAGTTCCTTGTAGATAACCTATAAAAGTTAGTTGTTTTAGCTTTAGGTTTTAACTTCCTTCTCTTTTTGTCCGGAATCTTTGAATAAGCTTTGCAACCAAAAACTTTCACATGGTTTAAGTCCAGTTGTTTAATATGCCATCTGCTCTAGTGTTGTCTTCTGTTATTTTGATAGCAAGTCTGTTTTGTAAATAACTACCGGTAGCTGTGTTCCATACCCCCCCCCCCCAATATTGATTTCAAATGTCAGAATAATATTGCATACTACTAAAGTATGATTTTCCTTTCGGCAACTTCATTCTGTTGTGGCAAATAAGAAGATGTCATTTGACATTTAATTCATTCTTTTATAAGTAAGTCATTAATATTTTCACCAATATAATTTCCTCATCTGTCAGATCTTATAACTTTCGGCTTAAGTCCAAATTTTGTTTTAATGTTCTCTTTATATTGTATAATTTTTATATAAAGTGCTGTTTCGTTGTTTAGAAGATTAAATACTGTGTATCAACTATAATCATCAATCATATTAAGAAAATATTTCATTATTCCCTATTGTTTCAGTTTGCATAAGTCCACAAAGATCTGTGTGAGCTAAATCGATCATTTTTTTGAATTTATTTAAAGATTCATTTTAAAATGGTTTTAATAAAAAATTTCCTTTGATGTATTACTCAGATTTTATTATAATTGGACTGTCTGATATTTTAATTCCTGTAGCCAACTTATTTCTAAGTAACTTAATGTCCTTTAGATCTAGTTTCATGAATGCACCCCTTTTTATGAGATTATCATCAGTTTTTAACATACAAGTATTCTCTGGGATATCATGGTGTTACAAGTTAGAATCAAGTTTGGTGGTTGTCGCTTATATATTTCCTTTATATATTGCACACATTTCACCTTCAACAATTACTTTCATATCCTGCAGAGCTAATTGCACAACTGAAAACAGATTTCCATTTATTTAGTCCAGGCACAAACAAAACATACTTTATTGTAATATTACTTATACTTGTACCATTCCAGCATTTAAACTACAGTACTTTCACCATTTCCTTGTATAACTAAATTCATTCTATCAGCTAGAAAAAGTTTCTAAGAATATCCTTCATTTATAGTTTTAAAGAATTGTTTATCACTATATATATTATGATGATCCACATGAGTCCAATATACCAATGACCATGTTCATATTTGACAGCTACATTATGCCTAAAGGAACACAAAAATTATCATTTTCAATAACATCATTTACAACTTTAGTTTTATGAACATTGTATGTCTTACACTTTAAGTATTTTCTATAATTTTGCTTCTTATGACCTGCCTTTAAAAAAATAACACAGTTCTGT
Source organism: Aphrophora alni (assembly GCA_963513935.1). NCBI lineage: Eukaryota > Metazoa > Arthropoda > Insecta > Hemiptera > Aphrophoridae > Aphrophora > Aphrophora alni. Next base: position 22,538,629 of record OY740778.1, read on the forward strand.
CATTTTTCAGTAAGCCTAATTTAATTGAGTTCTGGCAAAATCCAACTGTAATAGTTTTCGTTGCCTCTTCACAGTCAACATTTAATTTATCTTCAGAAATTTCAAATAACTAAAATCTTCAATAAGTTTATGTTTTACAAGAAGAAAGACATCTTTTTTAGGCCTAGTTTCTAATGCTGTTATCAATGTACTGTAACGTTCCGATAGGCTACTAAGCAATAACAAGTTTTTCTGCAACAATTTCATCTAACTTGGTTAATTTTTCTGTCAATGTTTCCATTTCATTGATATGACTTTCCATTTTGCTATTATCTTGTAATTTCAAACTACATTAAAGTCCGGTTTATGCAGTCTAATGAGGCAGTGCACTAAGCCGGATATTGAAGAGACCGGATAATCCGGAATTAGGATTAAATTAGCATGTTGATAAATATTGATGATTATCGATCTTTGGGTGCTTGTCATTAATATTATGCAATACATTGGACGGCAAGCTATGTTAATAGTCATTTTGCAGGCAATGTACATGACTAGAAATGACCAAAAAAATTATATAAAAGCACAGGATACATTTCTAATTAAATGAGTAGTTTTTCTTAAACAAAACAATAAGTATCCAAAACCCTTTAGTTCGTATCATAATGTAGGCCCTACAGTATTTTTATGAACATTTTTGTATAGATATTAAAAAAATAATTAATTAAAATTAATTATTAACACTTGTGAATTAACTGAAAACAAATAATAAGTACGGTAAAAAAGTAATAACAGAATTCAATAAATGTGACAAAATGAGACTTTATCAATACCTGGAAAAACCCGTAGACGGTAAATTAAAAAAAAAAATATTGATAACTTTCGGAAAACAGTGTTACGAAATGTAGTTCATAATTTACATTTAAAATATAACAAACTACCGTGTTTGAAATCACTAATGAAAATTTTAATTTTGGTTCTCACTTACTTGTACTCATAAGCTTTACTATCTTAGGTGCTATCAGAGAAATAGGTGTTCTCAATAAATGTCTTAGAAACTCATTTCTTGTAATTATTATTTAATTTGATGAAATAGCAAAATATTTGTATAACCTAAATCTAAATCTATAATACTAATTACAATTCATCGATAGAAATCATTGTCCGTTCTTGATTTATTATACCATAAAAAAAAAGATAGAAGAAAACTAATTGTCTGTTAATAGTACTTTTGAGATATAAAATAAGTATTAATATAAGAAGTCATGTTCTCTTTTGAGTCTTAATCAATTTCTTACTTACGGAGTTGTCAAGTCCTGCTCTAAATATTTTTATTCACGAATAACTCATAACTTTTTATTATTTACTTTGTTTTCTATAACCCTTATTCAACACTTCTATAATTTGTCCAATATTTCTGTCCATCTCACTTAATGTTGATTAAAAACTGTTCAAGTCTAACTTTTACTGAAGACCAAAAAAAGACTCTCCGAGTCGGGCTCCTTACAGGAGACTTCTCAACTCCCTACCAAGTTACATCTTCTTCATCTCCCATTCAAAACATATTTCTCAAAATTGTCGTGTTTATTATCTTATTTGGAATATCATATGATCATTCCTCCTTCCTTATTTGAACATCGTATGATCGTGAAACACACCTCCCTCCTTGCTTCGACAATGTTCTTTCTTAATATACTGACCCATTAAATGGTTTTTAAAAGTTCACTTTTTATTTATTTATTCCTTAATTATAACACATTTTTATATACATATATTTTTTTTATTATTATACTTGAACTAAATTATTATTTATAGATTATAGATTAGTTGGAAGATGTCCATGCTTACACATTTGATATACAGTATTTGGTGTAATGATACAATAGCAAAAAATACTTTTAATATTACAAAAGGGCAGTTCGATTGCTATCAGGAGTGGAGCCAATGTCGCATGGAAGACTTTAAGAGACTGAGTACAATTTATAATATGAAATGTTTAATCTATGTTAAGAGAAATAATTTATTCTTTTAATGCATCTATGGGTACAGGACTAGAAATGGACTGCAACTAAGAAATAACCATTGTCAAATTAGTCTGTTATTTCTTATACCAGTTGCTCTGACGCTGTAAAGCAATTAAACTTGAAATAATAAATAAATGTAAGATTCACAGTCCACAATATTCTGTTTGGTCGTTTTCATACGACGGCCGTTTCGGCTTTTCAGCCATTATCAAGTTTATTATTGGAGAAGCTTCTCCGTTGTCACAGAACACTCAAAAAACAACATAGTTACACATTAACACAAACACAAACACTGATTTGGAATGAATATTTATTAAATTAAATTAAAATGTGACTCATGAGTTAACACGATTGTTAGATGTCCCTGTGCGTAATAAATTTGATGATTAAATCATGCACACCCGCACGCAGTACGTACGCGGACATCTAATAATCGTGTCAACTCATGAGTTGTGTTTTAATTTAATTTAATAAATATTCGTTCCAAATCAGTGTTTGTGTTTGTGTTAATATGTTGTTTTTTGAGTGTTCCATGACAATAGAGAAGCTTCTCCAATAATAAAATTGATAATAGCTGAATAGCTGAAACGGCCATCGTATAAAAACGACCAAACAGAATATTGTGGACTGTGAGTCTTACATTTATTTATTATTTAATATATCAATATTCGGAATGGCGAATAACAAATCTTATAAACTTGAAAACCTAAAAAAAAAAATAATGTGGTACTTATGGATAGGGGTCTATATGAGACTAATGAATTCTTTGAAATTGTGTAATCAATTGGAAATGGTAAGGCTTAAAAATAAAATAATTTATAAAAGTAAAAGAATTATAAATTACCTATTATGTGTGTTGTTTCATATATAATTTTATAATTTGTTGTATTATTTTTATATTTATTTGTTTTATTTGTAGTATTGTACATTTGATTGTATAGTTTTTAGGAAAATTGTTATCATTGTTTAATAACTAGTACTATTAACTTGACGTAGATATGTGACTTATGAAGGCAATGGAGGAATAATTTGTACTGAGTTCAAAGATTCATTTGCCTTTGGTCAACAACACTATTTAAAATTATATTAATTTTTTTCATAATTTTTGCATACAATAAATTATACATGAAAATGATTTTTAATAATAAATATATGTTACAGAGTAAAGGTCTTTTAGATGATGGTTTTGGTAAAGGATGGTACGCTTGTCCACCAGAGTTGCGAAGTATATTCAAGGTTTTATTTCAAAGGATTCAAACACCTTTTAAAATATCTGCTATTGGAGTGTTTCCTCTTTCTATCGAGACATTTAGATCAGTAAGTATAACTTATATTCAAGAATATAGAATTTTCACAGAAATAAGTCAAAAAAACGATGGGGTGTTCCATGTTACAGTGACTAGAAAATACCACTTGTAATTTTACTTCTGGACAACCTTATTTTAAATTTTATGCAATCAAAATATTTTGAAGTAATCCAAAATTCATAGAAATAACAAGAAAAATCATTGGGTTCAGTTGGTTCTTATCTAGTATACGAAGTACAATGTAAGTTTGTTAATCACCTGTTATGACTAATCATCATATTTCGTGGCCTCAGGATGCTGAAAAAGCGATTTTAAACATGCTTCCATCTATCATTGTCTATATGTAAACACATAGCGACCACAAAACTAAGATAGGTACATGAAATTTGGTATAGGGTGTAACGTTAACAATTTTGAGATCTTTATATTAAGATATATTTGATTGGGAGAAACGCAATAGTTGCAAGTACAGTAGAACCCCTCTAATCCGTCACCTTCGGGACTAGGGGCATGGTCGGAACGCAAAAAAGGTCGGTATATCCGAAAAAAGTCAATATTTATTACATATTATATAAACAGATTTTTTTAAAGTGAAATAAGTGATGTATAAACTTTTAAAAGTCTATATAATAAAGTCTATATATAAACTTTGCAAGTACAGTAGAACTTCTGTTAACCGGCCTATATCGTAGTGTACTGGTTGGATGAGAGTTTCCGAAAATAAATTGTACAGTAATTGAAACACCAAAATGTAATGTATAATGTTAAATGTAGGGTTAGTTCGATTATCTTGTATTAGCTATATGTTAAATCTTAAGTAGTTAAATTGACACGTGGTGCGTATTATCGCCTTGGCAGTGTAAAATAATAAGCCACGCCCCCTTCAGTTTGTATAAATATGGGTTTCGGCGCAACGTTAGATTCAGTTATAGTTTGATTGGTGTAGCTCGTGTATCACTGAAGAGAACGACCTTGTCGTTGAAACGCGTCTGATACTTAGGCGTATTTTTTGTGGGAATTGTGTTCTGTGTGTTTGTTATACTGTATAATTTTTCTCATAAGTCAAGCTCAACATTTAATAAAAATATGTATGTTTCATATATATAAATTTTGGGTTAATAAATGATTTCAGAAGTTTTTCATGATCATTTTTCATATATGAGCACATTTTCCCGAAATTAACCAACCAAGAAAAGAGTAAAATAAATAAGTGTTTGTGCTTTTCTCACAAACTGGCGCCTGACAATTTAAAGTAAATTCTTCCCAGTATAAAATACAAATTTTAAATAAATAAATAAGTAAACTCAAGCCTTCAGTTTAAATTGTTAGGTCACATGAAATAAGAATTATTATAAAGGGAGTATAGTGTGTTCATATATAATCCTATTAAAATTTAGAAAATCAAGCTGATAATGGCACACATTTTAAATAGTTTTTGTTCATATCTTTGTGTTATTCAACTTACAACACACTGTTAGATAAAAAATTCAATTCTGCCTGTAATGGTACTAAGCCTATCTCTCGATGAAGTTATTGTCAAAATTGAATTTTGAACCCCAACCTAACAAGAAAATGTGATATTCGTATAGATGAGATATATAGTAAAGCTGATGAGATTGATAAAACCATTTTGAGAAAATACATTTTTCATAAAACTTGATGAGAATATTTTTACTTGTAATTTTACAAACGGGTTTGCATTGTTAACCTTCACATTTGATTAAAATTTGAAAGAAATCAGTGCAGCCTATCTTGAAAAAAATACCTATTTTATAACAGCCTTAGGGCTTATTTTGGTTTTGAACAAGAAATTCTAGAGATGGTGACCAATACATTTTGTTTTGGGTCCTTAGAGCGAAATTTGATAAAATTGTTAGAGCTGAATTTTTTCGTATTGTAGGCTATATTTGAATTATCAAACATCAAAAGAAGTCCTAAGCCCACATACCAGTTTTGATTAAAATCAGTCTACATGTTGCTGCAAATACATAGACATGGAGGATTAAGGTTAAGTTAAATTCAAACAAGACAGTCGAAAATATTCTAAGCCTCTTAAACAGACACCAGAACATAAAAAATTAATACAACAGAGTACAAAAAGTGAAGAGAATTGAGAATTAGAATGAAAAAGAGATAAATCAGACTCACAAATCACGAGGAATTACAAGATGAGGATTACAACTTTTTAGTCCATGCTCAAACCTTGAAACTCAAAAGGATTGGACTATAGTTGGGATTTCTGCATAGCCCCTGATTTAATGTAGGGGCCTTCTTTCCTTTAGGAATGGACCCCAAAAATGATCAAGTTCTATGTGAACGCATTGCGGAACAGGTAAGGACCTGATCCGACGAATTTGGAGAAATGGAAGATGACTGATGAGGCTAAGTGTCCACTATGTGATATATCACCCTGCAATGTTAAGCACATACTTGTTGAATGAGGGGAGATTTACCTGTAGACATGATAAAGTTCTGTCATTGGTCTGAGACTGAGAAGCCCTAAGCTTAGCAATTACAAGAAAGGCGAGCAATCAAAATCTATTATTGTAAACCAAAATTCACTTTGTTAGAGAGGAAAGTAAAATTTCAAGAATGGAATCCAAGCCGGCATTGGATTGGTAGATTTTAGTAGATTATGCAAATAGTCACTACAATTCTGTGAGGAAAAAACCGTAACCAATATTTTCCCTGACATAATAGCACAAAAACTCATCATTGTGGAGCTCACAATACCCTGGGAACCCAAAATCCCTTAGGAACATCTCTACAAAATTAATAAATATTTTGATTTGGAAGCGGCTGCTAGATTGAGAGGTTTAACTACGCAGTCGAAGTTGGAGCACATGGACTACCGTAAAAAGCATGTAAGATTTCGTGAAGAGACTGGCTTTGGGTAGAAGAAAAATAAAATAATTTTTAAAACGTATGTCTAAAGAAGCTTTGTATGCATCATACCTCCTAAGTGTTAAAGAAGAGACCAGTGGAAGGTTGGTAAGGGGACCGTTGTGGCCACATAAAGACGTCTTAACCCTACATTCCTGGTCGTTAGTCCTGGGCCAACCTAATTCCTGACCTTGTCAGGTGGGCCTGTCTTAAATAACAGTGATCTTTGCTATACTCCTTTCATCACCATTGCTTGGCTTGCAACCTTCTAACATGTCACAAATTACTAATGCCTATATAAGCTCTTCGAGTAGAAACCAGGTCAATCCATCGACAAAGGGATTGGATTGAGGCAGGAAAGTGCTGTAGCGATTTAAGCTGATTATTTAAGAGGACCTACGACAGAGGATCACATTAGCTCTAATAAAAGAATCATGTAAAGAACTTTAGTAAATCTTTGGAAGTAATTTTAAATTTATTAATTTGTCATAATCATTGGAATGGTTCTGGATTGAACGCTTAGAATTTTGTATTTATAGATTAGCTTACAATTACATGTGTTAAACTTTTCAACTGTACAAATGAGTTTGAAAATACCACACAAACACATTTGTAGTAGACACAGATATTTCTAATTATTTGTTTTTTATTTGTTACAGATTATCGGTACAGCATTTTCTTATTTAATGGTGTTGAGAAGTCTTAAAAAAGGATAGTTAGATCCATATATAATAAGATAGTATAGAAATAAAATTTAATAGTTTTGTAATAATAGAGTATAGTCTCGATTATTCGACCTTCGGTTTTCCAACATTCCGTTTTATCCGACGTGACAACAGTATATATTTATGAAGTATATAAGACATGATTAAAACTGTTCTTTTTTCAATATCCAATAATATTGATCATTAATATTCTTCTTTCAAAAGTACGTTACATAGTTTGCTTGAAATACTGTAACCTAGTACAGTTTATTGTACAATTCGGTACACAACTGTAAGAGTGTATACTGTCGTCAACGAAAATTATATGATTGACAGGTAATATCGGTTTCGTATTAGCTCTAGTGCCGTAACTAAGGTAACGGAGGCGGGGCACCAGTGCACTAACCACTCCCACTGTTCAACGTAAGCGTAACGTCTCACCAAGTCGGTTCTGTTTTAGCTACCGCAGTGTGTACAGTATACAGGTTTTAAGTGCGTGTAAGTTTCTTTTCATATATTCTTGTGGTGAAATAAAGTGTTTCTCTTTACTACAGTATAATGTCAAAAGAAAAGAGAAAGAAGGTCGTTCTTTCAATTGAGACAAAGCTAGATGCTTTAAAAAGACTGGATAGAGGTGAAACTATGCAGAAAGTTGCTGATGAGCTTGGCGTAGGAAGAGTTACTGTTGGCGATTGGAAAAGAAAGAGACAAGAGTTGGAAAAATGGAGTTGTGATCGTCATTCAGAAGATGTTCTTAAAAATAGAAAAAGTATGAAAGGGTGTGAGTATGAAAAAACAAGTGAGGCATTATTTTTATGGTTTTCTCAGCAGAGAAATAAAGGAGTGCCTATTTCAGGTCCTATTCTGCAGCAAAAAGCCCTTATGTTCCAAAAAGAATTCAAAGATGGCGAAGAAGGTTTTACAGCTAGCGTCGGTTGGTTAGATCCCTGGAAAAAAAGATATGGAGTGAGACAATTAACTGTCTGCGGCGAAAAGTTATCGGCAGACTCTCAAGACATTGAAAATTTTAGGAAAAGATTCCATAAATTAATTGACGATGAAGGACTGACAGGAGAGCAGTTATATAACTGCGACGAGAGTGGTTTAAATTTTAAGATGCTTCCTAAGAAATCTTTAGCATCGCGAGAATAAAAATCAGCACCTGGCTTCAAGATGATGAAACAGCGAGTTACTATACTTGCCTGTAGTAATGCTACAGGAAACCATAAATTAAAATTACTTTGTATAGGAAAATATAAAAAACCCCGGCCATTTAAAAATTTACCGACAGCTGCATTTCCAGTGACTTATAAAAACCAACGAAATGCCTGGATGGATTCGGATATCTTTCGTGAATGGTTTTTTGAAGAGTTTGTCCCATCGGTCAAAATATTCCTGAAATCGATTAACTTGCCCGCAAAAGCTATTCTTCTCTTAGATAATGCAGCATGTCATCCAAATGTTGACGAGTTAATAAGTGGAGATATAAAAGTAATGTTCCTGCCGCCAAATTCCACTCCATTGTGCCAGCCCATGGATCAAGGAGTTTTTGTAACACTTAAAAAAAAATACAGCCACAAACTTCTTTCAAAAATTATATATGACATGGAGGAAGGCTATAATTGTGTAGATATTTTAAAGAAAATTAACTTAAAAGATGTCATATTCTGGGCTGCTGAATGTTGGAACGAGATTCAAACTCATACAATAGCCAGATCTTGGAAAGTTTTAAATTCAGTTGATAATGTAGAAATATCGCAATCAAATGACGATTCATGTAATCTGATCCAGTTGCTACAAAAGATTCCCGGTTGTGAAGAAGCTGATGAAAACGATATTGAAGAATGGATGAACGAGGACGAACAATACGAACTGAGTGATGGTGACATAATTTCAACAGTAGATAATTGTGCAGGAGTAGAGTGTAATCCGGAGAGTGACAGTGAAGTTGATTTAGAAAAAGAAGAAAATGTGTTAAGTCATTCAGAAGCAGTGAAAATGTTTCAATCAGTCTTAACTTACGTTGAACGGCAACCGGAAGCAACTGCAACCGATGTCATGTCAATGAGGCGTTGGCGTGACATTGCCGCAAGAAAAAGGGCTGCATCGGTACGGCAAAAAACAATTACAGATTTTTTAAAGAAATGATTAACTTTTACGTATTTATTCCTTTGTTCAATATTTTAACAAAATATTTTTACAATATTTTAATAATAAAAACACTTTTTTAAATGCTGTATTGTATTTTATGTGTTTTTTTCTGTTTCCCTTTAAATAACACCGACTTCCGTATTATCCGACTTTTCAGTTATCCGACCTTTTGTTGGTCCCAATTAGGTCGAATAATCGGGACTATACTGTAGTAAATAAACTGATTTGTAGTGTTAGTTGAAGACAAAAACATAATTTAATGTAGAATTGTAATTACACAAAATAACAGGTGGATCAATTTTATATTATACCCATATTAACCAAAGAAAATTAATGTTTTTCATTTATTGTTGCTTAAAGACACAACACCTTTCAGTCATCAATACCTTATGAAAAAAGGAATAGGACATAAAATAAAGACTCCTAGCCTTAGAATACACCAAGTGTCAGAATTTGAAGAGAATAAGAGTTGGTCAAGGGAGATCTGACAAGAGAAGGATCTAATCCAAGCTACATGGAAAAAACTAGTTTTTTCAGGATTGGCACATTTATGTAGTGCTATCAGAAAGTTCTGTACTGATCACAGCTGTTAGATGTGACTGTACAAGCCAGCCTCTGATAATGTAATACCTAATCAGTCAATGTGCCGAATTTCATTGCATTTTTCCATGCTTGGAAATCAAATCAAAAAGAACAATTAACTATACTCTGCCTTTAGATTTTATAAGAATTTCGCAAGCACACAATTTATGACACTAGTTTCTCAGACACAATGTTACAAGTGAATGTGAATTTTGTGGAACATGCAGGGAAATAGGATAATGATAAATTTAGTCGTCGCTCCATTTCTACACGCCAAATCTTCATTCAGCAAAGATTGTCACCTACTCCATTCATAAATTTACCTCGTTGTTAAAAAGTTACACCAATTTACTGAATTAGTCATTGTATATTCTCCATAAACATCACAAATTTGACAGTGAATTACAGCCTGTTTAATTTTCCCAGCATTAAAAAACAGATTAGAGACCATATGCAGTAAAATAAAACGGTTGTTCGAAAATTAACTTCCGTTTGACTGAAAATGAAACAATGACTTAGATGCAAAACTTTATTTAAATAAATCTTAATAAAACTAGTTTTCCACATAATCACTATTTAAATGTAGGCATTTATTATAGCGTTGGACCAGATGAAAATCTTTTCTTCGTAAAATTCTGACATTTGGGATTTTAGCTAGACTGTCACAGCATCTTGAAATTTTTAATCACCAAAGAGCTGTGACCCAAACCACTTCTTCATGTGCATGAATAGGTGAAAATTACAAAGAGCCAAATCTAGGATGATAAATAATATCCCATTTGAATTGATGGAACTAATCTTTTGTTTGCTGAGCGTTGTTGTGCAAAAAGAGAAAATAAAAAGTCAGCAAACCATAGAGTTTGTTCTGGATGACCCTTCTTAGCTTTTGAAAGAATCACATACACTAGAATTAATGTTGTTCCACATTCAATAAACTCCACAAGCAATACTCCTTTTGCATCTTAAAATGGAGTTGCCATAACTTACCTGGCAAACTTAATTTGAAGACTTTTTTGGCATTATAAATTTATCACAGCATGTACTTCGGCATGTACTGCACAGCATGTGGTTTTCGATTGCAGTGTTCATTTAGAAAGATTTTTACAGACAAATGAACGTTCTTCCCACTAGCGCAGCTGGATGTGTACTGAATTATTGAACATGTCACATCAGGAGCAGTTCCGCTACCCTCTTCCCACTAGCACAGCTGGATGTGTATTGAACACGTCACATCAGGAGCTGTCCTGCTACCCTCTTTCCACTAGTGCAGCTGGATGCGTAGTGAAATATTGAATATGTCACATCAGGAGCAGTCCTGCTACCCTCTTCCCACTAGCGCAGCTGGATGCGTAGTGAACTATTGAACACGTGACATCATGAGCAGTCCCGTTACCCTCTTCCCACTAGCGCAGCTGAATGCGTAGTGAACTATTGAATATGTCACATCAGGAGCAGTCCTGCTACCCTCTTCCTACTAGCGCAGCTGGATGCGTAGTGAACTATTGAACACATCACATCAGGAGCAGTTCCGCTACCCCCTTGCCACTAGCACAGCTGGATGTGTACTCAACTATTGAACACGTCACATCAGGAGCAGTCCTGCTACTCTCAATATTTTTAGCGCTACATGGAAGTTACTTTTCGAACACCCCTTGTATTTGAAGATGGCATCAGTGCTTTGCCAACAAATCTATTAACTCTGCATAGATGGAAATCACGACTACAATGGCAATATTTAGAAGCGGAAATTACTTTCACGGTATATTTTATAAAAGATCTATTTTGGCTCGTAGTGGGAAAAGGGTCTTGTAGTACCAAAGGTGTAAAAATAATACACAAACACAAAATAAATAATTATACAAATAACAATTTAATCTAAAAAAAATTTCTACTACAAGACTAACATGATTACTACTAATTTTAACTAATTAAATTCTAGACTGCATTTTTAATTTTTGGTTTATAAAAAGGTTATATGTACTATATAGTACCGTATGAACACAATTAACTAAATTGTCTTATTGCTGATGCATTCTAACAATATGGCCTATATTCTTTATTTAAAAACTTTTATTTTAGACATTATTGGTTTTAAATGTAATAAAAATGAAATTCTGTAAATATCTGCAAGCATTAGATAATTATATATTATACCAAACTATAAATTTGGCTAATAATTTGGAAAAATTACAAAAAATGTATAAGATTATGTATCAGATATATTTTACTGATTTATTGACAGTGATTTCACTAATTTTTTGTACATACACATTTTCTGTGTTGTATATGAATAAAAAATACAGTTGTATTATATCAAGGCTTTGGTTTATTTTCTATAATTAGTTATGCTGATATAAAAGTATATATACTAAAAAAGGATGATGTAAAAAAAAAACAAAAAAAACAGAACTAGAAGGAAAAGATAACATTAACCCTTCAACATAGACCTATGAACAAGAAATACTAAAATGTATTATTTATAAGAGAACAAAGAACATGAAAAAATAAAAGAGCATAATAACATGGTTCAAAATTAAAAGGCTGTTTGACTGACTGGTTGCACATCTCAACGAAATATATATTTTCGAGAATGAAGAATATATATTGTCTGACGAATCGATCTCCATATTGGATTGTAAAATCTTTCCGTGTTGTATGGAATTCCCTATGGATTTACAAGAAACTAATGATTTGTAGGTCACTGTAAAATAACAACTTTTTTCATTATTCATCATTAAATGAGGGGGGGGGGGGAAAGTAACCTTATTAGTTTCTTAGTTTGCATTTTAAAGGTCAACTTTGAAACTGAATCTCTGAACTGAATGTCAAGATAAAGTCTGGTTGAACACATATTTTTCATTAAAAAATGAAGAATAAACTAATATTCTGCGCTTTTTTCAACATTAAAGTTTTTAAGACGTATTCGAAAATTGGTGGAAAAATGTACCCGTTTTGAGCATCAAAGCAATTTATTTTAACGAGAACATGTACCAATTGGAATTTTAAAGATAAATTTTAAACAGTGTATTTAAAAAAAAAATCATAACAAAATAAGTAAAAAAACAAGAAGTTACAATAAGAAAAATAAAAAGTCACCATTTTAGAAGTACAGTAGAACCCCTCTTAACCGGTCTAGTCGGGACTGACAGCCGGGCCGGTTGTCCGTTTGGCCGGTTGTCCGTTTGGCCGGTTAATCCGAGGTTCCCGTTAAACGCGTCACAAAGCTTTTTTACAGATTCCCCTCTGTCAAGTCTTTTTAACACATTTAACCACGTCTCAAACGAAACCAACACACGCTTCCGTTTTTGTAACTCGCTCATTTTTATTTACTGTATAAACTGTACGTAGATCATAATCAGTCAAAGATAAGAAGAAAACTGAAAAGAAATGTTATACTTTCCATAATGTATACTAAATTGATTCATGGAAAAAAAGCGGCCCATCAAATATTTTTGCCGGTGAATCTCTGCTATACCGACGGGTACCAATGCCGCGGTGTTTTTACGCGAGCGACAATGAGATACCGCTATCGACAAAGTCGTTTGACTCGCCACCGCTTTGGTGCCGCGGTGTTTTTACACCGCCGACAATGGGATACCACTATTGACATTCATTTTTTTTTCTTTTTCCATTAGGTGAAACAATATCTGTATCTATTACCGCTATTGACAAAATCGTTTGACTCGCCGCCGCTTTGGTGTTTCAATTACAATTTATTTTCGGAAACTCTCATCGAACCAGTACACTACGAAATAGGCCGGTTAATCCGAGGACCGGTTGATCCGAGGCCGGTTAACAGAGGTTCTACTGTAAAATGTGGAATTTACAAATTACTATTTCCATATTTATATAAGCTATATCAATTTGGTTTATACTGAATGAGTTTTTACTGACACAGTTTATGAAGTATTTGGGTGTGGTTGGTAATCTCAAAAAATTTCAACATTTTCAAATTTATTTTCATGTTTCATGGTCTTGGTAAACTGAAAAAGTGACTTTCGATTTAGAGTACTATAGAAGTGTCCTGTTATAGAATCCTATTGAATTAGAAAAATTAATTTAAAATGTCAAAAAGTGCCATTTTAAACAGTTCGTTATTCATATCTCATGTGATTTAACTTATAACACGATAAATTAGATACAAATTTCATTTATTTATGTAATGGTAATTTTGCAACCAACCACATCTCTCTATGATGACAAATATTTCAGTTATTGTTAAAAATGTAATTTTGAATCCTGATCTCTCAAGAAAATGTGATATTACTCCTTGTCCTTCAGGGTTAAGTCACTGATACATGGGTAACAATAGGAGGGTACCTCACATATGTACAGCTTTAAGGCCTGTTAGAATCTAGCCGAGAACAAGAAAGTAATGGGATACAAAAATATGAGGTTCAAAAAACCTGTGCAACAACTATTTTAAACAAACTTACCCCTGGATAAGGCCCCTTGATACAATGCAACATTTCTAACAAGGCTCAAGAAATCAATTTTTTGTTTTTAGATTTAGAGGATTTGGTTGTATTACATTGCATCATGGTGATGGGTTAGTACCACAATGTGCTCAACTTGTTTATTTATTTTTATGATACACATTCTATATTTTTACTAAAGATAAATCAAGACAATGTTGCAAAACCATATCTCTGTCGAAAACCAACCTTTTTTTTTTTTAAACCTCTTTGACATGATTACAAAAGCTGTATAAGATTACTAAAAAACCCACAGTAACTGTTATAGAGTAACACGTTTCAATGATTTACATTATCTGACAGATGAAACACATGCATTGGTCATTGGTTGTTTTGTAACTCTGTCTATAATCCTTAATAATTTTGAACTCTTACCAATTTTGTTTTATTATTAAAACAAAAATAACTTTTTCTAAACAGAATTAAACGTACACTATGCTAACAAAAATAATGAGAACAAATTAACTCTATGTTCAATACTTTGTATAACATATTAACAGTAGGCTTACATATATAAAAAAATAATCAAAATATTATAATCTATCTTTGTACAGTAATTAACATAATGTACAGTAAAATGTTTATGGATAATGTACAATAACATCATAGTAACACTTATCTGGTGACAGGTTTGTTCACTACAATTGCTTTTTTATGAATAAATTGAGATAATTGACTTTTATGTAGCTGGCCTTCTCTGGGTTCTTCTCCGAGTAGACCTACGCCTTCTTCCCACCACCATAACTTTCTTTTTTCAATACAATCCCTGAAACAATATTTGTAAAATGTTAATAAATTTATGAGATTATTAATAATAATTTAGAGTAAAAATAACGAGAGTAGTACAACTTGTAAGACTATGTAAGTTCTTTTTATACTACCTTTTATTTTGTATGAATTTTGGATATTAGGGGTCAACCAGATTCAATTTCCTGAATCACTACAACTTGGCTGTGATAGGATTTATACGACTCAATGTTTTAAAAAAGTGCAGACGAGATTAACTTGTGTATTATTATTGTTTGAACAAATTATAATTTTGTTTTAATTTATATTTTCAAGACTTATCGCTAAATTTTATTAATCTTAAACATCAATATTTACAATAATGATACGAATTTACACCTAACCACAATCACTAGAAACTTTAAAATAAAACACAATTATCTGATTAATTGTTCTTTATTTATTATTTCCACTAAATGCCCTGATGTACATTTCGATAACATGGTTATCATCATCGGAGGGTCTTGCTTATGATATAATTAATTGTAAAAGTTTTTTAAATAAAATATTAAAATTAAAAAAAAAATCATTAGACAAATCCCAAGTAAATTCAGTGCAGTGTTCTGCGCCGATACTATTTGTCAGGTTTGTTCTAATTCCCACCAATAACAATATTTCGGAACTGGAAGGGAACAGTGTACTCCTTAGAAGCCCGATCGCTCATCTTCATCCGGCGAGAGAAAACCTGTTTTTGGCTCTCTCGCCAACTCGAGAACTTCTCACTATCTGATACGAATCTGCAAGAGCTACGCTTCAAATGAGTGTTTTCATCATAAAAGAGTTTTAAAATTATTTTACTTAAAGCTAGTGGTTAGAGTTGTTGTAATAGAGCCAGTAGACATTAGAAATTATTGATGTATGTAAGAATGTTAGATATGTATGATTATTATTTCAGTAACACATCAGATTAGAATCATGTTAAATTATAAGTAACTATTAATCATTATATATACACAGTAGAACCTCTACGTAACGAACTTCTATATAACGAATTTTCTCTGTAACGAATATTTTAAAAAAAACAAATGAAATCTTCCATATAACGAATTAAAATGTCCGAAAAAAAAATCCAAAAAGTAATTTTTATTATTAAAATTTATGTAATGGTGACAAGGAGAGGCGCCATAGAAGAACCCGCATCTGTCAGCGAGTTAGTATGAGTTACAGACAGCTTGCGGCTCTGGACCCCCCCTCTCTCTCCCCACCTTGGTGGTACTGGCGGCGCTCGTCTGTATATCTGATCTCTCAGTACAGACTGAGTTGTCATTGAGAACAGAGAATTCGCGATGTCTAAACGGAAGGCTTTAAGTGTAGCAGATAAAATTAACATTTTAAAGGATGTCAAGCACAGCATACAGAAGAAACTTATAGCACAGAAGTATGAAATTCCTCCAAGCACTCTCATAAAAATAGGGATGCAATTTTGAAGTGTCAGGAAGCTGGAGGAGAAGAAAGAAAAAATACAGTTTAATAATTTTAAACAGTTTCCTTGTTATTGATCTGATTACTATTATATTAAAGACGTCTGATTATTACAATATAAAATACCGTACGTGATGAAGGACCCGTTTTATTTATTTTCTAGTTTTTAAACTCGCTAAAACTGGTTAGAGTTGTCACAATTGTACCGTGTTTGGACTTATTTTGCGAGAAATAATATTTAGAGTTCAGTAATTAGAGTAAAAATTAGGTAAAGTTAAAATTTAGAAAAATTTTATTTTGTAGCACAAGGGCTAATTGGTGATTCATAGAAGAACCATTAGTGGCAGGTAGGTCGAGCCGCGCGTGTGAATGTATCTGTCGGCACTCTTTAATAGAAAACAAAAAAGTAAGCTACTTCCAAGAATTGCAGAAAGTACATTACCGGAGAATAGGATTTGTTTACTAGTTCCCACGATCCCCTCCTTAATAGTACTCGACTCGGTACGTTAGTCGGCAAACTTTACAAAGAAATACAGTAATCAGCTGCTTCTAAGATAGTCGACTATTTTTACAATTAATGCAAAAATAACACAAGTTAAATACTGCAGTATTTCTATGTTTTTAAAACTGTAATAAAAAAATAAAAATAACAAAATAATAAAATTAATACAATTTCTTTATAACGAAATTTCTATGTAACGAACTTTTTCTTTGGAACCTTCAATTTCGTTTATATAGAGATCCTACTGTATATATATATATATATATATATATATATATATATATATATATATATATATATATATATATGTACTTTCAGGAAAGACAAAGAAATACTAAAAAGTATTAAATTTGTGTCATTCTAAAACTATGATTTGTTTAATGATTTTTAAGTACATTTTCCTAGAAACCACGATCCTGAAAATAATAATTAAATGTCTGTGCTTCTCACTGAATGGTGCCCAATAAAAATCAATAAATCATTTAATCAGTTAAATTCAAATAAGTATAATTAAATTCATTCAAACAGGTTAGACAAGTTACAACTGTTGAGTAACAAAAGTAACCACCATCATAAAGATCAAGCAAGTTTGAAGTGAGGTTATAAAATAACGGGGCAGGTTTATTTACTACTTACTTATAACTTTGACAACAGCAGAGAGGACTCACCCCTCCATCTACCATTAAATTTTTAATCAGAACAATCAACAGTTCGGGAGTAGCTTTTGTTTGAAATGTTGTTGGAATATTAATAAACAATAACGTGGAGCAAAGTGTCGATGTGAAATTCTTGGTAAAACTTGAAGAATCTTCTTAAGAAATTAATTTCTTTGCTGGTAATTTTTCTTTATTTTGATGAACCCAACATAAGGTTTCAAATATGTATAGACCAGCCAGAGTATGAATTTTTAGAGACTGTAAGTGATTTTTACATGAACTGGATGTTTTAGAATTTGTCGTGGTTCTAACTATCCCCTTTCGAAGTCTAAAATTTCTATCAACACCTGAGCGAGTCCCCCAAAGAACATTGCCATATCTTAAAATAGATTCTAGATAACTATAATACACAATTTTACATACATCACTGTCTCTTAGATACAGACAAACATCTAAACATTAATAGCGAGTGCTTATGATAATTTTAATAGTCTGACATCACCATATTGAAACATGTTAAATAATTTCAAATCGTTATTGCAGCATAATGCTACTAGCATAACAAAATAAACGTACAACAAATACGGATGACATTAACATATAGGCCTATACAGAAAGGGGACTTAACAAAAGTTGTGATGCTAATAAAGGAAGACATTTTGAGCTTAAAATAACAGTGTAAATAAAACAACTCCTTTCTTTGATTCTTTCCACACAGTCTAAACAGAAAGTTATTCTTACCTTTATTGGTTTTACTCATTTTTATATTCTATAATTATATAATATAATTTATATTACCACAGAATGGATGTTGTATAATACAGTTTGATTAGTGCTACTACAGTATTGTTATGTAAGCCTTTTAAAATGTTTTAAGTAGTTTAATTTATTTTGTAGATTTTATTAATTTACCAGTTTGGTAATTGTCAGTCAAAAACTGAGTATAAATTATTGACGCTGTCTTTGGAAAAAAAAAATTTAGATATTTAAATACGGGTCTTCGGCTTAAATTGTATGTGATAAAAAAACTAGACCTTTCAAAATGACAGCAGTCACGGTTCATTTTTGCCAATTATTCCTGAATCATAATATTTTTTTCCTTTTTGACAATTGTCAGATTAGTGTTATCAATCATCATATGGCATCGAAATTTGAACGAAATCGTTAGAGCTGATTTTGTTAAATTACCTTTTTTATATCATCTCTCAAGGTCGATTTTTTCGTTCATTACCGATAACTAACGAACCAACTTTTTAGAGATGTTGATCAATACCATTTTGTATGTGCTCTTAGTGGATATTCTTGAGCAAAATGTAATCAAAATTGTTAAAGCCGATTATGAGTTATAAAATAAATGAAAAAATCCTAAGTTACGGGCTTAATAGGCTTACGTAACTACTAAATTTCATTAAAATCAGCCCAGCATGCATTTGAGCTGTAGAGTAAAAGACAGAATAAAAGACTCTGACGACTTAAAATATCCGTAAGAAACTCGACATAAATTTTTTTATTACTCGCATAACTTTACACATATTACTCAGGAACATTCGTTTATAATATGCGTCTCGGTGTAAATATCACTTTCCAGTTATTAAAAGTTTGTGCCTCAGCCATGTAAAAAAAAGTATAAACTTGTTTTGAAAACAATTATATACTGTCCTATTGGACCGAAATCCTATGAAAACGGTTTTAGGAGTTGCTGGCTGAACACAAATATGACCTCTAATTTATAAATTCTAAAATGGCGGAGCAAATAAAAATTTTAAAAATGCGAAAATGAAGAAAATATATTCGTTTAAATTTCAAGGGGATTTTTGAGTCGGTGAGCACAAATAAAGTCAAAATAAAATTATATGAAAGCTGGTAAAACACTTACCAGTGATATCATGAAATTGTTTTTAAATAGAGACAGTAACATATGCGCATCGTGTCTTCGGTAAAAGTACAAAATCTAAGTAGTAAACCGCTCTATTTAAAACAAATATATGAGATATCAACTTGATACTCAGTACACAATCGTAAAGCATGATTATGAACTAAATTTGAGTCAATATTTAAAATGTTGTTAAAACTAGAGCCGGTACATCTCCACAGTTACAGCTGGTGAAGGTCAATGGAAGCACTGATTTACTCAAGTCACTGATAGAGGTTTCTTTAGTTATTGATGAATAACAATTATTTTTTTAAATACATTTTTAGATAAAATATTGAACAAAAGTTATGACAAAAAATATGTTTACTTAATCAAACGCGTTTCAAAGACAGAGATACATGATACATGAGTTACAATAACTAAACTATCTTAAAAACATCAAACCAACCTGAAAAAAAAAACACATATTCATAAAATAAAACCAAATCAAAATGTTCATAAAATAGTTTGATATAATTTATTGCTTTTTTTCAAACATGGCAACGTCAATATAACATTTTTACAATTTTATGGCTATATATATTACATAATAATTACAATACTAATCAATAAAAATGTACAGCTATACAGGTTGTCCTTATAAATCTATTACATAATTAACATTTTTGAAGCATAATAGTAGGGCATTATACAATTTTGTTACATTATGAAAAACATTTTGACATGCCATTTTAGTTTTATGAGATTGAACAAAAATATTCTTCTTATTTCTAGTATTTCAAATTCACAGTCAATCAATTCTATTATAACGTTCAACTACACAAATAAGAAATTTACTTTTATATTTTAGATAGTTTGTTCAACATTAGGAGTTAAGTTCAAGAAAAGAGGGTTGATTAAATGATTAAAAGAGGGCAAATAAAAATGGAATGATCTCACCAGATTTGTTAATTTTTGTTCCGTTATATTACTTCTAAAAATATAGGGAATCGTCTTTTAAACACTCCTTTTTACACCCGCAATATATATATTTTGGATATACTTCTTGATGTGTCAGAGGATTTTCTGGCTAAAATTGGATTTAATTTTCTTCAGTATTAGAACACGTCTATTCTCTGGGTGGCATTCTCTAACAAATGACACTTCACCTTTTTACTCAAATCCGCGACTCGGAAGTGTTTAAAGTCCCAACATCTAGATCACACTTTATTCACTGGTTATCGGCGTTGATATATGGCGTTGGGACACTGGACAGATTCTATTATCCATTTAAATAGTTTAAGAACATGAATTTGGGTAACATATTAAAGATATTATACTAAACAAACAATAGGAACTAAATAGCTTCTCTTTTATAGTTACAAATTTAAAAAAATAAATATATATACTTATTCCAGTACAATATTCAAAGATGGACATTACAAATTCCTTAACTGCTGATAATCAATCAGGGATCGAGTTGGTAGTTGGGTAGGGTGACTTTTGTAGATAACGGATGCAAAACAAACATCGTTCACGTTTAAAATAACAAAGAACGTAGCTTTTTGCTTTCTTACTAGTTATTTGTACGAGATAGTTAGTTAATTATGCAACAGGTATTCTTTGTGCATTAGATTCTGCTTAATATGATGGGATTATTAGTTTTCTCTCTTGCCTTTTGGTTCTTTCGCAATTTGTAAGAGATTTCCGTAAGCGCATCTGATTTCTATCGTTAGGCAGTTCCATACTGATTTCTAAAAGGAAAATATTTTTCTGCAACAGTTTTTTCTTAAATTTTGAATAATTTTCCTGGAGAAATTGGATTGTTTAGACTAGTTTTGATGTGGGTTTTATTGGAATTTAATGTCTGGAAATAATTTTATTTGTTAATTTTCTGATCGTAGATCTAGTATTATTTAAATTTAGGTAATTTGATGGGTTGTCTGGAATTTTTGTCCCTAGAGTTCGTAGGGGTCGTTTTGTTTGAATGGAATACCTGTGACTCCTGATTTGGATTATGTTCTTTTCATCATCATTTTGAATTGTTTTAGCTTAAATCCACCCTTGTGAAGAATTTATCATTATTGAATAATTTAAAAACTTGAACAGTTAGATGTAAATACTCCTTAGTTATGTTGCCACAAAGTAAATAACAACTTAAGTGTATAACTTACATAACTGTAGCACATGCATCGGCTGGTCTATCTTTATCATATTTGGAATCAGATGAGTCTGGTCTTGCGTAGTAATGATAGCCTGTACCACGACTAAGGTATCTTGTATAAGGGTCTAAACAAAATACAACAACAATATAGACTTTACAATAACATTCAATTTTATAGCACATATGAAAACAGTTGAAATTATAAATCTACATTGGAACTCTTAATAAATTTAAAAGCGATGATCATATACTATTCGGAAAGTACGTATTTGTATTTATTTCATGAACGTTCCAATTTACCGACGTTAAAGATCAAATTAACCGATATCAAATTGTTACATTGCTATTTCACATAATCTTACTAAAAAACAGAGATATGTCAGAGCAATAGCAACTTTTTGTGTAAGATCAGTTATATTGTTACTGGAAAATATCTTTTTCACTTCCACCTGAGTGACTCTCCAATTTACATGGCTTGTCATTCACAGGAGGAAAAACACTGGAGCATATACTGCTAACCTGCAAACCCTCAGAAATTCTATGAGAATACTATTCGACAAGAGAGGAGAGCTGGAAGAGATCCTGAAAAATAAAAGCAATTGCTCACTTGTTGTGGCGGCATACCATGGAGTCACTTGGCTGCACCAAAAAGTACATAACTAATTCTCGCTCATTAGTTTAAATTTTCTAAAACTGAGATAAAAATTCAAGATACTGAATAATAATAATAATTTGTTAATCATTTCTAATAATGTTACCTCTTGTTGCTCTGAAGAAGAGTATGCCCTTCGGTTGAAAAGCACATGAATCAGTACCAAATGTCAGTTCCTGGCTTCCGCTTTTCATATGTCTCACTGATAAGCTAAACAGAATACACACAATTAATACACGGATTTAACAAAATAATAATTTACATTAAATTCAATTTAAACAAAATTGATTAAATTATGTGTAACTTTTAATGGTTTTACATTATAAAGGAGTTATTATGTTGGTGGCCTAGGGAGTGAACAGTTTTGTGAATAAAGTTTCCGAATTTAGAAGTGACAATTTGAATTTATTTGATAATATTAACCCTTAAACTGATAATAAACAAACGTGAACTAGTTGAGAATTCTCTGGTAAATATTTGAGTTATAGTTTGATTAGTGTAGCTCATGTATCACTGAAGAGGACGACCTTGTCGTTGAAACGCGTCTGATACTTAGGCGTATTTTTTTGTGAGAATTGTGTTCACGTTTGTTTATTATCCTGTATAATTTTTCTCATAAGTCAAGCTCAACATTTAATATCATCATGATGACACTGGAAGTCCCTCTGGATATCATTTTTTTTACCAAGAAAATATCAAATAAAGCTTACGATTTGTATATGTGTTTTCTAATGTAAACAATGGATTTTTAGTTTATTTTTGGACTAGTTGCTATGATTAGAAGACTCAAAAACTTTGGAGTTATTGAAGCTTAAATTTCTTCTATTTTTATCATAATTTGATTTATCAGTGTTAACAGAGAACATTGGGACTGGCCTAGGCCTACTAGGTTAGAGTTTATATGTGAAGAAATATTTATAGGGCTAACCTCATTTGCACTTACAGCTACTATATTTATACTAAAACTACCTAAATTAATTTCAATTGTATTTACATTACATTTATCACAATCACTGTATTTATCACTTTTATCAACGGCCAGACATTTTTTACAGCTATCTGTATAGAATCCCAGGGTTATTATTGTGGTATCTGCAAAGAATCCCAGGCCTAATTTAGAAATTTTGCAGCGTTTCGTTAAAAAAAAATCCATAACTCATTATTTATTAATCAATTCTTATGATTTTGTTGATGTTTAGTTTGTTATTAACTCCTCTAAAACATCAAGTATTGTATAAAAATATAATAATGGAAAAAATATATTGTAAAATAAAAAATGATACTCAAAAAGTTCTTCTGAAAAAAATTTCATGAATTACAGAGGAAAGAGATGGCAAAAAAAAATTCCTGGGCCCACTAATATATACATATTACTAAAATCCATTAAAAAATGAACACATACCAAATTTCATAAAATTATTTTCATAAACAACACAGTAAGAATGTTTTTGTAATAACACATTTTCAGTTTTTCACTGAGGCCTTCATCAACTTATATTAGAATGTAATTTAAAACACAATTATGTTTCACAAACAACTAACTGCCGATAGCTTGTTTTCCCCCAATCATTTTGATATATATAAAGTCTACCATAGTCCTTCTATTACACAAAATAACCTTAACATTCTAAATGTCTGAAAAAACTGATGTTGGGATTCTACGCACATACTCGAACATCCATATATACGGACTTCTGGGAACAAAAGGGTTAATATAGACTCATTGTCTAAATTTTACAATTCTTTATCATCTGACATCTTTAAAAAAAAAACAATATACTATGAAACTACAAAAATACACAGCCTTGGTAAACCATCTCCACCAACATGAGAGAAGATTATTACTATAACAGACTAGAGGACCTCCCTATATGCCATGAAAAAGCAAGAACCAGATGACTACTAGTTCAGAATAAAAGAACTAGTAACTCTGCTGAAAAATCTTAGCAGGGATGGTAAACAAGTATAGTTCCAATGCGTCCCATCCTACTGTTGAATAGATGGAAATGAAGAGCAGACAGAATAGCCAAATAGGCAGGAAATATGGGGCCCATTCTCTTCCCTCAGTATTACCTCAAGAAATGTAGAAGTGGCACCAATTTGGTTAAACGAGTGATATTGGATCCATGGATGGGCAGAAGAAACCTATTCACCTTACAAAAAGAACCAAACGACCTAGAAATGAACCGTGGTGTAACTAGAGCCATCGCCATATTTTCGGCAAGAGAACGGATGTGACACACCGTAACTCAAGCTTATCACCATCAGTTCAACCTGAGTGAGTCTCTCCTTTGTCTACGTTGCCGAATAGAAGAGGAGACCATAGAACATATTCTGTTGAAGGATATCCTAAAAAATAAACAATTTTGGACTCTGACACCGAACTATCGGAGTCAACGACCGTGGATGTCCGTAACAAGAAGTAAGTAAGTAATATCTAGTAAACACATGTGATGGAAACAAAAGTCAAATCATCCGAGTTGCTACTAACATCATCCAAATATTATAGAAATAAAATCATAAACCAACTTTGCACAATTCCAAAAATTAGTAGAGAACATAGAATATAAAAGAATGTGTCACAAATTTAGAATAACATAACATAAAATGCACAATAGGCCAGATACACACTAATATATGATGGTTGGCTTATAACGGACTCAAAAAGCCAACATGAGAGTTGAAAAGGTTAATGTAATTTTCTTTTAACATTGAGTGCCCGTTGCACAAACTGTGGATATTTCCCCAATGCCAAACTATATATGGAGAGGGGGGGACACAAGCTCCTCTTCACTGCAACCCCTTTGAATCTATTGTGAAAGATGGCATTAACTATAATGCAAGTGGAAATACCCCAGGAAAAAGACCAGCCTGGTACTTCTGGAAAACTCAAAATAAACAGTACAAAAATATTACACAAATTTTTTAACTCATTGATTCCCAAAACCAAATAAAACCTATTCATCTTCCAAAAATGAAAATGAACCAAGGCCACTGTATTTGAAAACATATTTATATATTTAAAAAAAGGATTAAACTTGTTTTGTGCCATAAACATGTCCTCAGATTTAGTCAGTTATATCTGAACAAAAATAAATATATTAGTTTTAATTTTGCACATTTCTCTAAAATTTGAACCAAATCACAAGATTCGATTTTGAGAAATTACATCTTTTATAACAGCTTATTTTTCACTGATAACTCATGAACCAGCATTTTATAAGAAATAGCGACCAATATGTTTTCTTCAATTCCTTGAGACTACGCTTGAGCAAAATTGTATCAACATAATTAAAGCCGATTTTGAGAATAAAATAATTTCGTGTTTTTTCCTTAAAGCAGTACCCCAAATTTTGAGCCTAAAAATAAAAAAAAAACAGTCCTGAAATATGGTCAGTAAAAAATGGTGCCAAAATACTGGTAAAAGTAAAAATGGTTAGTATCAGTGAACATTTCATAGTCTAACAAACTTTTATGCAATAGATATTGTATTTGGAATAGTTCAGTTTCTATAATGTAAATTCAAATTCATTAATATAATTATATACAATATAATACAATATCCACATATTTACCCTTCAAATATTTTTTTTACATTTTCCAAGTCATAAACCTGTTTGATTCGGACAGGGCAGTGCTCAGTTCTGTTTGGTTTCTCCAGTGCTTTGGCATACAGGTTGCAAACCCTCAGTCTAAACAAAGTACAAAAAATTTGAATATAACTACTATAGCTTTTGGACTTATTCAGATCAGATTTTAAATAATCTTTATGTCACAACTTTTAAGAAGGGAGAAAATGTAAACATAAACAAAATTATCATTAACATAGTTAAACAAAAGAATTGTTGAAAGAAAAACTGTGCCAGTTATCATCGATTTATAAAAGAAGAAACAAAGAGCATAAAATAAAGACCCCTATAGCCTTGGAAAAACATGTTGGGACTTCAAAAAATTATATAATAAAAAGAAGAAAAAAAGGATTTGTATCTGCGGATTTAGGAAGAAACACAGTTACCTGTTTTGGGTTGAAACTTGGACTGATTGAAAGAGACAAAGGATACCCCAAATACAGCTGGAGTTCTCAGAATTCCGGTTGAAACAGTTTCATGAAAATAATATTGGAGCGGGAATTTAAAAACTGTAGATATACTGAACACACCCGATCAGGTAAGGGTTATGCTCTTGGCCCAAAATGCCACAAGTGCAAGAGGCAAGACAGATCCATTAACCCATTGCGGATCGCGAAACTTAGCGCCCGCCCGGGCCTAACGGTACGAGTTAATTCCACAAAACGGCGCGGCACCGGCCGACCTCGTTCGCTCGCAAATTCTACATGTTTTGTTGTTATGTACGTTACATAAACATAACACAGACCATATTAGACTACAACATAATTATATTATACTGCAAAATATATAAAAACTAATGTTACATACATAATATTTTACTTACGTTTTTTTGCGTGTACTAGCTGATTGATGTTAGCTGGATCAAATGTATTTCACAATAAATAATTACTTCTAGAAGGAAAAAATAAATAAATAAAAACTAAAATAAAATATAAAAAAAAAAATAAATAAAAAAAAAAAAAAAAAAAATTAAAAAAACTGTCACTTGAATAATGTCACACCTACGCAATAGTATTCGATCTAATTCAGACGATCGTAAATTATCCGCCATTTCACTAATATTTACACGAACGAAAAATAACACGACCGAACGCAAAGACTGAACTCCCCTAACTAGTCTCAAACAAATAAATTATTGTTATTGTTCGAAACAGAGAAATGTTATGAAGGAACTGTCACAGAGATAAGATAAGCGGACAACAAATTGATAAGCGCTCGACACATCTGAGTGCATTTTAACAGCAAACATTGACCTTAGATGACGCATTGAAAACAATACGTCAACGTCGTTGAGCTATCAGTCCACATGTGTGCGGGACGTGAACGCCACGTCTTTGATCCGCAATGGGTTAAGAAATAGCAGCATTGTTCAAAGAACTCCTCTTCAGAGGTTGGAACCAAGGATTCTGGAGGAAACCAAAACTTACCAAGTGAGCGTAAAAGACAGCCATTGACGGACGATCTACTAGAGAGCTCAGGGAAATCATCATAAATACAGGAGACGAGACCTAAAGTAAACTTTAGTGCATGGTGAGAGGTTTCAGATCAGCAGATGGATGTAGGGGCTGGTGGGGAGGAAAGTTTGAATAGTATGACGAACATGATTTTAGCTTCGAACAAAAATAAGATTGATATTCTGAACAGACAAACTAAGGAAACTGAAAAAAAAAAAAAACAATTAAATCCCAATAATTAAATGATAAAAATCTTATAGCAATCAGTTGGAAAACAGAAAAATGTCAGAAAACATAAAAAATGGTTTAGTTTATATAGGAAGCCTGGAAATTTTGCGTACCTGTAGAATATCATAATTGAACATGATATACAACTTCACTACAGGATCTAGGACTGTGATCACTGGAAGCATGAGGAATCTGACAGATAGACATACAGACTGGTTATGGACCTAGGCAAGTGGGTCAATAGAAACCACAGAGAAATGAATTTCAACTTAATACAGCCCTTGATGTTTTAACCCTTTTACCGCTGACGTCCTTTTAAAAGGACGTTTCGTAATATGGCTATATTTTTGGTTATTTAAGCGTATAGAGACGCCAAATATTTTTTCTAGGATGATTATGAACCTCTACATTCTTTATAAAATTATTAACTCAGATAATCCTCCTTTCTAGACTAAAATTTAAAAAATTAATTATTGAAGCGATCACTGAGGAATGGTTCGGCAGCCCCCACCCGGCACAACATACAGGTTTTGGTGATGAGCCTCTTTAGCTTTTAGCAGAAAATAAACAGAGTAATTGTTCAGTATGTAGTGCTCAAAGTACCCGTTCTGGAGGCAAAAGGAAGAAAACTCGTTATGGTTGCAAAAATTGTAACAAAAGAGTTCATCACATGTGCTTGACTAAGCTCAGGTGCTAAAAAGAGAAAGTGTTTGAACACAAATAATGTTGTACATAATAGTGTAAATATTTTTAGTTTCCAGTTTTTTTTTATATGTTTCTAGGTTACTTAATTACGTTTTACGTGTGTTAAAAAGCGTACAAACCCATACAACTAACTGTCCAAACATCTACAGAATACATCTACAGCGTCTGCATTATTGTATTTTTACATAAGGTAAAAATATGTTGTAAATCAATTTTTCCATGTTTTAGAAAATAGTTTATTGCTTTGTTGTTTATCATTATATTTTCTTGAAATTTTTTACAGGTCTCCATTAGTACATTTACTTTAATAAAAAAACAATTTTTATGTATAAAATACTTTTAGTTTATATTGATTTTCGAGTTCAAAATAAAAATTTCATTGTAAAAAAAAGTTTGGTTTTAGGTTTTAGTAATTTTTTAATATAAAAAATTGAATGAAACTTTGTTTTGATATGTTTATCCTATAGTATAGCTAAAAACAAAAATAACAACAAAAAAATTATTGTTCTAACTTCAATAGCATGGTTTTTAAGAACGATTTATATAGAGTACTACAAAAACCGTGATTTATATAGAGTACTACAAAAACCGTGGTCTAGGATAGTCAGCGCGCTGGACACGCAGCGGCCAAAGGGTTAAACAGTATTTGCATAAATTCAGGAAGCCTGAAAACTTTTACTGCAAAAGTTGTGGGCATGAAGACGACGACATTCTGCATGTATTGTTTGTTTTTGGGACATGAGAAGCAGATAGAAGTAGGCCGAAAAGGGAGATGGGGGAAGAGGTAATATCTGACAACATAGTATTTCTAATGTTTAAAGGTGAGGGTGATTAGAGGTTTGTAGAAACATTTATTACCAATTTAATGAAAGATAAGTAAGTCTAACTGAGATACTTGTAATACCAGATAAAGGAGAGAATTAAGAACGGCCCTGGATATCATTATATGGGCCCCAGACAGAGGTATGTTTTTCAATGGATAGTCATTGAGACATCTCCACATAATATTGCAGTGTGCATCCTGCGAAAGGTACATGATCCCACGTTTTTCACATCTCACGAAGAAAAAAAAAATTCACCTCATTATAAAAACGTAAACACTATTATTTAAAATGTTAGATGTATTTTTACCTCTTAGTATAATGGAATTGTGATATATCTTCCTCTCCTAAAGTAATTGCATCTATAATGTGGAATGCTGTCATCTTTCTTTGTGATTTTGATTCTCCACTTACTTCCTGAACCAGTTCTCCATACACCAATGTTCCTGGGCTGAGTTCAAGTTTACCATTATCTACTTTCATCCAATATTTACCTCCAGATGATAGCCTGAATACTTTATTTCGTCCGAGACCTGAAATATTACAAATGCATTCATCATAATATATGTATTTGAATGTAGTCTTTTAGGACTGTAATATTAATAATTAATTACAGTACACTCAAAACTATCCCGCCTTAAATGTTTCAATTTAACTGTAACAGCAGTAACTACTTGTTGAAACTCCATAATAAGGATAAAATAAGCACTAAGCTACAGTTTCAAATGTATTTATTAACTTATTTAGCTACAATTGTTTCGCCTTGCGGCATCTACGGGCTAATTGTAATAGTAAACCTAAACAAAGTTAACAGTACAGAGAGACAGGTCCGGAAGTAACACAATGGAAGGGATAGCTGGAAAACCCAAGCAGGTAGGAAGGGGAATGGTTAACATGTTACACTATTGGTTTAAGAAGTGGTGAAGAGTTTAAAAAAATGTTTCAGTCAGTCAAACTGGATAGGAAAAAGCCAGAGCTGGATGTTGAGTGTAAGTTATTTTCTTTCCAATCAACACCTAAATTTGTGATAATTAACCCTGCAACCGTGGAATGTTAAAGGTTTTGTAAAAGTTTTGTTTTCTTAAAAATTCATAAAAAATATTATTTCTATACAAAACCTAACTTATAAGACATCATTTTTCTCAGAAAGATGCATAGAATTCGTCTATGTAATTAAAATGTTTTTTTTTTTTAAACGGTTTTGGAGTAAGTATGTTAGATGTCAAAAAATGAAGTTAACATTTTTCAGAAAAACCTGTATCATCCAAAATCAATAGCTTACCACCTTTTTTCAAGATATACAAAAGTTTTGTGTAATATTTGTGAATATATTTAGAAGAAAAAAAAATTGTTACATTTTCAAAAAAAAACTTTAACATTTTGAAATCAATGGTAGCGTGTGGGTTTTCGGCCGCTGGTCTGTGTTACGGACGTTAAAAAGATGTTTTTATAAAGATGTAAAATTGAATTAAAATATTGAGTTCACTTTATTAAGAAACCCACAGTACTGCACTGTACTAAATATTACAGTCATAATATAGAAAATACAGAAACATGCTGTACTGAACAGCAAATAAAAATACAGTTTTTGCAAATCAAAATTCTAACCTACAAATCTAAAACAAGGTCAATGGTAAAATATGAAATACACTTAAAAAGAGCTACAGTATTGAAAACTGTTTTGTACTGGTATTTTACCAATGAAAATTGAATTTTAAAACTAAGCCTACTTCATCAGAGTTTTCTGCTTTACTGAACTGGCCCGCTTCTTTGCAGCACAGTAGCAGCAGCCCCCCCCCCCTCCGCTCGCTATGGTACTGTGCAGTGTATAATCCTTAAATTTTAACTTTAACTTGGATACTAAAGAAATGGTTGTTTTACGATTTGAAATATGAAAATAAACCGGGAGATTCATAATTGGCCTATAGAGAAGACCACGTGAGTCAAATGAATAACTGAAAATAAATATTAAAACAAGGGTAATAAAAAATTCAAAATAGATTTCCAAAATATTAATTTGAGGTATAAAATGTTAGTTGTAAGTTGTAATAAATTTTTAAGTGATATATTGTGTTGTGAGAATGGACAGGACATGTTATATGGATGGTTTAAGTAGTGTCCGTGGTGCAAAGTATGTGAACAGTTTTTTGCTGACTTTGTAGATCTGAAAAGGACGCTTAATTGTGAGATCTAGAGAAGCGAGTCAGTCTGAGGGAAACGTTTAAGATGGTAGGATGTGTTGTTAGAACAGTCTGAGGCAAACGTTGAAGATGGTAGGATGTGTTTTAAAAGAGTTGAAAGGTGGCATCTGACTTTGTCAGACGTATTTTCTGTTAGAAGAGGTTTAAGGACAATGTAGTGTAAATGTTTTAAGAGTTGAAAAAGAACGTTTGAGTTGGTAGGATGTGTTTTTAGAACGTTCTTAAGGTGGCATCTGACTGAGTCAGACGTATTATTTTTGTTAAAAGATATTTATGGACAATGTAGTGTAAATGTTTTTTAAAACAGTCCCAAAGATACATCAGGGATAAAGTGAATAGAAGGGACAGTTTGAAAATTAATTGACTGTAGAGTGTGTAAGAAAATGATGAACACTTTGAATAGGACTGTGAATTTGAAAAGACAATTTGAGATCGTCAGCGGGCTAATTATGTCTGCAATGAACCTGCACTTCAGGAACGAGGGCTGCTCACCACAAAGGACATTCACCATGGAAATGGCTACCATGTGGTAACAAAAAATGATAGACAATTTTATATAAATTTTTGTATATAAAAGGACCAATGATAAAAAATATGTTAAAATTTGTTTAAATAAATAGTTGTAATGTAAGAGGTAATTTAAAAAAAGGATTTAATCTAACTTCTAAATAAAAAATAATATAAATTTTTAATATATGAGAATAAAGAAGCTCATAATAAATATAATCAGTAAAAGTTGCAACTAATTAAAGTAGAATCATTAAAATGAATTTTGGTCTCTTCAAGACAGGATAATTTTTAATTTACGATATAAATAATTTCAGATAATATACTAAAGAATGTACATATATGAATATATATATATATATATATATAAGAAGGAATATATATGTGTATGAATAACTATAATAAATTACCATATTTAATTTCAGCAGAAAAAACAAGGATTTTTATTTACCAGACCACCACTGTTAGTACACTTTTAAAAGAAGAACACGACCCTGAGATTATTTTAATTCAAAGTAAATTTGTATTTTTTCAAAATTGATGAGTTAATTCCATCTGGCGCCCATAAGCTGAGCAATTAAAAAAAAAAAATTCTTAATGTTAAATAGTGTCAATTTTAAAATTAATCAGATCAATACATTTAAACCCCCTTTATTTTTATATATTAACAAGTGTACAATCACTCGGTTAAACCGGAACCTCAGTTAGTCAGGGCTCGGATAATCGGGGCCCTACTGTACTGAAATGTGGAAACTTTTTAGAAGCAGGACAGAGAGATTTGACCTAACATAACATAAGAATTGACAAGCAGTCACAAAAAAAAAAAAATAAATAAAAAAAAAATTTATATATATTTTCTGAACCTTGTAATAATGTATTTCACTACTCTCTCACCGTCCTAACAGGCATCGTAGATGTATATACATATATATATATATATATATATATATATATGTATTATAAAGTCTCCACTCTCTTTGCTGATGTCCGTTTTATGGCTCTACCAGATCTCATAACTATTCTAATATCACGTTTTTCTTGGGAGGTCAGGGTTCAAAAAAGTATTTTTGACAATAACTTTGTCATTTCTTATCGCAGAGAGATGGGGTTGGCACAATTACATGCAGAATTGAAATCTGCAAAATTTTATCTAATTTAGTGTATTAAAAGTTGAATTACACAAGAGATGTGAACAATAAACTGTTTAAAATATCCGCCATTTGAGATTTTTTGAATTTCAATAAGGTTCTATGTGAACACTACAAGTTTCATGCTCCTATACTAATTGTGTATACACTAACAACGATGGACAGACAACGTGTCAAATAATTTTCTTCGGTTTCCTGAGACCATAAAACATGAAGAAATGACCGTAAAACAATAGAGAATGACATACTTTTTATACTGAGTAAGTAAAAAAGGAAAGGAATTAGAATTATGTATACGAGCATTTGGTTATTCAAAAAGAATGAACTGATATCATAACATAAAATTTTAAGGTTAATTAATACAAACACCTATGTAATATCAAATCATAATTATTCTATTCATAATCAATTTTATTTCCTGTCTTACAATGTGACCACCAGAAGCAGCACAGGCAATATCTAGACGATATGAGAATTCTTTGCAGACGCATAGTAACAAGTCTCGATTCAAAGTGTTATTATTTGATGTTTAAGGTCATCGATGTCAGTGGATAGCAAATAATGATGAAAACCGAGGTCTTTTACATATTCTAAAAAAGAAAAAAAATCACATAACTTAAGTTTGGAGATCTCGCAGGCCGTGCACATAAAGAGCAAGCTCTTGAGGCTTCTTTTCGATCAATCCACAGTTGTGGCATATTTTCATTTACAAAAGCTCATACCATCAGGTGGAAATGAGACGGTGTTCCATCTATTTGTAACATAATGTCATCTAAATCTGCTTGAAGTAATGGAATAATCAGTTTCTTAACTAGTTAAGAAAGCTTTGTTATTAAAGGTATTTTCCTCAAAGAAAAAGGGATTATAAACTTTGTTTTTCAACACTAAACTGAACATAGTTACTTTAGAGGAATTTATTTTGTGCTCGAGCGCTTCCTCTTGTAGTTATTAAGTGGCTAAACAAGCTGCAGTCTGTATGGTTTCATATTTAGATGACTTTTAACCATTAGCCAGATAATGGGTTGCGGGATAACAAGCTGATGGATAACTCGATTTGTGGACTTTCGTGGGCTATGCTGAAACAAATTATGAATTTTCTTCCTTTGTCCCTCCAAAACTCACGGTTGACCAGGACTTTACCTTTTACAGAGACACCCAGTCTCTTCGAACTGTTAAAACCGTTATCGAATATTCTTGGGAGTTGGCGAATCAATGTTAATTTGTCTTTGAAAACTATGCTACGCTGTCACTACCAAAATTGTTTTCACAAACATGAGAACACAGAATGCTTTTAATTGTTGATTTTGGGCGTGGTTATGGATCAGTTATTTGAAACTTAGAAATCTACTCTTTCAAATGACACGTGACTCATTTCTTGATAGCTCTATTAAATGGATAAATTGAGTTATGAAATCTGTTCATTCTTTTTTAACAACCCTGTATATATGATGCAGAAATAAATTACTTACCAAGAAAAAAGGAACATTCATTCTTGTTGCCCATAGGTATACAATGCCAGTCATATATTGATTTGAAGGAATATTCAAGGTCAGCCGTAGAACACAAAACGTCTCCTGTACTTGTTAGGAATTCTACAATCAAAAATAAATCATATTAATTATTAAATGGCACATAACAGGCCCACTTACTGATATACACACAGTATACAATAAATATGGTCAAAATCTATTATATGACCCAATGTTAATACAGTACTTTATTAAATTAGGTTATGAATAAGATAATAAAGAACATCAAATGCTGTTATTATGAACCAAATTTAATACAAATATACAGGAGAGCAAAGAATAACAAACAAAAGTAATGTTCATTACAGAGGCCAATACACTGTAATATGTTCCAATACAGTTTTTAATAGATTTGCATCTTTCTGAAGAGTCTTTTGTTAAATGAATTTGTATAAATAGCTATACAGTAGCTTGTCTATTGGAGCGATGACGCGGCTATCTCTCTGATCGAGAAGATAACATAAACCTAACTAAATTTAATAAAGTATCAGGTGAACCAAAAATTAGGCAACCCAGTAATTAATAAACTAAAAAAATCATTATTAATGTAAATAATACCGGGTTTCAGAACTCCTGTCGGATATTTTAGGGGATTGTTCCTTGGGTCAAGATAAACATAAAATATCGCAAAAACATATGTCTAAAACTATTGGTTTTCCAGATATCCGCCATTTTGATTTTTTATAAAAAAACATTATAACTTTAGAAATAGACAAAATATTGAGTTCAGATTTGGCATACGCATTTGTTATGTTACGTTTTACACGTACAGTATACCAAAAACTAATAATTTATTTCATATAATTTTCAAAATGGCTCCCATTTATAAACTGTTAACTTTATCAAAAGTTTCCCTTTTTAAATACAAACCAAAAAGATTTTGAATTTTTACTGTAGCTCGAAGGATAGTCAAGTTATTTTGGTATCTACAACATATTTGTATAATATAATGTTGGAAAATTTACAGGGAATAAACATTATAAATCACAAGCGGAACTAATATCACAAGCAGAACTAATATCACAAGCGGAACTAATATCACAAGCGGAACTAATATCACAAGCGGAACTAATATCACAAGCAGAACTAATATCACAAGCAGAACTAATATCACAAGCGGAACTAATATCACAAGCGGAACTAATATCACAAGCGGAACTAATATCACAAGCGGAACTAATATCACAAGCGGAACTAATATCACAAGCGGAACTAATATCACAAGCAGAACTAATATCACAAGCAGAACTAATATCACAAGCGGAACTAATATCACAAGCGGAACTAATATCACAAGCGGAACTAATATCACAAGCGGAACTAATATCACAAGCGGCCCGACTGTGTATTTACGATCCACATGTATTCTTACCTTCGGCAAAAATTGTAAATACGTGGCCAAAAAGCCTGCTTTTTAGTGTTCAAGTTTAATTAAGAAAAACACTAAATATGTATTGAATACAGTACGCACATTGTAGAGTTACTGGTTTTAAAACAATACTGTACTTAAAGTAATTAAATATAAAAATTTAAGATTTGACAAAATAAGTAAGAATTAAATTTAAAATGAGCAAGAATTAAATTTAAAAACTAAATATCAAAATCGTTATTCAGACACTTTTGATTAGGACGGCCCTACCTGACTTAAAAATGTCTCTTGTGTTGTTTCCTTGATTCAGCTCTTTTCCTCAAATACTTGTGAATTATACATAAATTTATTAGTTCTACAAAGATATAGTTCTTATTTGACTCGGCAAAGTTTATGAATTTGTTTAGAAGCTTCATTCTATGAGACTATAGAATGAGTTGTATTGCTCTCTTCTTCTTCTTTATCAGATTTAACTTCTGGAGCTTGCACTTCTGTGGATTCACAAATCTTTTGATTATTTTCCCCTATAAATTTCCATCAACTCCAACACTGTCACATTGCAGTCAGAATCCAAGAGACCTAGTACAGAAGAACTCCTGGAGAAACACTTGACATTTTGTATCACGCCTTGATCCATTGGCTGGATTAATGAAATAACATTTGCTGGTAGAATAGTAACAAAATTTTCCGCAGAAACCAAGTCTAAAGCAGAGGGGTGAGCCATACCATTATCCAATAATAAAACATGTTTGCTGTTTTTCAAGTATTCCAAGTATCGTAAAATTGTTTTTCACTTCTGGCACGAAATAATGGAAAAATCAGTTCTAAAAAGTTCTGCTGTCATCCATACATTGCTCAGAATGTTGGAATGTACAGTTTAAAACACATTTAAAAACTCTTGGCTTTTTGTATTTTCCAATGACAAAAGGTGTTAACTGATGGTCACCAGAAGTAGTTGCACAAAGTAAAACTGTCAATCTGTCTTTGTTTTTTTTTTAAACCCTTAGCACATTTTTTGTCTCCTCCTGCTAGGATTGGGTAAACAATGCCACAGTAGTTTGTCTCAACGGCATTGTAAATTTGACTTGGGGGTTAAATTATGCTCCGCAACAATGTACTATTCAACTGCATTTTCATTGGCTGATCTAGTTCCACTGGTCACATCTACTTTACGGATTCCATGCCAAACTTTAAATTTTTGAAGCCAACCATAAAAAATACACATTCTTTACACCTGGCAAGTCTATCTCACAGTGAAATTGATTTGCTTTTTCAATTACCATAGGACTGGTCACAGATTAACCTTCTGATCTTTGTGCATTGAACCAGTTGTATAAAATACTGAATAGCTATTTAGGATTTTACTCAATGTTTTTTTTGGTGTTGCAGCCTGACCAGCAAAATATTTTATTATTTCCATATTGCCTTCCGAACTACTGATATAAATAATTAGTTAACATACCTTAATGTCAAAAGTAGTTCATTATTCTTAATAGTAGCTACAGCTGTTTCGCCTCAACATAAGGCATCATCAGGCTACTACTTTTGACATTAAGGTATGTTAACTAATTAAAATATTTTAGTTCATCCTTTTGTTTTTATATTGTAAATCATCGATGAGCCTATATTGCAATTACGTATGATACAGTTTGTGTTTTCATCACAAACAGTTTGTGTTTTTCAAGACATTTAATGATATCCAGTTTGTGTTCGATAGTAAGAGTCACATGTTTGTGCTTATTACTTGTACTGGTTGAACAACTCGGCTTAGAGAACATTTTAGTGTTAGATTTAACATAAAAGTATGACTAGATTATTAAAGCTAAACTAAAGTACACTAATACTTAACAAATAATGTTAACAGAAAACAATAACAACAACAGAGTACAGTACGATGATGCGATGTGTTTCAAGACTGACAGCAGACTGAGAAAATGTTGGTTAGCGACCAAGGCAAACGCTTGCCTGATACAATGTTTACCGAGCAATACCGAGTCATGTAGGATGGAATGTGCCGAACCATCAGATGCTGGATTTAAAGAGTGTCTACTGTAATTGTGTATATTAATCACTACTTTTTTTATGTTAGCTAGGACAAAGCGGGCCTTGTTGATGTGTAAGGTATATATTACATCTCCACTCGTTTCGCTCGTGTCAGTGTCTCAGCCCTAAAGAACCTTGAAGCTCTACACATGTGAAGGAGTCTCTACTCACTACCATCATGTTGTTGACTTGGTTCTGCTGGATTTCGTAAATATATGATTATCTTAGGAGGTTGGGGTTAAAATAAAATTACATTTTTGACAATAACTTCGCTATTTGTCATTGTACAGAAATGGTACCTGTACATGAGGGATTGGAATCTCCATTTTGTAACTAATTCAATGTGTTATAAGTTGAATAACACATGAGATATGAACAAAAAAGCTGTTTTCAATGATAGCCATTTTGAAATTTTCAATTAGATTTTTCTGAATTTCAATAGGGCACTATTTATTTTTAATGAACACACTAGTCTTCTGTAACAAATTACATGTTCCTATCTTAATAATTTTTATGGCCGCTAGCTTACTTACAGACGACATCAATGAAAGACGGACGGGATCTTGAAAATAATTTTTTTAGTTCTCTGAGGGCCATGAAACGTGAAGATCAGCCAAAAAATGGAGGGAAAAATTTTGGACAATTACCAACCTTATCGTATACTGAAAGTAAAATGTCATCTAATCCTGCTGTACTCCAGTCAACTTACTTGTTCCATACTTCTTGAGTATACTATCAGTAACTTCTTCAGGAACTCTTTTGTCAGCCCGTCTGGCTCTGTCAGGTACATTCCAATAAGTTAAACATGATTTGCGGATTTCTGCTTGTCTTGATTCCAAAAGGCTTGTATCACGACAGAAAGCTTGTAATTTAATAAGATTGACAATTTGGCGTTCACCAAGCCTAAAAAAAGAAAAGTAAAATGTTACAATATTAATAGTTAATAAACAGTTTAGTAAAATATCCACATTTATTAACTATTTTCTAACTGATAGCCTAAATATTAATTAAATTAAATTTTATGATGTACGAAGGCTGTTCAGAAAATTAAGTCAGTTTCTGACTGGCACGATGAGGAGTGGCAGTAATGGTGTGATTTTGTGCAGCTGTGTTACCTAACTAAGATAGAGTCAGGCAATGCGCATGGAAAGGTCGGTTAGCATGTTCTCGCGCAAATACTGTTGTTAAAATGGGCCCTACCATTAAAAATATCACCGATTGTGAAGAATTGTATTTGCGTTTGTTTCTTTATCATATTACAATTGAGTTTAATTTACACTGGTCACAAGTCAGTTCTTATAATGTAACTACAACTAAACTCAACACATTTATTTTATCCCTAAGTACATGGTGTTATTCATTTCTGTGGGCAAAGAACTGTATAAGAGTAGATATTTATTGAAAATTTTTTGTGGTGTATGTAAAGAACATTATGAGTTAGAAAATAGTCCCTTTTTTCCAGGATGGACGGACTAATGTTCACGACGAAGAAAGAAATGGACGACCATGTGAAAGATGAACTTGTTGAAAAAATGAATGAGAAAATCCGACAAACTGGCTTTTAAAAATTAAGGAACTATCAGACCTTTCCATTAGGTGTCAAGAAGGTTTTGTATGAAGTTTAACTGATAACCTAGGTTACACCAAGTTTTGTATGCACTGGGTACCTATGACCATAAAACCAAGATCATGGGTATGGCGCTAACTTTCCTTTTGTATTACGATATGGAAGGTGGTGATTTCCACAATGATATTGTGACAGGCAACGAGGAGTGTGTCGTATGTCAACGTGGAGACAAAAATCAGTCCATAGAGTGGAGTTGCAAAAGCTTACCATGAAAACCTCTAGTGCTAGCAAATTTGTACTCCTGGAATGAAGTACTACAATTAAATCTACAGTTACTGTACACTTAAAAGAAGCTGAGAAGAGCCATTCAGAACAAACGATACAAGATGTTGTGTTTTCGCATGACAACTCACGTCCACATGCACACAATGGGATAGTTTATAATAGGAGTTGTTGAACTGCCCTGATTTGGCTTCATTATCACCTTTTTCCTAACATGAAAAAATGGTTAGGGTCACATCGTTTGAAACCTACGAGGAGTTAAAGGGCAGTGTTAACACATGGCTTAACTCATAGGAGATGGAGTTCTATGACAAGGGTATTCAAAAATTAGATCGCCGATATGACAAGTGCCTTAAATATAGAAAAAAATTAAGTGAAAATTAGGCAAGAGTTGTAATTGTAATTTGTATATAATAAAAAACTTCTAATAAAGTTTAAGTGTCTTTTTATAATAAAACGAATCTTACTTTCTGAACATTACATGTAAAGCTTAATGGAACTACTTCCTGAAAAGAATACAAATTGATTAATACTCTCAGGAAACCACTCATAAAGTCATAACAATCCAAATAAATGGTGCAAAAGCATTACAGAAACTTTCTCTCTCATCCATCCCAAAAATTAAATCAAATAAAAGCCAACAGAAACTAGACGTCACTGTCTTTTCGGTAGTTGTCAATGATAAAGTGAAAATCAACCATGGATGCAGTCTTTGCAATTATTCCTAAACTGTATTTTTTTTTTTTTACTCACAGAAAATACTGCCAGAGAGATGTAGAAGCCAAACTTAAACAAAAATGTAATCTTGATAAACTACTGAAAGATGTAACCTTTTGGAGACTGGCCGCTCTTATTTATGACAGACCATGTAGTTGCACCTTATATCAGATACACAAACAAGAAGTAGGAAATATATATTTGTTTTTTACTTGTGATCCTGCATAAGGATTCAAGTTATTAAACTACATATTGAGACGGTTTGGGAAAAGCCAAAAGTCTCAAGTAAATTTAAAGCAGTTTAAATTCCCGCGATAAAGCCATATAGATAAGGGGCGAGGAGGGACAATGACGTCACGCCAACAGGTGCTAGACACTGCATGTTGGTACGTGAAAAGTCACTCTGCCTCGTTTCTTATTCTATTAAAATACTAAATTATTAAAATAAATAAATGTTCAGTAGAATCAACCGATAAATAATATCGAAAAATAAATTTAGAATCACTTAAAACAAAAAAGTTATTCAAGTTTTTATAGGGGCTCAAAAACCTAAAATTTGGAAAAAACTTAAATTCAAAATTCAAAAAACGTAGAGTCATAACTCAAAGGGGAACTAACAATAATCATAAATAAAAAATATGAATTAATAATAATAAACAGGTGAGAATGGACTTAGAAAGTCATTCTTGGGGAGTTTTTTGGAATTTTTGAGTTGAAGGGGGGATTAATTAAAAAATAATAATATGTACTATTGAAGAGACCACAATAGGGCACAATAATATGTACTTAGATTCAAATTTGAAAATAAAATAAGGGAGATATAATAATTACAAGAAGTAAAACTTTAAAGCCCAAAAGCGGTTAAATTTGAAGTTAAAGGGGAGAAATAACATTGTAATTATAGATATCTATTATGTAAAAGTGTAAAACATCAAAGCAGAAATGATAATATATAATGGGGGGGTTTTTATGAACAAAAACTTATACGATAAAAACTTTGGGACTTCAAGGACGTATAACTCGAGAACCAAGCGAGCTACGTGAAAAGTACAAACAGAGTTTTTTGTCATAGTAGAAGAGGAACAAGATTTCGTCATAGTAGAAGAGGAACAAGATTTCGTCAAAAGAATTTTGAGAAAGGACTTATCTCAAAATTTGAAAAGAAGAAAAACCGAATTTCGGGAAAAGGGCGATAACTCGCGAACGAAGCGCAGTAGAACGATGAATCAAGTTCCACAAGACCCACAAGATGGAGAGGAAGAAGAATCCGAAAGGAACTTTAAAATCGGTTCGAGCGTTCGAAAGTTATAGCAAGTTGAACGAAAAAACGACCAAAGTCGAGATTTTCATGAAAAATCCTGTAAAGTGGCGCGCGCACCCTCAGTAGGAATCTAAAGTCTGAACCATCATATTGCCAACTTGGATCACAGATAACGCTAAAGAATAAATACAATAAATTATTATTTAAAAGTTGTTTTAATTAATAATAAAGGAAGAAAACTATTCATTAGTCAAAAAATATGACTAATAAAATATATAGTGTAAATATTTCAGACCAAAAGGGCCTGAAAACACGTAATAAGAAGAAAATACCTTTTTCCCTAAAAGGGAGAAAAATTGGCTCCAGGTAGTGGATTAATTCCCACTAAAAGGGAGACCATAATTTATCCATCGAAAGAAGGATACTTTTGATTTGGAATCGACGCAAGGTGGACGTTTCTTCTGCAACAGACTCCGAGCTGAGAGGAAAATTCAACTGTCACTCTACTTAACTGGACTTAGAATAATTTCTACTCCTATCGAACTTCAAGGCAACTTAGAAGAATTCGAGACCAGCATTCAACTACATAGCAGTTTACAGACTCTGGACCGAAAACATCATATCAACATCAGTCTAATTATACAACAAATTCCAAAACCAACTAGAACTTCTAATAAAGTGTGAAGGTATCTTATACTTAAGGAATAATTCGCAAATATTAACTTCATTTCAAATATAACGTCATTAGGGGAATTATTAAAAATTAAATTCATTGTTATACTTCTGCTTTGGTGTTGTAAATAATTAATAATTAAATACGACTTTTTCAGTACAGGAAAAACTGTTTGTGGTTCTGTCTGAAAAGAAAGCGTTTTTATTTTTGTTTAGAATATAGAAAATATTCCATTGGTAAATTTTGTCAAATATATAAATCGTTGTGTTGTTGTTTAATCAATTTTTGTTGTTATTAAAAAAGTTTATGAATTCTACATTTTTACTGTGCTAAAAAGAAAAGAATATATAAATAATTCATTTCTAAATTTTGTTGTGTTTTCTATATATATCCATTCTGTATATGCTATTAACCTTGTTTAAATATAAATCTTATATGTGTGCTCTGGTAATATAATTTGAAAATTTTAAAAGTTATCATCAGAACTTAAGAGCCGATTTCTCCCAAAAGGCACGACCTTAGAGAGAGAGAGAGTGTTAATTTTAAAAAAGAGTCAAATAATCGAGCGTTGAGATAAAATTCAGGGAATTTTGCGTAAATTAAAAGTTAGTAAGTTTATAAGGACAAGCTCATACTTACTAGAGCCAAGTTTTGCAATATCTTTGATTGTATAAAAGGTAAAAGTGAGCATCTTGGCCTTGCCCGCGCTTGCTCTGAGCAGAAAGGTGGTTCGCCCTATCGGTGGTGATCGTACAGCGAGTTTAAGAGTTCGTGGTAAATAGCGTTCCAAAAAGGGACGTAAGAATCTTAAAATCGTGAGAGAGTAGTGTGGTAAGTGGCGTTCCAGTGTAGGGTGAGAGGAACTCAACGACCACGAGCGTAGCGTGGCAAGATATCACTAAAATTTGAACAAAATCGGAAGAGTCGATTTTGAGAAAATATGTTTTATTACAATCGTATGGCCGATTTTTGTTTTACTGATAAATCACAAACCAGCATTTTTTTAAAATGCTGACCAATATGTCACCTTAAACACTACCTTGAGAAAAATTATTACAACCAATTTTTAAAATCTTCGTAATTTTGTGTTTTTTAATTTTTATGGCAGCTACCCCTAAATTTTATTGATTTTCCCACTCTTAATGATTACAAAATGAAAGTAAATTCTTTTGGTATAATATAACTTCTTTTATTTATGCACCAAATTTTCTTTTTTATTTTCTAAGTTTACCTTAGTTATTAATACTTACACATTATTCGACTGAATAATATAATCATAGAAGTCTCTATCGGCCATGATCTCGTCGAGTGAAACAATCTGGGTAATGTCCTGTTTGCTGTAAGAACCAAGATTATATAATTCTTCATTGACCTTATACATGTATCTCCTTATTGCATCACAGTCGTCTCGTTTCCATTTACATATTATGTATCTAAAAACCAAAAAACAAAAAAAAATATATTGGTATCGACTTCGAGTTTATATTTCATATATAATATATAGAATTCATTGTTTGGTAATACTCCATATCAACGAGAAGAAATTAAGTGATAAACACTAAGTTAACTTTATTCAGCTACATATGTTTTGCCGTTGATTGGAAAAATCTTTAGACTTACTAAGAACAGTAATGCATGAAATAAGATTAAAAAACACAGACAGTAATTTCCGTCAAAGTTAAAGCATAAAATAGGAAGGTTGTTTGGAAAGTAGCCTCCTTTCTTGTGCAGTGAGAAAAGTAGTGGTAGCAACACGTGCAATGCTCCTATGATGACATCTTCTTTAGCTCAGTACACACCCAGTTGAGGTAGTGGGAAGGTCGTGTTGCTTTTTTTTGCCTATAATAGCCTTTCAAAATTAGTACAATAAAAATCCTCATGAAATGCAAAGTACATGATGTGATAAGATTTCTGTTGGGAAACAAAATTGTCAGCAGCAGGCAACCATCGTGAACTGTGTGCTGCATAGTTCAAACAATAATAAGTGAATGTGTTGTGATTCAGTGGTTTTGTTTGTTTAAAAGTGGAAGAACAAACATTCACAATGAGGAAAGGAGAGGCAAGCAATGTGTAATCAGTGATGAACTTGTGTCAGAAAATGTATGAAAAGGTTTGTGAAAATCAGCAACTTTAAATCTTTGAACTTTCTGAATAATTCACACAAATTTTTCGGACTGTTTTATAAGAGGTAGTCACAGAAAATTTAGGGTACTGATACGTTTATGCTCGGTGGTTACTGAAAATTCATTCCAAGAATCACAAGGTTCTGTTTTAGATTTTCTTTCATAATACGACTAACGTGGAAAGAGAAGAACTGCCCACAATATCTCAGCGGAATTATGTGTAGCAAATGTTATGATTGTGTGTAAATGTTATGTTAAGATGTGTAAGATTTATATGCCATAAGATTTGACATTACCAACCAAGTTCTCCCACCAAAAGACACCTCTAAATGGAAATAGTTGTTAGGAAGCACGATTTGGCGTAGGTGTTGGTGATCCCCCCCCCCCACCCAATTGGACTACCAATCACAAACAAACTATCCCAGCTGTGATTCGCCCCGTACGAGGCTTTGAATATATGATTGCAATACGAGAGATGATGTAAGTTTTCT
This sequence comes from Aphrophora alni, assembly GCA_963513935.1. Classification (NCBI taxonomy): domain Eukaryota; kingdom Metazoa; phylum Arthropoda; class Insecta; order Hemiptera; family Aphrophoridae; genus Aphrophora; species Aphrophora alni. Next base: position 22,583,513 of record OY740778.1, read on the forward strand.
AACATCATATTTCGCCCAAGTCACATATTTAATAAAGTATTAACCCAACTTAGAAACCCAAAAATGTGAAATGTTACAGGATCTTGAGTCCTTATACCCCAGTACTCTAATCTAGGAAGCAGAAGCATACGCCTTCCAAAAATGTTACAAGGGGAGACTCAAAAAAGTGTTGGGTGTATCTTGCAAAAAGAAAAAGAATGGACAAAACCTATCCTTGTAAAACATGTCCATGGGAACCCGGACATTGGATAGTTAAATGTTTTGATGAATATTCCAAAAAAAAAAAATTACTAAAAAGACAATACAAATTTATCGGTGGGTGTGGTTCTAAATAACTTTTTAAAATTATAGTGTGTAATATGGCTCTAAATTTTATGAAACATTACACACATTATTTGTTTTCCACTAGTTTTGAGGGTGGGTGAGTTGTAAATAAACTTTCATTAAATTACAAATGTGTAAAATTGTTCTACATTATATATAAGAAACATTATTAATATAATTGTACTACTGTTAAAATGTAATTATTAACAATTATCAAGAATTCTACATGTGAGACTTCATTCAATGCAGTGTATTTAGCGTCTAAAATATAACAATCACAAAAAGGCTTATTTTAAAATTTTTTGACAAATCATAAAAATATAGTTATGTGTAAGAAAAAATGTAATAAAATTGTTTAGCATATTGGGGTACATTATTATAAATTTTTCAGCAGTGAATTTTTAATAGCCTATTACGATTTGATTTTCATTTGATATAAGACGAACAAGCATACCTTAGATTTGATGTCTATAATTTCTGTCCATAATACACAAGGAAAAACACTTATATCACAAAAACATCAAAAATAACATTTTTTTGGTTATAATTTTGAAACCTGTAGAGACGACAAAATTTTGAAAACAAAATATGTTCTACTTTAAGAGACCTTTAATTTTATATGCCCTCACAACCTACTTTGCGATTTGAAAATGTTAAGATATCTGGAGTTCAACCTCGAATTAATTTTTTTTTTTTTTGGAAAATTTGTGAAGAAGTAGCCTACCCATATTGAATCTAGATTGAAAAGAGATCTCATAAGCAATGTTTGGTAAAATATTGGTTTCTTGGAATAAAACTGTATTGTGATAAGTAAATAAAACTATACAAAACCAAAATTTTGTATTTTGGGGCCAACATCTTGAAATGGACAAAATAAGTCAAAACTTCCCCCCCCCCAAAATGTTAGTTTTAAAATGATGAACCACTTGAAATTTCAAAGTGGTTTTTTGAAGCACTGGTTTTAGAAAAACAAATTTTCCCTCGATTCTAAGTGTACAAATAGTGAGATTACTGTTGAAGTCAAATGCCTAAACTGATTTACTCGTTAAAAATGCCGCACGGGTGGTCTGTACAGCTGGTTCAATAGTAATAATTTCAATATACAAAATAAAAAGTTAAAATTATTCTATTTAATAGAGAATAACTTCAGCTCCTTGTACACTCACCTTTCTGAATTTGCAGGTCGACTTGTATTTGGTTTATGAATGGAGATCTTATTGAACGATCTGTACATGAGGTAAACGATGCCGACACTGAACGGAGAAAAGACATCAAACAACTTACATAGAAAATGACCACCAGTTCTTACGATACTGAGAGCAACAAGGCACTGACAAAGGTAAAGTTGTTTGGATAATAACTCTTGTATGTTTTCTTGTCCATCCACTGAGAAGCCCTACAATAATATTGATAAAATAAATTGTTTCAAATGATTGATTTTCTTTTCATGTCATTTGTTTAATAATTCCGCAACCATACACAACATAAAAGATATTAAATAAAACACTATTATAGAAAAAAAATTATAAACCAATACAAGAAATAAAACCTACAAAAAAAAACAATAAAAATAACATATACTTATTTATAATTTATGAAAATCAAGCCCACAAGGGGAAAAGTCTGTTCTTGGGTATGAATCATTACTAAAACATAAATTGCTTCCATTAATTACTAGTGCTAATGTGGATAAACTAATAAACAGTACAAAAATATTGCATAAACTTTCCTACTCACCCATCCCCGAAACCAAATAAAAACTTATCAACCTTCACAAAAAATGTTTTTTCAATGGATGTCGCCTAAACTGGCTTCACTTATAGCATAAACACAAATTATGCCTCAGCTTAAATTGTATTTCATTAAAATCAAACTTTTAATGATGCTTGCAAAGATCATTTTTGTTTCTACCAACTATTCTAGAACTGTAACAATGTTTTTACTTGCGATTTTGCCCAAAGATTTGGACCATTAATATCCATGAAATTGGTAGAGGCAATTATGACAAATTAGGTCATTTATAAAACTCTGTGACTGATTTTTTAATTTTTTTATTAGAGCTGATTTTGGGAAAATTGTAATTTTGTGGTTTTACTTATGCAGGTACTCCCAAATTAAGTGTTATCAAAAAATAATAAAGTCCCGAGATATGGTTAAAATATGCCCATATACCAAATTTGTTTAAAATCAGTACATATGTTTTGGGCGTGTTTCGTCTACACAAGACAAACTAGAGACACCATTACGAAAACCACTTTTTTAAACTCAAGGCAGCTCAAAACTAATATATCCGTATACAAATCGACATAAATTAACCCAACATAATTATCTCTATACAATACAAAGTATATTGTCTATTATCGAGTAGGGGAGCACAGAGGGGGTGTTCTACTATACATCTTTTGTCTAATTCTTTTTTGCTGACTTAACATGACATCATTTGGATTTGGAATTTCTAGAAGGTGTTTACCTTCGTCGACAGAAACAATATAAACAGTATAAACAATATAAACAGACAGGGTCTGAACAGTGTTGTCAGATTTATTTTTCTACGATTCAAACTAACAGGGTTGTCAGGTGGACCATATTATTTGTTTTATAATTTAAGTTCTTAACGCTAAAATGTTTTTATAATTTGACCATTCCAGACCATTTCATATAAAAATAATTTATTATGTGATTTATATATCTCGCTTTGAATATATCACACCTTGTTCCATATTAAGTCGTTAATCCAAAGTCCAATATTTCGCCAATAGGCTGATGTAATGGCAGATGAACTTTTAACATTTCTCACAACCAGGATTATCTACTGGTTACTGACGTCACAATCAGCAATTATCAGAAGATTTCTACTATACTTTGACTTATTACTATAGTCTATTTACTAACACTTCAGAGCATATATTCTTTCATCTATAGTGGAATCTCAATATGAAGTACCTCAAGACAACGAATTCCTCGATAGCAAGATTCTTGTTAATCCCCCGAGAATATCTCATAACACTTAATGATAAAAATACCCTCTATAGCCTGAATTATAAAGGCTAAAAACCTCAATAAAAAGACAAAAATATTTCACCATCTCAGAGCAATAATGATAAACCTTTATAAAATTTTCTCGGAGAACAAATTTTCTCAATACAGAACTTCTAGAAGATGAAGTCTAACTTTATAACACAAATTTCCCATGACCTGAACCTCAATATGACGAATGTTACTAAATAATGATTAAAAGTAGTCATGAAACTACTGAACCTGCTCTTGGTCATTTCTAGCAACCTACTCACACTCTGCTGTCAGTTTCTGTGTCGTTCTCTAATAATGTGTTGTTCTGTTGTTGATCTCACAGCAACAGTTTAAGTTAATGAGATATCAGAGAAAAGGAAAAAGTGTACTGGTTTAACTGTAGAATTTAAACTAAACGCATTGTGAAAACTATATCTGAACTAGATTGTGCTTTGGATCGTGTAAACTCTACTACACGTAGATAATCTAAAATTAATGACTTTTATGGTACAAATCAGGATTCTAGCTCCATGGAAAATATTCTTCACAGAAAAATGCTACAAGTATTATTTATTCATAAATTAAGACAGCACTTTTATTGACTTCTTTATATTATGTACCTTTTACTGACTGTATTATGTTCTGTGCCTTATAGGCCTATTTCCTTAAAAATAAAATTCTGTTTATACGTTTATCAAATGTGATTTATCTATCAGTAACAATATAAAACAATCCTGCTATTGAGGTGAAATATTAAGAAATTCGTGTTATAGACGTTTGTACAATATAATTATAAACCTTGATAGCACTACTTTTGTGTCATAACTTCAATACCGCCAAATCTTGATGTTTTAAATTCCTTGTAACATGATTTTGTTTAGAATTCGCTTGATTGAAATTTGTGCTACTGAGATTCCACTGAATTTGATTTGAACTTCAGTGTTCAGTGAGTGTTCTATACAGTACAAAAAATTTCAGTCTACCAGTAATCAATATAACAATCACCAGTGACAGTGGAATTTTTAAATTCTAAATTTTTCTACTTCTAGTAAAAAAAAAATCTAATTTTATTGAGTGTAAATTTTCAAGCAATCAAATCGCTATTAATATTCTCACTTAAAATTGTGACCAATAAAAAAGATTATCATTAGGTTTTAAAAGTTCTATGTAAGTTGTATATAAAGAAATAATACTTACGCCATCAGCCATCATAAAATGTACTCCTAACTGATCCGTCTGATCCATCACAAAATGCATTAGGCTCTCTATATTTTTTGGATCAAAAACATTTCCATCCCCTTTCACACCTGTCAAACAAAATAAATGATAGTCACTTTTAGTAATTATAACTTGCAAAAGGTTCACCAAGGTGGATCTTATATAAAACCTTTGGTGTTTTTTATTAGACTTCACTTTTAAAATAAATGCTGAAAAAAACATTGTACAAACTTTCTTCAGTCTCTTCAAAAACAAATCAAAACCAAAACTAATAAAATATCAGTTTTGGCGTCAATCAAAATATGAAAATTAACTATGGCCGCCATCTGAAAAAAATATTTATATCTTCAAATAAGGACCTAAGCTTGCTACGAATCTTATATCTAAAAATATTATATCTTCAAATAAGGACCATATCAAGAATTACGAATCTTTATATGTTCTTTATTTTTGTGTGTATAAGACGATGACCGAAAGGTTTTTCGCCTTTAAACAACAAGAAAAAATGGACTACATACATAATACGGGAAGGAGAGGGTTAACCAGTATAGAGTCAGGAAGATCTACTTTATGGTTGTAGATAAAATGCTTGTATGGAACGAACCTCATGGATCACTCGGTAATGTACTGTACTTGTTATACTAAAATAGTATTTTGACAAAGCAGATATAAAAGTGAAACAATTCGGAACACATTTAGTGAAAATATATGCAGAGCAGATAATTAAGGAATGTCATTCAAACAAGGAGCAACATACACGAGATCTAGCGGACATTACAACTCCAATTCAATATTTAACCATCAACTGGTAGCCATGGAATGCAAGAAGAAAATAGGAAATTAAAATTATTTCCCCAACATGTAAAGACTGTAAGTGTCGTTAAGTTAATTTGTAAATTTATCTATTCAATTCCCATTATCAATACCAATTAATTAATTCAATTCGTGCTTTAAGAGCTTTTAGTAAAAAATCAAGTTACTTTAGTTTGCAAGTCTGCGTTCTTACTAAACTATTTTATTTTACCTAAGGTCATTCTTGGTCGTACTTAGCAGTTATTTCTATTAACGTGGCAATGGAAAATACAATGACTTAGCCAGACATTTTTATAAAAACAAGAAATCTCCTTTTATTTAAATGACGGACAAAAAACATTACTATATCAACAGGTAAATTTTCTAAATCTAAGATTAATCTTTTTACAAAATACAAATCATCTAGCATGTTAAAGTCCAAATTAAAAGTTCTTTACAATTCCTTCTTATTACAACTCATCTCCTAATGATTACTTAATTTTTATGTTCATCACTTTACTCACGAAATACCAGTCCACATTATGTTAGTCTGTTTCAATACCACAACTACTTAAAATCCTCCATCTTTACGTTGAAAGTGAGTCCGTCCAGTCGTCTCATAACGTGACTGTTCTATGTTGAATCCTGACAAAGACTGACTAAGGCACGCTTCGAGAAGACGCTCCTTGCTCAGGCTCATGGGAAATCTCTCCAGGGTTTCATTTCCTGCTAGCACGGCTTTTGCAACATTTGTATTATTTGACGCGCACAATTTGAAATTACGTTTTCACTTGTATAGTTTTAAACTGTTTATTTGTAATCATTAGGTTATTAATATTTTTGATTCGAAGATTGTTCAATTACACTTTATAATTACTTATTATTATACAATGCTTATTATTTCTATTATCTTATTATTAGTTCATTTTATTTATTAATATTAAATAATGTTTTATTAATTACTGGTTGGAGTGTGTCCCATGCTTACAAGACATGTTTCCCAGCTAAAAATTATTCTAAATTAAACCGTTCATATAGAAAAGATTATTAGACAACCATGATTTGGCCAATGAAAAGAAATATTCAAATTTTAAAATACCACTTACAAAACTTTAGCACGAGGATCATAGACAAGAGACCACAGAACCGCGAGGATTATAAGAAAACAAGTATTTATCGAAAGAAACTAATATTTTTAATGGATATAACGGAATTTAATACATAAAAAAGGTTGTTTGAAAAAATACATAGGATTCACGAGTAATTCAGTATTAATTAAAAACAAATCCAAGTCCCAAATAAACGTGGTTGATTTTATACGTCTTCTTAGAAGATCGAATCAACGGACACGCCCAGTTTTGAAACTCGTGGTCCATATGGCGGAAGAAATTCTAAGAGTTATGATATACGATTTTCAATGCAATTTGTGTTAATTAAAATATGTAAATTAGATGGTAGCCTAATATTTCAATGTACTGAAGGAGTTATTTGTTTGTTTATGAGTAGAATTAAATTTATTTAGTGTCCTAGTCATATTATTCAAAATTAAATGGTTAGAAACCCCAAAAGAGTAACTAATAATTAATCATTCCAAATATTACACTATGATATACAAAGACATAACATATAAAGTACACGCAAAAAACATGTGATTTAGAAGGCGGACAATTCAAAGCTTGGGAACACTATTGCTTCAAGAATTATTATTGTTGACATCTTCAGGGACAAAATGATGGTCGCCATATAAGACAGATTGAATTTAAATTTAGCCAACTAATTATCTCATCCAGTATCCCAGATCAAGAACAGAAGAATATTTACACAATGCGGTTTAGTGATATAGTTTGTTTTATTTGATTTACTGCGAAATACGAAAAAAAAACTTGTGAATGAAAACTTGAAAACTAATTGGTGAGAACAATCCATTATCATATTCCATTTTATGTATAGTTGAGAAAGACGATTACAAATGCTAAATCAGGAAGACTTTCTATATTCAAATCCATAGACAATTGAATTCCAAGTTCAAATTCCTGAGATTGTTGACTTTTACTTATACTCTATTACACTTGTTCCTTTTCATATTGTAATTTCACATAGCTAAGACATTTGGGATTTAGTCCAGTGTATTAATTTATAATTGCACGTGTTTCCATAAAAAATTGGAAAAAGCTGGCACTAATCCGAAAACCGAGATAAGAGTAGTGCAATTATAACAAGAAACAAGTTTAAAGTTTCTTATGTGTATAATAATGAATGAATAGATATATAGACTGAATAATAGATTCCTATGAAATATGAACAAATAATTTGCATACTTGAACTTATTGAATAATGAACTGTTGATTTAAATAACTTGTAGATAATATTCTACGTTGAATTTATAATTTAAATTTTGAATTTTGAGAGTTATATGTTTCACAATAATTGTTAATATCGACAATAAACCTAAAGTTTTTGTTTTATCGACAAAAATTGTTTTTGTTTTATTTATTTAGATTAGATTCAATTTGTCTTTTATAACAATTGGCACCTTAAAGTGAGGCTTGAGCTATCTATCTCTCCATTGTGATGTATTACACAAGAAACAATTTACAAATACTTTTCCATGGATTTAACAGCTTACTATTATTACACACTAACTAATATGTCTTTCAGATATATTAACACTTACCATAATATGGTTCAAAACTTTCCACAGGTCCAGAAAAAAAATCCGATAGTTTGAAATCATTTTCACTTTTCAGTGTGAATCCAAAACCTTTAGCTCGCCATTTCTTTCTCCACAGTACATACTCTGAAAACCCTCCAGGACCAGCACAAACATCGGCAAAGTATAGAAGCTCATCTTCACCGACCTGGGGGATCTAAACAATAAATATAAAAGAAACTTTAATCTGAGGACAAAGGATTAAAAAATAACAATTTAATTTTAATTTCCTTACATATAAAGTATAGGAGGGAAATATGTAATGTTTCATATTTTTTAATAGATTAAAGATTGGTTAGATTCTATGTACCTATTTCAGAAGATGAAAAATGAGATCAGAGGAGTGGTTACTTCTGATTAGATTAAGGGTGTAGTCTGACAGGATGTGTAATACAGATGAAGGTGAAGTGTTACAGAACAAATAAATAAATACAAATTAATACAAAATAAAAATGAATTATTGACAATTTGGTTGTGTAGATCCAGAATGTATAAGAGCGTTACGCCGAATAAAATTGTGTAAGCAATGTATGGTTGGTTAAGAGTAAATGTAGTTTCAAGATTATAAGTTGTAACTGGAAAATGGTTGCGATTTGAGGTATATTTCAGATTATAACTGAATCGAGTAGATTATAACATAAAACTGTAGACTGTAGTAAGTCCGAATGATTGCAATTCAGATTTCAGGGATTAGAACTTGTTAGAGGAAAACAAAAGGTATTTCACAAAAAATAGTGATCAGAAAGATTGGAGAAAGTAATCGAGGAAGTAGCATGACGAGATAGCATAGAGACCAAATTGTTTTTTAATAATTTCACATAAAAGTGATTTATAAAACGTCTGTAGAAAGACAAGTGGAACTTTGTTTTAGAAAGATTAGTAGTTTGCTGTGTTACAAATTATAATCTAGCCGAGACAACTTAGAAGAAAAACGTTTCAGATAGGCTTCGGGTTGAGAGAAAAATATTTAATTTGTTGACAGAATATGAGACAGTGACTAAGTAGTGATAAGAAGACAGGACTTCAGAGTTGCACAAAACTAAGTGCCATGAGTCTACACGTACTATAAACAAACTCAAGATTTAAACACTGGATATGGACAAAGGCCTATTTTGTCCCTTTCTAAGCAAGACTTACGGGACTAAAGTCTTCTACTGGAAATATTGATATGCTATTTACTGTAAGATGGACCTTTATATTATGTACGGTTAATTTAACTAAGAATAATTGACGCTCCTTACCTTAATATGTAAATAAAATAAAACATAATTAATTATAAGAAACATTACTATTTGCTATTTGGTATAGATAAGTACCTAGTGTTATATATGATAATATGAATTATTAATAAGTAAAAGAAATAGTTTGAAGGACCAAATACTGGGCTAGGTCACTTTCGATAGAAATATATATTCGTGCTTATTTCATTTATGCTTAGATTTTTTTTTTTTTTTTATAGTTGATAAGATCATTTGGTTAGGAAATTAGATGTTATGTTGGAATTTTGAAATAATTTCTGCTTTTTGTACTTAAAGTTATTAATGACAGAGAGTCATATTAAGGATTGATTATGTATTTAAGGATTTTGAAATAATTTAGATTATGGAAGAAATTTCTACAGTATGATGTCTTGGTTTTGGAGTGATGATAAGTCATCGGGAAGATTAAGTGTGTATCATGAACTTAGAATAGTTCAGATTTAAAAAAATGTTATTTATTAAGGGAGATTCGATTAAATATTGTGAATAAGTTAGACCTTATTAATTTTATGAGTTTTCTTTGAATTACTACCTTTTCTTAATTGCATTCAATCTGATAAATTGATACTGAGGTCATTATGTTTACTTGGACATAACAAATGACGTATTTTTTTGTTTTTTTAAGAAAGAAATTATAAAATTGGGTTATGTAACGTCACTACATTTTATGAATGTCTTACCGAGAGTGGAAATAACAAAACACCTTGCACTAGTAACTATTACAGTAGAGTCCCACAAACTCAGCGTAATGTGGACCAGAAGTGTGCCGAGTTTGTGAAATGCCAGGTTATCAGGAATAAGGGCAAAAAATAAATTGTAATTGAAACACTAAAGCGGCGGTGATATCAAACGACTTTGTCGATAGCGGTGTCCCATTGTCGGCAGTGTAAAAACACCGCGGCTCCAAAGCGGCGGCGATATCAAACGACTTTGTCGATGGCGGTATCCCATTGTCGGTGACGTAAAAACACCGCTGCGGCGATATCAAACGACTTTGTCGATAGCGGTATCCCATTGTCGGCGGCATAATAACACCACGGCATTGACACCCGTCGATATAGCAGACATACACCTGCAAAAACGTTTGATGGGCCGCTTTTTTTCCACGAATCAATTTAGTATACATTATGGAAAATATAACATTTCTTTTCAGTTTTCTTTGACAGGTACGCACAGTATATACAGTAAATAAAAATGAGCGAGTTACGAAAACGGAAGCATGTGTTGGTTTCGTTTGAGACGCGGTTAAATGTGTTAAAAAGACTTGACAGAGGGGAATCTGTAAAAAGCTTTGTGACGAGTTTAACGTGGGAAAAGTACCATCAACGATTCGAGCGATCGAAGTTATTGCCCGCTTTGGGATCTGCCGAACTTTTATGAACATCGCTGTTTTTAGAAATATATATTTTTTCCCATCGAGGTTGCCAAGTAATCCGGACTGCCGGGTTATCGAGTGCCGAGTTTGCGAGACTCTACTGTATAAAGTTTTTAATATTGTAAAAGTCTCAATAAGCTAAAGGGTAAAATCATTCAAGAAAGGGGGTAGCAAACACTCTTGCCTTGAAATTTGATGGTTTCTGAATAGAATTTTGAGAGAAACTTTTTATTTTTTGAAATTGTTTGATAAACAATATATGAAATTGGGATTGTTAAACAAAATTAATGAAAGTTTTTTTTTTTTTTTAGATGCACTTCATGGTTTGATGCTCTAGGGGGTACTGTAATGTTCACAATTCTGTTATTTTTATATCAAGATATATTTGATTAGGAAAAATATTTGCAAGTAACATGATTAATCAATAAACGTAATGAAATCGTAAAATATTTTGTTGTGCATGGATTATATGTGTTCAAAGAGAAACAACTATAATTCAGAAGTTGAATGTAGACAAACAGACGAGATATCAGAGTTGTTAAACTTACAGGACTATGACATGTGTGTGATTTAGAAACAATTGGAAAACTTATAAGACATGTTAGTTTAAGATTTCATAATTGTAATAATTTTAATAAAATTAAATAATTTGGTATGTATAATGAAATTAAGAAAAAATTATATTTTGTAAAATAATTGGAAAAAGTTTTGTCAGAAATCAGCGTGTGCGGTATTAACCAATAAGAAAACCGATAAAAGGAAAGTGTATAGTGGGGACATGCAAGTTTGTTTGGTGTTTTTTTAATTCAAATTTTTGAACGTGAAGACAATTTATATATTCATACTTAAATTTTACATACATTTCTCTGAACAATGGTATATAGCAAGTAGTGTTTTGCATAATATTCATATTTTTGGTGAATTATAAAAAATATTTAACATTTCAGTAAGTTTTTTCCATCACAAAAATTGATTTCTCAACATGTAAATTTTATAAATTAATTTTTTTACTCAACACATCGATTAGCACTTTTATTCTCAACTGCATTACAAAATTGGTATAAATCTTGAAAAAAATTCTTATATGGTATAAATAGGCCTTATCACTTTATTTTTTGATTCACAACATACTAATTCCAAAACTTTTACATCTGACATTTGTTTCATTATATAGATAAATTCTGTGAACCTTTCTGAGAAAAATTATATATATATATATATATATATATATATATATATACATGTATAAGACCTTTTGAGTGCCTGGCGATTCCTGACCTTGAAGCGGTTATACGATCAGACGTAAAGGCCACCTTTTGGGTGCCTGAGTATAAATGTTATACCGTGTATACAATTACCACCTTTCCAGTGCCTGGCTTATATTTTAAATGCATTTGCGTCATTTTGGGGGCTTGATATAAAGATACCACTATTGCGACCTTTCCAGTGCCTGGCTTATACTTTAAACGCATTCGCGGCATTTTGGGTGCTTGATATAAAGATACCACTATTGCGACCTTACAAATGCCTGGTTTATACCTTAGACATATTCACGACTTTTTGAGAAATCGATGTTCGCGCGTTTTTTTGGAGGTGTTTGTTATTTTGACTGACCTCCCCCCTCCCCCGTCACTTCCGCTCCAACCACGTCTGTCTTTCGCGTGTAAACTCCGGGCTGCACTATACATATTTCATGTATTTCACACTAACAATTAACAATACCGCATCATATTGAACAAATGACTATAAAAAAATAAGGAAGTGATATTCTTATTGTAGAGGTGTTCAGTTTACATATTGATCTACACTCTTCTAATGACCTATTACTATTAGGCCGGCGAACCACCACCCTTATATACATTGAATATTACGCGAGTTTTCTAGTTTATTACTGTTTTTAAATTCAAAAAGCCCCTTGAACTTATAAGATGTAAGAAAAACGTTTAAGTTTATCATTAAAAGAATAATATTTCACTTATAATTGCTAGTTATTAAGTTATATTAAGTTAAAGTTCTGATTTGACGGTTTACCGACAAAAAATTTTTTTTCTTCAGCCGAAAAATTCAGGCGTCGCTTCCCGTATTAACGCTGGATGCGAGTATGTGTGCGCACGCATCTTCGATTCTCACCATATGGCTAACATATATATTATAAAAATACATAATATTGTCTTCAATTTTGGGATTTCAGTCTTGGGACTATGAGTCCCGAGGTTCCCCTAATTTCCCGTTACATATTAAGGGTGGGCCCTCCGGGATAAGTCTCCCACCGTAAATTGACATGATGGTCAAATCAAAACGAAAGAAGGAAATCATAATCTGACCTCGAGCGACGCAGTCTAGGTCAGTAATTAAGTGGGATACCCTAGGTAGAAATAAAAGAGATGCGTAACGTTATAATTTAATTTGGAATTACTATTATAATTTTTGGGGGAAAACAAATTAATTTTGTTCAATATTTAGTAAACGTATTTCGGATTCAGCGTTAATTCGTGTAAGTCGCCGAAGAAAGAAGGTATGCTAATAAAAAAAGTGTCGGTTGTAATTAGTCGCGGTATAATTTCTAAATAATGAAAAATAAAAATAATTTCATCAAAATAGTAAGCTCGGTTTCCTGGCCACTCAGGTATTGATGGTAATGAGAGAGCAGATGAATTAGCCAGGTCAGGTTCAGAATCCCCTTTCGTGGGCCCTGAACCGGTGTTCGGGATCTCCTATGGACATGCCAGAGCAGCGGTTGATACGTGGATACGGGAGGGGATGAATAGGGCCTGGACGAATTCAACCACTAGTAGACTTGCAAAAAGGTAATTTAGACCAAGCAAGAAACATGCTGAACAACTCATTTCTCTCAGAAGGGATAACATGAGGTGGGTGGTTGGGCTCTTAACGAGCCACTGTCACCTCAGAAAACATCTACACAGGATAGGGATTGCTGCAGACAATACTTGCAGGAAATGTGGTTTGGCTGAAGAGTCCGCAGAACACATTCTTTTAGAGTGTGAGGCATTAGGACGAGCCAGGCTATACTCTCTAGGCCCTCCGGGGAAAGAGATGGAAACCATCCTAGATAACCCTATTGGTAGTATCTGTTCCTTCATAAGGATGACGGGTATCACTAGTTGGGTGTAGGAAGGAAATTGGGGCGGCAAAAGATCTTTAGGTCGACGCCGGTGAGGCCTCTGAAGGTGGCTTTCACAGCCCAGAACGGAAAAAAAAGCTCGGTTTGGTTAAAAAGTTGTTTGGTTAAATATTACAAGTTTTTGTCGTAAGGTTATGCCGAAATACCTGTGAATACATATATAAACATACATAATAATTCAAATATACATACATGGCTATAAATATAAAAAATAAATGCAAGTGATTTTAGTTGAATAATCAGAACGTAATCATTACTTTAAATTAGGCAGCAGAAAGATTAGAATTAGTTGATCGTATTTTCTTTGGCTTAGAGCCAAGAGATATTTATGTCTGTTAGCATCCTGCCTTACATCTTATCTGCTGATAAGCGGTTGATTGACAATCTAAAACACTATTCTTATCGAAGGTCAAATCTTTACAAAAATATATTGAAATACTAAACTGACTTTAAATAACTTTACATTTATACAACTTCCGAAATAATAAATAGTTATTAAATAAATAATAGTCCAACCGTTTCGTCGGGGCTATCTGCGCGCGCATCACCCATTGTCGGTGTAATCACCACACAATGGACCCCACAATTCTACAAATTACTTTTTCTAGCATGTATATACTTCTACAAGAAAACCAGTAGTTTACCTTACTTATCCCCAACCGAGAATTTACGTATTTTATCGACCATTTTTATTTTTTCTTCACAGGTACCTTTTTATAAGGGCGACAGGAAGAAATAATTAAGATCGTGGTAGTTTTTGAAATTTTCGGTATTCTATTTAGAGTTAACGTAAGAATCAAATTGTATAAAAGTATGAAATTTTATATAAGTATCATTAAAAAGGAAAAATATGTATTGCACAAAAAGAAATAAGAATTTATTCGAAATTTACTTATTATACTATACTTACGAAAAGAAATATTATTTTTGTGAAAGAAAAAAAAAAGTAAACAAGACTACAGAAATTTTTAGCATGGCTGTTGATTTTGGTGACGAAGATTTTGAACGTATTATTATTAACAAATATGCATATTTAGGTGTAGAACATATACAGCGCTTCAGCGATTTAATAAAAGAATGTTTTAATACTGATTTCTTAGGAATGGAAGAATTACAAATTTATGATATGATTACTCCCGCTTCTCCTGATAGATCTAGAATTCAAATTTTATTTCGGCCTTTAACATATGATGACATGCTCAGAGGTCACTTTGTGTGCAGTTTTTTTTTGACACTGAAACTATTTATATTTATGACTCATTAAATTAAAAGAAAGATCATAGTCACTTATAGATTAGTTTTGCTAAAATTATACCCATTTTATTTTCAATCTGGAAAGACTATTAAGTGGCCTGAAGTTCAACTTCAGAGTGAGTGTGATTGTGGTATATTCGCAATTGCTTTTGCGACATCTCTTGTACATGGTATTAGACCAGATTATGTGCGATATAACTGTGATAATAATTATATGCGACAATTTCTCTTACGTATATTTAGAGAGCGTTCTATAAAAAACTTTCCTTTTCATTTAATTCAAATTCCTTCTTGGCATCTTCAATATTCAATGATCAATTGTGATTATAATATCATAAAAAATGGAGGACGTCTAAATGATTATCATATTGAAAGATTTCATAACCTACTTTTACGGTTTACTATTTACAAGCCTCAACATACCGGAAGACTTCAAGTTCTTTCAAAAATCAAACCAATGGCTGAGGGTGAAAAAAATATTCAAATTTTGTTTTCTAATTCTGAACATTGGTTATGTAGCTATTACGATGGTAAGTTATTATATATTTATGATTCTTCAAAATCTGATACATTAGATTTTAAAAATTTTTTGAAAAAGCTTTAACCATTTTATTTTAACAAAAATGAAAAAGATTATATTTCCTTCTGTAGCCCAGCAACTTAATGGAGTTGATTGTGGCGTTTTCGTGATAGCATTTGCCACTTCATTAGTATTTGGCCATGATCCGCAAAATATTACTTATACATATTCCTTAATGCGTAATCATGTATTTAAACTTTTAAGTGGAAATATCTTAACTTTGTAACTTTCTAAATACTTTGCCATCAAATAATGTTGGCAAAGTAGGTACCAATCAAATGTGCGATACCTTAAAGATGCTATGTTAAAAAAAAATTAATACCGAGGAAGTTGAGGTTGTTGCCGAAGATACAATTCGAGCGAAGAATATGCACAAAAAAAGAATAAAGTCTTTAATGAATGATGAAGCGGGTAGTTCACGAACTGCAGGATTAGCTAGAGTAATTAAAATAAAAGCTGGATCAAAATTTATGATAAGACGAAATATTGATGTTTCTATCGGCTAGGCTAATGGTACAATAGGTACTATTATTTCTGTATCAAGAGATAATAATAATGTTGTCGACACTATTAAAATTGAACTTACCAATAAAAGACAATATTCTATAGAACGTATAGAATCTAAATTTCAATTAATGAGGAATGCTTTTATAATAAGAAAACAATTTCCAATTTGCAATAGTTATGGAATAACTATTCATAAAAGTCAAGGTCTAAACTTAGAAAATGCAGTATTTGAAGCTGGAAAAAACTTTAACTTGTAAATAAAATATAAAATAATATTGCTCATGTTATCTTCTTTAGAAATATTTTAAGTTTTAAATTGAATTTTCGATTTTTAACTGCTCACTTACGTTTAAAAAAAAATTTAATACTATTTTATGGTTGTTGAAGATATTATGCAAGTTATATTCAAGTCTTTGTATAATCCAACTTCGAAATGATTATTAATATAATATATGCTCAATAAATTTTATATTATTGGTTTATTAATAAAAATTGTTTTTCCAAGATGGTAGTATTTAGGAATTTATTAATAAATCAAATGTGGGGTGATATGTCGCCCACTGGAATAGTGTTCAGAGACAACCCCCACCCCAGTATGATTTCTCATGCTTTCGCTGCCTTATTTATTAAATTACTTCAGATACAAGGAAAATGAAAATGTAACAATGTGTTGAGTAAGTTAAAGGGAATAAAACGCAAGGTCATACTTACGAAAGTTTTACCTTTTTGAAAGGTTTTTTTGTTGAGTACTATCTAAATTTATTCTAAATTCTGGACAAGCAGGGTGATTATTACCCGATCAATTATCATGGTTGATGAAATTAATGTTAAGCTTACATATATGTCTTGAGTTGCCTAAATCATTGATTTATTGAACTACAGGACGGTGAAGTGCAATTTTCTCTCCATGAAATACTTATTAAACAACAGTTTATGTAAACCAATACAATTTATCCAGGATGTTCATCCCGACCGATTTTTGAATTAATTCCGTTAAGAAAGGTAAATTAAATGGATAACACTTGTTTTTTTTTCTTGTGGGATCCTCGGCATCTAAGGGTTCTTGTCTCTGAAAAACAACATAACTTATCAAAGGCGTACTTACACCTCTATTCATTTCTAGAAATAAAAAAGTCTGACTTTTACGTGGCATAGTATGACTTTATAATTTGAGTGACCCTCAAAAATAAGGTAAACAATAAATAAACGTTTGTCCTTCATATTCCAGACCTAATAATAGTATTTTTTTAATCAATTAAAAACATTATTAAATATTTAAAATATAGTTGTAAAGTTCCTGAATACAAATGTAGTCAAATTTGCGACCGGGCAAATATTAATATTGTGTCCAATTGTAAAATAAACAGTGAATTGGCAAAGGTAGAAAAAACACACCATGTGACAACGTTGCATTACTCCCTCCTTACTAAGCATATGAGGTCATAACTAGATATCCACAGCCTATTTCTACTATTTTTTTAAAAATTTGCTACTACCTAATATTGTTTGTTTGAATTTCTATAACTAACTATAAATGTTTATCTAGACAATCTCAAAACCAACCCCTCACTTCTCCAACCATCAAATGTCAACCGATTCTTACTTCATAGAGCACAAGTTTATTTGTTGTTAAAATTATATAATATTTGTGATGCAATTTTCCCTTTTCTGTTCAAATATATTTTCTTTTACTGCTACAGTAAAAATATAAATACCATATTGTTCGTCATTAACAAATAAAAGTTTTTACTCTCGTGTAATTGTTTTATAAGGTTAACAAGTTTTCAATATATACGACTTTAACATTTTAAAATGGAAATCATTTTCAAATCTCGTGTAAAACTTCACATGAAAAATGCGTTTATCAAATCTGAACTCAATGCTCAGTGTGTTCCAATGAAGGAAGAACTACTTCCTGCCACAATTCTTCAAATGTTGATGAGTAACCTATAGGCCTACATGTGAACAAACCAACTGTGCGAACGGAAATATAGATTATTCTCTGATGTGATGATAATTGTGAATAACATGCGTCCGTGATTCTGTTTTGGATGTGGGCTGGGGGGGATGTTTTTCTGTTCTTGTAAAACTGCAACCTCTATTATTTTCACGGTGTCTCATTATTGTATTTTCAACATTGTTCTATTTAACACGAATCTTAAAAACAACAAACGTACTTTCTTTGTATAATCGTAATTAATTTAGTATTATAAATAGCCTTTCCTAAATAAATTGATATCTTTAGGCTTATTAAAAAAAATAATAACGAGATTTAGATTCGAACCAAGTACCTAAGATTTAGAAAAACAAAGATTAATATAGTTCCTCTATATAATAAAAATAAAGTCCTCTTTAGACTTCACTCTGGCTGTCTATCTTTCCGTCTTCAGG
Organism: Aphrophora alni; assembly: GCA_963513935.1. Taxonomy (NCBI): domain Eukaryota; kingdom Metazoa; phylum Arthropoda; class Insecta; order Hemiptera; family Aphrophoridae; genus Aphrophora; species Aphrophora alni. Next base: position 22,602,074 of record OY740778.1, read on the forward strand.
ATAATATTGTGAACTAGGGAAATTACCAAATTTGTGCTTTAACTAATAACTACAGTACTGTAATTCATTTATTATTGCTAAAATTAAATAAATATAAGACACCACAATTAAAGATCCTTTACGAAAGTGCTATCCTTCTGCGCCAAAGAAGCCTATAACTTTGACCATACATAGGTTATTGAAATAAGTTATTGGAATTTTTGAGTTCTCCAATATTCTGCTCGAGTTGTTGAATAGCTATAGTACGATTTATTGTTTAAAAACTTTGAAATATTTTCCAGGACTTCTTCAACTTTAACGTCAGGTAATTTGTTGTGTCTCCCACCTCTGACTCATCCATTTTAAATTTAGAACTTATAAAAAAAATTCCTTACCTATATAACACTCTTAAAGTGTGCTCCAAAATATACATACACACAAACTTAACAAGAAACAGTTCTTAGACAAATTTCGTTATTGTTTTGATCCATTCACTTGTTTACAATTAATATGTAACAGTAGTAATATTAATTATCTTAATTAAAAAATGGCATCGTTATTACTAAGAAAATCAAGATTCCTAAAATGTAAAAGGCATACGCTATTTTTAATTGTTGGCAATATGAATTGGGATAGTGTTCGCTTTCTAAGTCTAAAGGAATTTTAAAAACAATGATTTTCCCGAAAAGATAAAACGTCAGGCTCATTTAAAATATATTAAAAAATGTCTCTTAGTGTCATAAAACTAAGAGAGGCTAGGTTAGTCTTAACGCCCTGGCTACCTGAACCTCAACATAGCAGTTAAGACAAAATAATTCCTGATAATGAGAGAGTTGTAATGGTCAGTCACAATATTTTTAGAAAACATAAATTACAGACTACCGTAGAAACCTTTCTATCAAACTTTCCTAAAATAAATTTTAGTTTTATTTATGTAACAAATTCACACACATATAAAAGAAAACAAAGATATACATTTTCGGTTTAATAGACAAATTTTTACGTCAGTCGTGAATTCTTTCCTAGCTATTTATAATTTTTAACAGTTTAAGAAGTCAGTTTCTTTCGATTGAGTACATCAATAACAGTTATTACAATCCACCTCAATGTAAATACGGGAAACGGTAATTTTTTGGCAAATTTTTGGCAATCTATAATCACAAATCCTTAATATTTTTAGTAGGGCCTAAAAGGATATAGGTTTTAAATTCGATCCTGACCATTCTGTTCCGGTTAAACCAAAGTTCTGTGGAAAGAAGTATTTATTCCATAACAATAATAATTATAACCTTAAACGGTCCTAATGTGCGATAACTTTTAGTTGAAACTTAAGCGTTTTAAATATTGTGCTGAAATTTGATAATGTCTCAATAATATGTGTTATGAAATTTTATTAATAATAAAATAATAATGAAATATAAATGTCCAAAATTTAAAAGATTAGGATTAAAATTGGATTTAATTTTTATTATTAAAATATTTTCATACTGATTGTATTGAATTTTTGTATAAATGTAATTTCACTGCATTAAAGACAACAGATACTAGGCATTGGAGACATTAGTCTAAAACCTCTAACAAAACTTTTAGTTTCTCTTATAGATCAACACACTGTAGCCCCTTTGTTTTATTAGGGGCAGAGGCTACCTGAACGACTACTAGACTGCTAATTTTGCAGCTTGGTCAACTTTTATGTCTACAATCAATGAAACATGAAGTAATACAACAAAATATAATGTTAGGTAAACTCTAAACATATAATCAATAATAAACATAAACTCTTGATGTTAGATCAATTTGGACGATGATCATAGATCATGTCTGATTGACGTTTATGCAACCGGCCACTACATACCGGCCACCAAGTCAATGCTAAATATTACAAGGAAAGAAGATTTGTAGCATTATGTCGTAAAAAATTGGTATCTAGCCCTCATAATTAGTTATAGATTTGGTTGTTAATACATTTTCCTAAGTAGGCCTTTGTCGTTTAAAATAGCAATTTCAATATATTTATTAATTAATTTTATATTATATAAATGTTATACTAATCAATGTTATATAATATATTTTTAATACCTCCAAAAAGTTTACATTTCTACTGTGTTTTTAGAATATACACATTTTGTCTGAATAGAGATAAATTTATACGAAGAAAAACTACAATCTCAATCTCTATTTTTTTAAAAGTAGAAATGTCTTTAAAAATTTTATTAATAGATTACCATAGGGCAAAAAAAGGATGTGATGTAATATTTATAGAGTGGGTTGGTTTTTATTTATTTATATTTTTAACTTAAATGACGTCAATGAATACGTATTCAAAGGTGACGATAGTCTTGCTTCCTTTTCACTAGATGCAAGGGATAAATCAGAAATAAAGTAAGTAATATACAGTATATACAGTTGAACCGTTAACTTTTTGCGAGATGACAACGTCAGACACAATTGTCACACATTAACAATAAGCCAGTTAAACCATTAGGTTTTACTAGATGTAAGGGATAAATCAAAAATAAAGTAAACACTATACAGTATGTACAGTTAAACCGTTAACTTTTGTAAGATTATAAAGTCAGACCCAATTGTCACACATTAACAATAAGCCTGATAAACCACTAAGTTTTACTAGATGTAGTGGATAAATAAGAAATAAAGTAAAGACTATAGACTATGTAAAGTTACGCCGATAACTTTTGTAAGATTAAAAAGTCAGACCCATATGTTACACATTAACAATAAGCCAGATAAACCATAGGGACAAACTTTAAAGTATTGCGGCATAAGTCTCAAAGATTCCTGTTTTTCTCACGGTCAATTATACGGAGCTTGATCTCGAGTAGGAAATCCGAAAAATTTGTATAACTTACCCCCAGATAACAAAAGGAAAAATGTTGTTTATAAACAAGAATTTTAAATAGTTAGAATGTTTTCAATAAAAAGCTTTTACTTCTTATATTTTGAGGTTTATCTCCTTATATTCCAACTACCACACAATCCTATAGCACCGGATCATCTGAAAAAAGTTACTGTTACTGAGTAAATTTCTACTTTGTAAAAATACTTTATTTACCTCATTACTATCATTTTTAGGGTCTTGCGCATGATTCTTCAATTAGGTGCTAGCAGACGGGTTTGCGAATATTTTGAAATCAAGATCATATTCAACATTTATTAGTGAATAACATATGATAGAAGTCCCCGGCGAAGCCGGGTAAACCTATAGTAATTCAATAAAAACCTTCTCCTTAAAATAATTCATGTGTGTGCCAATTTTCATGTTAATCGGTCAAACGGTGTCTTAGTATTAATGTTAGACTGGGTAAGTAACATGATGATGTTTATAATAATTAGATAAAACCCTTCTCCATGAAATAATATGGAAAATGTTGGGGACAAGACCTATGTTGGCAGCATTTGTTACAAAAATCCGTGTTATGTAAACTCATGTTAAGGGGACAGTAAGTTATATATATATATACTCTTGATGAGAACACACTGTCCTCCTAATATTCAGAGGACAGTAACTGTGCTCTGAACAAGAGTATATATGCGAAAAATGTCCTCTGATCAAGAGCGAGAATGTCTTAAACACTAAATGTCTCAAACAAATATTGAGGCAAAATAGCATGATTTTGAAAAAAACACAAAATACGCGACTACAGCCAAACGGTTGAGATCGGGCATGGGACCATATGAACTTTTTTATTCCATTTAGTGAGTAGAACATACTGGCGAAGTTAATGGTATCAGTAGAAACTCACCCTGTATATATAGGGTCTATTATTGTTAGGTTAAACTTTGTGCCAAGTTTAAACTCAATCGGTCAGGTATAAATCATTTTAGAAAAGAAACAAAATGGCGGATGTCTGGAAAACGAAGCTTTTCTAGACCTAGGTACATATGAACAATTTTGATTTTTTTAGGTGGACCCCTATCATCTTCCGAAGTTGTGCCAAACTCTCACAAAACACCCTGTATACTAAACAATTAAAGCGTTTAATACAACCTAATCTACTGTATTTGAATAAGTAAGTAAATTCATATGTAACTGAAAACGAGTAAAACTGAATGGTATTAACCTAATATGAACATAATATAGGGTTACTGTAACTCGACTTATTTCCGGCGGGATGTGAAAGGGGGCTAATGAACAGCAAATGTAACGGCTTTGTAGCTTAAACTACAACTCCAGCGACAGAGTTAACGAGTGGTTGTGAACAAGTGCGCAAAATAAGCCTTAAGCGCACTAGAATGGTTAATTTCTAGTATAGATTAATTTTGTTGGGCACAAGTTTAGGACTCCAACTTCTCGTAAAATTCATTGTTAAATTGATATTTTGGAAATTATCAATCTACAACTTTTGAGCTTCTCGTCTCTTAGTATTTGAACAAAAATGTGTTTGTATATTGTTCAATTGTACATATGTCAAATTACATTGGTGGATTATAGAAACCAGTCAAATTTTGTTTTTACAAGGAAAGTTGTGGGGTAGTTTTTATTTCTTCCCCTCTGTATGTTTTTGGGGTGCTGAATCCGAATCTGAGGTTTGCTTACAAATTTCGTGACGCGACATTGACAAAAATGCAAAAAAAGTAAAAAATCTCATTCTTGCGGGTTTTCTCTTGTAACTCGTAAACTATCAATTATTCTTTAATAACCTCTCTAGCATATTCAAAATGAAAGAACATAAAATTTCCTACATATTTTACTATTTAGGTTATTTCTCCGACGAACCGTTCGGGCTCACAAAACCCACTTTTCCACACCAACACTCAATTTTACTATTAAAACTTTTATTTAGTGATTTCCACCTACTTTTAAGGTGAATACATACATATAGGCTGGGTTCAACTGTTATGCCATCTCCAATAAAAAAAAAATGCTATCTAAGTATCCCAGTACATTGGTACAAACCTTGACCGAGTTTAGGCATTGCTTAATCAATCTTTCCATAAATTATGTTTTTATAAAGAATTAATTTGTTCTTCAGTACAGAATAAGGGGTTCTAGTAAAAAAAGTTGTAATTCCAACGAAAAATCTGGAAACATTATATACCTACATGGGACTATTGTTATATTGTATTGTGTTACATATGATTATATACAGGATGCCCCCGAATTCTCTGGTCCCCTTTTGTGGATTTGTTACTGGGATCAAGACAAACATATTTCGCAATATAATAATGGGTCTACGGTGCTTACTTTATCGTCTATCTGTATGTAGGTTCTATATGTTTTTAACAAAATAATAATTGATATCTATCTAGAGAATGGTTTGACCGATTCGGTTCAAACGTGACATGAAGTTATACCTAAATAAACGGTACCAGAAACTGGCACATACTTTCTCACATTTAAATTACTAAACAGATTCACTGTGACTTCACAATTGTATTAAAGTAGAAGAAGGAACACATTAAAGTAGGAGAGTTTCTAATAATAAAATTATTATTATTATTATTACCTAAACGAGAATTTTTAGATGCCGATTTTCGCATATGGTAGGGTACATTAAGGGCTAAAAATAAGCAAAATTTTATCAAAATCGTTAGAGCCGTTTTTTTTATAAAAAAATAATAACTGATTTTTTTGGGAGTTTTTTGGCCATTAAGGGGGTTATTTTTCAAAATTTGTCAAAACCCTTTTTCGTGCATCTGTACAGGCCTAATTGAAATGTTTGGTGTAATTTTTTTTTAAATCGATCGAATAGTTTTCTCTCTAGCTTTGTCTACATACAGACATACAGACATAGAGACAGACATACAGACAGACAGACATACATACAGAGAGACATTTTGTAAAAACCACTTTTTTGGACTCAGGGAGTCCCAAAAGAGATATATCCACAAAAATCTCAACATCGATTTTTTTTGCGATCACTTTATACTTTCTCTATACTATAGTAAGATAGTGAGAAAGTAAAAAGATCTACTTTAGGTAAAAAAAAGGATTATATCCAATCTTGCATTTAGTAATGGCGACTGTTTAGAAATTTCTAATCTAATATACATAAAAACAGAACATTTTAACAAAAAAAATTCAAGACACCTTTTTGTAGCACTTTTAATTCCCTATCGGATTTTATAACTTAAAAACAATCGGATGAAGGATAACAGTTAAGTTAAAGATAATAACAGCGTACGTAATCACAATATTGGGATGTTTTGCATAGTTTTAATAAGATTTTTAAGTATTATGCAGGATGTTTTGTAATTACTCTGCAATATTCTAAGATATGATTCAGCACATAAGAATGAGAAAAAAAATCAATTAGACATGGGTCCGGACAAGCTTTGTTTCCCCATAGCCACCAATTTGTTTTTTCACTAAATAATTTTTAACTAGAGAATTATATTACTGATTGAGCTCAAACTTTGCACAAAGTGTAATCTAACAATGATCTATTTAAACAAGATAACCGATTATATACAATAAGGTGTTTGAAAATTTCAAACCTGAATTGCCCAAAAACCGAGGTTATGAAAACGAGGACAACGAATGGCTGAACGGGAGTTGTACCGCGAACAGAGGATTATGTACCCTCTTAGTTATATTTAAAATAAATAGTTACTTCATTAGTATTTGACAAACAATAGTATTAATGAAAGAAAGTAAGTGATATGAGATAATTTTTAAATCAAATTTTTCAAGAAATTATTTTTGTAGCCCTTTTCATTTCGTATCGGATGGTGTAACCGCCAAAACAATCGGATGAAGGATAATAGTTAAGTTATGTGTAATAATCGGTTTGTTCAACCCGGCATCTTATACCAACACAGTAAACAAAACAATATATTGTGTGTACATATTATGCTATTAAGTTATAATCCTTAACTTAACTATTATCCTTCATCCAATTGTTTTGATTATTACACTTTTCGATAGGAAATTGAAAAGGGCAACAACAAAGATGTATTGAAATTTTTTGACAAAATAAAAGGTTTTTTAGTTTGTTAGGTATGACATTTTTAACAGTCGCCATTTTTAAACGCATGATTGGATATAATCGTTTATTTTATTTATAATAGATCATAATTAGGTATAACTTCAAGTCTAGTTTGAACTCAATTGGAGAAACCGTTCTATAGATATGAATTATTTTGTGAAAAAACATACAGACAGACAGACAGACGAAAAAGTAAGCACCGTTGACCTATGTTTATATTGTGAAATATGTTTGTCTCGATTCCAGGAACAAATCCACAAAAGGGGACCAGAGATTTCAAGGGCAAGCTGTATATTTGCAATTTATAATATAGCAGTTGTATGTATTAATACTATTATCTAAAGCACAAATAACAAGATAGGTTAATAAGGTCGGTTCCACTAAAGGGCCTAGGGAAAATTTGTATTACCTGTTTAACTAAACGTGACGATCCTAAGGTGGCCATTAGCAAACTTTTTTTTTACATGTAGTTAGGGCGTGTAATTTCGGGAGTGTTTGTGAAAAAAACTTTACATATATTTATAGGTATGTCATTAACGCATGCTTTTAACTGAACCAATTAGTGAAAACCCGTTGGTCCTTTATGGCCGTTCGGGTTCAAAACCTTTCTATAAGTTAGGTGGTTTATGATATTTGTTAAGTGTGAGGATTTCCCAGTGTATTTTGCCGAATAACTCAATTTCTTGTCTTTCAATGCCCAGACAATAAATGCCATAAGGCTGGGAAAAGTACTATGAGATGTGTTTTGTTGTTAAACACTACCAAAAGCAACTGTTTAGGCTGCTGAATTAATTTAAGACACTTTTCAACTTAATCGCATGACTACTATTAGGACTGTACAGTTTAACATACATTTTAGGGCTGGGAAAAGTACTATGACATGTGTTTTGTTGTTAAACACTACCAAAAGTAACCGTCTAGGCTGCTGAATTAATTTAAGACACTTTTCTGCTTAATCGCATAACTACAATTAGGACTGTACAGTATAACATACATTTTAGGGCTGGGAAAAGTACTATGACGTGTGTTTTGTTGTTAAACAAATTTAACAATTTAACAAATTTAAACAAAAATAAAGCATGCCTAATTGACATGCTTGGTGCAGATTTGTTTGAAATCGATCGAATATTTTTCTCTCTAGCTTTTTATACATACAGACATACTTACATACAAACATACAGACAGACATTTTGTAAAAACCACTTTTTTGGACTCAGGGGGTCCCAAAACGGATATATATACAAAAATCTCATCATCGATTTTTTTGCGATCACTATACTTTCTCTATACTATAGTATAGTGTGAAAGTAAAATGGTATCTAGTTAAAATATAGTTTTATTTATAAACTTGAAAAAGTAAATACCGTAGCCTACTTGTTTGGAGAAAAAAATGTAACTATTTTCGTCTTCTGATTAATAATGTGTAACATATTTTAACATTCTGTTAACTATATTATGAAAACGAGGACAACGATTGGCTGAACGGGAGTTGTACCGCGAACAGAGGATTATGTACCCTCTAGTTATATTTAAAATAAATAGTTACTTCCTTAGTATTTGAAAACAATAGTATTAAATAAAATTAAAACAACAATTTTTTTAGTATCAACCACAATGTTTTAATAGAAACTTGCCGACCATGGTTTCACTAGTTAACTAGTTTTAACTAGCTAAACCATGGTCGGCAAGTTTCTATTAAAACATTGTGGTTGATACTAAAAAATGTGTTGTTTTAATTTTATTTAAAATGGAATACCACCAAGTACCTACGGTCTCTAGCATAAATAGTTTAACAATAGTATTAATGAAAGAAAGTAAGTGATATGAGAAAATTTTTAAATCAAATTTTTTTGTATTAAAACTATACAATATTGTTTTGTGACGCATAATTTTACTCAAATAATGTTTCAGACAAAGTAATGTCAAAATTAAGTTTATTGGAGAGCATAAGGTCTTCAAAAGGTTCTATTTAAATAATAGCAGGTCTTCAAAAATTCTCTAAAACACGATGACTTATACCATGGTGATAACAGGCGTTAGAAAATAGAAATTAACAGGAACAGGCGTCAACTAAAGCCTTTAAAAGGTGACTTTTGTAACTGATCGTATAAGACTTCAAAAGGTGGCATTTGTAACTGATCGTATATAAGCCTTCAAAATATCGTCTCCCGTACATTTCACACCAGGCACTCTAGGCATCCAAAAGGTTCGTCGACGATTTCGCTTTATACAGAGGGCACAAAAGGTCGTTTTAGTGTATGAAAACAGACCTTTTGAATGCCTGAGTTCAAGCACTCCAGGCCTCCAATAGGTCGTCGCCCGTACCATTAGGCACTCGAAAGGTCTTATACATAAATCTATATATATATATATATATATATATATATATATATATATATATATATATATATATATTCAAATTAGGCCTAACTTTTTAGTTAATTTTTACTTTTTATTAATTTTTTTTTTTTAACATATGCAAATTTAAATTAATTGGTTTTTGTTTTTATCAACATTTATTCACAATTATATTACAAAACATTTGTATATCTTTAAAAAAAATTGTTGTATCATTTACATAGGCTTTTCTGTGGTATTTTTACTTCATTTTTGATTCTGAACACATACTTACTCCATAACCTATACATCTAAAAAAAATTTCACTACATAGATCAATTTTATACACCTTTCTGATAAAAATGATATATAACATGTTATGTTTTGCGTATTATTACTATTTTTTATGAATTTTTTAAAAATGATTAGAAGAGGAAAAACTTACATAGCCAGTTCTAGGGTTAAGGGAGGCCTAAAAGAAAGAGTGTAAAAGTGGCGTTAAACAAACGAAATTCATACAAATATTTAAAACATTACTTGTAAAGAAAGAACTATATAGTTACAAAAATTATTATTTAATTAAATATATAAAATTAATGTTAAATAAAAGCGTTAAGGTTGCTGCTTTTGAATTCATATACTGTAAATAGGATTAACAATAAAACAATTATATAGTTTAACCTTAAAGGACTTAAGAGAATTATGAATAAAAAAATGGATGTTGAGTTTTCTGTGTAAATATCCGTTCGAGGTACTACAGGCCTAATCATAAACAAGTTGTTCTACAAACAATATTTATTTGTTTAGTATTCTACAGCTCAAACAAATTAACCAATTTTATAAAATTTGGATGTGTGTATATTTTTTGGTCACATCTCGAAAGTATTTTCATCTTCTTTTTGGAACTAAAAATCTGCGGGTTAGAGACTTACCATAGGACAAAGAATTAAAATTTCGAAAACTGCTCTAACAAACAATGTTAATCTTATTTTACTTAAATATAGCCTCTAAGGGCCCAAATAAAAGGAATTGACCATATTCTCTCTCACAAATCGCTGTTTTTATAAATTACTGGCTAAAAAGGAGGCAATAAATCCTGATTGCCATTGGGTTTCTTTCTACATTACTCAAAAACGATAATTTACTTTAACTTAAGGTTTATCACAATGATTTCAGTTATAAATTACAAACTAAAATATTATTAAAATTGGTCGTGAAAATTCTACGATAGTCAAATATTTATGATGGCACAGATGGTTCATTTTATTTGATGACCATTACTGTAACAACATTTTTAGAAGATGGTGACCATTAAATTTTATTTGATGTGCCAAAAGTTGTAATTTTCAACTTATTTACTCTTTCTGTAATGCGAGCATTGTAATTTATGACACATTTACAGTTTTTCATGGAATACTAAATTACGTTTTTAAGATTTATTTAATAATATTGAATTAAGCAAAATTCACAGTCTAGTTAAGCAAAATAATAGTGATCTTGAACTTTAATTTACGGCACAGCTGGACAAACAGATTTTGTTTGTGTTGTTATGTAGTGTCAGTTGTTTCTAGTGTGAGTTGATTGTAAAGGTTTTTATTTTTAAATTTGTGTCTACTCTAAATAAATATGTTTATATTTTTTAATTCATTACTAAATTATTCACTATTTGTACATCTTAGAATTTTGCTTTTGTAATTATAGTGATTGTATATAAGTGCATATATGTACATATACTGTATGTGCATATATGTTGTAGAATATGTACAATGAATTTTTGAAAATAATGACTAAAAATAATACACTAAAAAAAATTTGGCAGATAGAACCAAACACTAAGTAGTAGGATATTGGCACTTCTAAGGTTAAAGGCTATATTTTAGTAAATTTTATAAAAATACCTAAACCTAATTTATAGAATACAAATTATAAATTGTACTTTTATAGAAGCTTGAGATGTTGGACATAACAATAACAACAATTAATTATGATATCGATACATTTTTCGATGAAACACGTTACCGTGGAATTTACAATTTTATTAAATCGCTGATTTTTATTAGATCTTCAAAATTGTTATTCTTGTGTACAAAAATTGATTATTGTCAATTAAATTACAAGTCGTAATTAAATTACTGCACATCATGCAGAGTAAACGAACAACAGAGTTAAAAATGAACGAAGAAAAACTACCAAAATTAATTTGGGATAGTCCACCTATTACGTCTGAATATACATTAATCTCTAGAATTAGAGAATTGAAAGATGTTGAAGAAAAGTTAATAAAAAAGAGAGAAGAAGCAAAAGAGAAAAAATTAGAAATTGAAAAAGACTGGCAAATAGTGGAAAATAATAAAAATATACTAAAATCTTTTATAACAGATTCACATAGGGAAATTGTGGAGCATCATAATTACGCGGTAAAAGCAAATCATAAAATTAAACATGGTCACGGAATTTTGAACAAACAACTAACCTTAATAAATGAAACTGTAAAAGAACTAAATTATTTAAGTGAAGTTAAAGAAAAAATGATAAAAAAGATTGAACAACATGATAAGTTTTTAAATTTTCTTAATAAAGTTGTTGAAATATGTCCAGAATTTAAAAGCATTGGGAACATATTAGATCGTTTTCAGATATTTGAAGAAATACGTCAACAACTTTACACAGAAACTCTTGAAATAATAGAGTTTCAACACTACTTACATCAACAGTTGAGGAAATTAAGTGCCGAAAAATCAGACAAACTTCAAAAACATCAAAACAAATTAACAATACTGGAAACTAAAGCGGAAGAAGCCAAAATGAATTCACGTAAATGGCAAAATATTAAACAACATGTGAAAAATATTATTATAGAAAAAACTCAGATGATGGCTATTCTTAATCAAGGGATAACAGAATTTTATTTAAGTTGCTGTAGATATACTGGTACCTGTACAAACACAGTGACAGAAAGAAAGGAAGAAATTAGGTTTATCAAAAACACTATACAATATTATCTAGAAGTATGGAAATTAGCAAGCGATTTAAATAGAATATCTACAGCGACAACTAAGAATAAAGTTTTTAAAGCAAAAACAGCATATGCAGATAAAAACACATTTCCAATTGAACAAAATTTTCCAACAAAAAGCATAGTCCCTATGAAAAAAAAGGTAGCTACAAAAAGTATATTTCCTGTGATAAATAATGTAATATCTAAAAAACGAAGGGTAATATTTGAACCTACAATTTCTACAAAACAAAAAGTAGCGAAGAAAATAATAGTTCCGATAAAAAAAGGGAGTTAGAAAAAGTGCAATTACTTCCCAACTAAAGGTAGGTTACCATGTGTATTTACGAAGAGTACAATCTACAAAACCAAAAATTGATTTTCTAAGAATTTAAAAAAAGCAATAAGAATGTTACATTTTGTATAATTTATTGCACTATAGAGTTTATATGCATTACCAGGAACGTTAATAAAAATGTGTACATGCATTGTAAAATGATTTGTACTATCTAAAAAAATATATAAAAAATTTATTTTTTTACATAATAATATATTTTCCCCCAAAAAAAATTTCACGATCCTCCACACTTTTGTGTCGAGTTATTACATAACTTTGGGTTAGTTTGCAAGGTGCTTGATTCTCTTGATTCAGTCTATTATATAATAGATGTTTTCCATAAGAAAGTTGTGGTATCGCTGAGATTACAACAGACAATTTTAAATACAGTAGACTCTCATAAATCCGGACTGTTGTGGCGGACGGCCGGTCCGGATTCCGAAAAATCCGGACTTCCCGGAGTCAGAGATAAGTCGGCCACAGGGCCGATCCGAGCGGTGATAAGCCGCACATGCAATCGTTACAGGCCCATGCCGATACCCAGCGACAAGTGTTACACTCTGACACATTGACTAATGGTACTGTTACTGTAATGTACATAATACAGTACTGGACTGCAATTAATAAAACACAGGGTAGGGCGTGTCAATTACCGCAGCCGCGCAGAAACTTCCACTGCTCGTGAATCATTACAAAATACGTCATTCATGCAATGCGGAAGATCGCGTGAAAATTGAAGGCGCTACAGCGGCAAATTGTTATTTAAAAAATTTTACCGCCCAGTGGATTTTCCGAAGTCCGGATTTTCGTGATACGAATTTATGAGAGTCTATTGTATTATAATCCATTTGTCTCACCTACTATGGAGCATGGAGGTGGACGACCTGTTATAAAAATTCAGCCAAAGATATGTCCAACAGGACTAAACTGTTGATAATCCTCATGGTACTCTGTAAGTACTGCGAAACCGTTACAAATATCATGAATGATAGTTTGAAATGGGATGAAAGTTGATGTTTGTGCAAAGGCTCAGGGTCAATAAAAAATTTATAAAAACTCACTTTTGTAAATGTAGCTGTTATCTGAGTGTTCAGATATTAGAAGGCTGGATCTGAGAGGTTCTACTGTACTTTTACTCGGGTATATATGTTTCAGGTATTATTCCCAAAAAGTAAATACTCATGTATTTCATATAACTCATTTGTAGTTGAAATTAATTTATCCAAACAAATCATAACTGATTTTTAACACGCACAACACTTTTTCTCTGTATAGTGTCAAATCAAAAATTATAATATAAAACTAGTTCATCGGCATCATCGTTGTACTTACTACTTACCTAATACCATTATACAATGTAATACTAGCAGATCCCTGTGATACCTAAAATTGTAACTTTACCTTGGACACCAAAGAAATGGTTGTACAGTAGAGTCTCGCAAACTCAGCACTCGATAACCCGGCAGTCCGGAATACTCGGCGCCTCCGACGGGAAAAAATATATTGATAAAAACAGCGATGTTTGTAAAAGTTCGGCAGATCCCAAAGCGGGCATTAACTTCGATCGCTCGAATCGTTGATGGTACTTTTCCCACGTTAAACTCGTCACAAAGCTTTTTTACAGATTCCCCTCTGTTAAGTATTTCTAACACATTTAACAGCGTCTCAAACGAAACCAACACACGCTTCCGTTTTCGTAACTCACTCATTTTTATTTACTGTATATACTGTGCGTAGATCATAACCAGTCAAAGAAAACTGAAAAGAAATGTTATATTTTCCATAATGTATACTAAATTGATTCATGGAAAAAAGCGGCCCATCAAACGTTTTTGCAGGTGTATGTCTGCTATACCGACGGGTGCCAATGCCGTGGTGTTTTTACACCGCCGACAATGCGATACCGCTATCGACAAAGTCGTTTGACTTGCCGCAGTGTTTTTACACCGCCGACAATGGGATACCGCCATCGACAAAGTCGTTTGATATCGCCGCCGCTTTAGTGTTTCAATTACAATTTATTTTTTGCCCTTATTCCCGATAACCCGGTATTTCACAAACTCGGCACACTTCCGGTCCACATTACGCTGAGTTTGCGGGACTCTACTGTATTAAGATTTGAAATATGAAAATAAACCGGGAGATTTATAACTAGAGAGAATAATACCACGTGAGTCAAATGTATGACTGAAAATAAATATTAAAGCAAGGATAATAAAAATTCAATATAGATTTCCAAAAATATTAATTTGATGTATAAAATGTTAGTTGTAAGTTGTAATAAATATTTAAGTGATAATTGTGTTGTGATAACAGACAGAACAGGTTGTCATATACATGATTTGAGCAGTGTCCGTGGTGCAGGGTATGTGAACAGTTTTTAGCTGACTGTGATTGTACTTTAGAAATGACGCTTATTTGTTGCATATAGAAAAGCAGACATGCGGTTTGTACAGTTGAAGGAAGGTCTCTGACCTAGTTAGACGTGTTTTCTGTCTAAAGAAATTTTTAAAACAATGTAGTGAAAATATTGAAGTACAGTTGAAAGAAGGTCTCTGACCTAGTTAGATGTGTTTTCGGTCTAAAGAAAGTTTTAGAACGATGTAGTGTAAAAGCTTAGAGACGGTATCTGACGTGTAAGACGTATTATTCTTGTTTAAAGAAATATTAGAACACTGTGTGTAAATGCTTTAACAAGTTGAGAGACGGCATTTGACGTTGTAAGATGTATTTTTGTCCGAGGAGATTTTCGGACAATAGCTTGCAGTAGAGTGATGAACTTTGTGCGTAATACTGTGAATTTGAAAAGACAATTGATATCGTCGGCATGCTAATTGTGTCTACATGGAAACTACATTTCAAGATGATGGCAGCTTACACAAAGGACTCTCAACATGGAGATGACCACATGCGGTAACATAGAATGATAGACAGTTTCATATAAATTTTGTATATAAAAGAACCTTTGGTAAAAATATGTTAAAATTTGTTTTAATGAATAAATAATTGTATTGTAAGTAGTAAATTTGAAAAACTTAATTTAACTTTTAAATAAAAATTATATAATCTTTGATACATGAGAATAAAAAAGCTCATAATTAAAATAATTCTTAAAAGTTGCAACTGATTAACATAGAGTCATTAAAAAGGATTTAGGTCTCTTCAAGACAGAATAATTTTAAATTTATGATAAAAAGATTTTCAGATAATAATAAGAAATGTACCGTGAACATATATGTATATGTATAACCATAATAAGTGATCATCTTCAGTTTCAGCACAACAAATAAGGTTTCTTTATTTACGAAAAACCACTTAAAAGTACACTTTTAAAAGTATCTACGATCCTGAGAGATTTTTATGTAATAATAATTAACTTGTATTCCTTTTTCAAAATGATGAGTTAATTCCATCTAGCACCCATAAGCTGAGCAATTTTTTTAAAAATAAATACTTAATATTAAAAAGTGCCAATTTAAGATTAAATTCAGAACGAGATTATTTTTAAATAAAACCCCTCTTCTTTTTTATATATTTACATCCCCTAAATAATGTCCAAAAGATGATTTTTTTTAGGCTTTATAGGAAATGTTAAATTGCTTGATACGTCAAGAGGTGTTATTCAGTAGGTAAGTTTGTTTAAAACAGTTATTATACAGGTGTTCTGAACCTCGTAATTGTGTTTATTAGTAGTTTCTTGACAATGCCTAGGCTCAAATGGGTCTCATGGATCTGTATATATGATAAAGTGTTAGTGTCTCAGCTCTGGCAGGCTTCTAAACTGTACATATTTGAAAGAGCCTTTACTTGCAACGTTCGTGTCAATGACTAAGTTCTGCCGGATTTTATAACTATATAAATGTCACATTTTCTTGGAAGGACATTATGACAATAACTTCACTATATGACATTGTAGTGAAGTTGTGTTGGTACCATTACATGACGATTTCAATTTTACAAAATTGTATTTAATTTAGTTTTACAAGTTGAATAACGCAAGAGATGTGAACAAAAACTGTTTATATGACTGCCATTTTGAAATTTTGAAAAGGGTTCTATATGAGCACAACATATATAGTTTTCTGTCACAACATAATAATTTCCTATCATTATTATTATCTTTTTTTTTTTTTTATGCCTATGCACAGCCGACAGACATAATGCCAAAAATGAGTTTTTCAATTTCCTATGCCATAAAGTCTTCTTTAGACATATACTTCCTATAATAATTATGTATACAGTAATACATTTCAAAATAAAAGCTACTAGTTGTTCAAAAGATTTTGAAAATAAATTATAATTTTTTGTAAAAGAAAGAATAAAATTTATTAAATACTCACTCCATCTTGACTCACAGGTTCCGTAAACATGAAGTCAAACACTTTATCCATATTGGCCATTTTCATAGCAGCTCTATTTTGAAAAATACCTTTGCCAATTGTTTCAAATGGATTACTTCGTGTTCTTGCTCTCCGCAATTCTTCACCATCCAAACTATCAAAAACAGTCTGGAAATATAAATGAATTATTTTAATTTATTTACAGTAGGTCTTTGATTATCCAAATGTCAATTAACTAAAGCGTCAATTATACAAACGATTCCTTAACAAAACAGGTGGAAGGAAAATCGATACTTGGGGTCCATTTTAAACCATTTGAATTATTTTTAGTGATAAATATGTTTAACACGTTAGCTGACAAGGCCTAATACGATACTCTTGCCTGGAGTGCCACGATTACCAAATTATTTTTCCATTATTATTTTTGCATATACCTATGTTAAATAATATACCGTAAGGCAATAGTATTTATTAATTTTATTTACATTTATGCATATATAGTTTCGAGACCGATTGGACTGAAATGCAATTTTTCGGCTTTAATTTTAATCGTAGTATAACGTTTAGGTCCGATCGGACCGAGGCAATTTTGGTGTAAAAAAAAAAAAATCTAAACGGGCTATTTCATCTCTTTATGTTGGCAACACTCACTATTTTATTTGTCTAAAATTTATTTTATAAATACATATATTCATTTTACAACTGTATTCTTTGTGAATATTCATTACTAAACCAAAATGTTTTTGAACAATTTTTAATCGGTCCGATTGTGCCGTAAAAAAAGTGAAAATATCCACTCATTTTATTATTATATCGAGTAACCATGGTAACGGTTATTAAAGCATACAATATACTACATCTAACACACGTCTTTACCCAATCCAGAGAATACCAAAATTGGCCGATAGGTTGCTGCACTATCGAACTGTGAGCCACAAAACCAAACATTACGTCAGTGACTTTATCGGTCCGATCGTGCCGAAACGCTGCATGTACATTCACCTTAGTTTCGATTCTTATGCTTCAAACTGATTTCAAAAATGACAGTCACTTGCAACCCGTTTTCAAATTCATTAAAACTGTTAAGAAAAATTATATTCGTAAACACTCTGTCACTCAAAGCACACACACAGTAATTGCTCTTGCAGTAGAATTAAGATATTCGGTTGAAAAATTCAACTGAAACAATCAATTAAACATGAAAAAATAAAAGGAAAACAAATAAAAAATTCCTAGTTGCTTGCTGAAAACAAGTCAGGTCAGCAAAAAATTAGAGACTTTTACTTAACAGTATAAGAAGTATAAATTACATTCAAAAGATTTCGACGACCAGTTTTTTGACTAATCTTCACATTTCATGGCCTATGGAAACTGAAAAGTGATTTTTGACATGCTCTGTATCTGTCATCATTGTCGTCTGAAATTAAGCATGAGAGTGGTCACAAAAATTAAGATACAAACATGAAATTTGGTATAAAGGCCTATAATATGTTCATAGAGAATCATATAATCATTTAGAAAATCAAATATAAAATGTCTAAATGACAGCCTTTTTAAATAGTTTTTGGTTCATATCTTGTGTGCTATTCAACTTATATAACTATATTAGATAAAAATGTGTAGATTTCAATTTTTTTTATGTAATAGGACTAACCCACCAAATTTATTGTCAAAATGAAATTTCTAACTCTAACTTACCAATAAAATCTGGTCTGGCAGAGTCGAGTTACTGACACGAATATAGCAAGTGAAGGTTTGTTTTTTATATGTACAGCTTCCATGCCCTTGGTATTACATTGTATAACGGGGCTGGTGTTGGGACCCATTAACTTGTTTCAATAAGTGTCAAGTATTCAAGAAAAGGCTCACATAATAAGGAGTTTGTAAAAGAATGGAGAGATTAACAGAACAATTGTAAAATTTATATCATAAAATTTAACGGAAACGTAAATAACAAACTTATGTTTATGGAGAGAAAAATTATTTTAAAACGAGATGAACATTATGACACTTACACCTGTCCAATATTTCAATTTCCGGAAACATAAGTAATACGAGGTTTAGGCATTAATAATTTTTGTTTATGTTTAGCATATCTATTCGAAAACATCATCATATTATATTTAAGTGTTGGAGAGGTATTTTAAAAATTAAAAATAAAGTGATATTTCTATTTATTTATTATTGTTTATGTTCGCCATACCGACTATTGTTTATTAAGTAAACTTTTTTGAACTTACCGTCCAATAGTCTTATTTAAACTTCCAACGACGGCCGTTTCGGCTATTCAGCCATTTTCAAGTTAAGGACTATTGTCCTTCGTCATTATAAAATTTAAAAAACACATATTACAATTAAAACACTTATACACACTAGTTCACAAATATCAACAAATACACGCTCGCACATTTTTATTGCGTGTGGTCTGTTCACTGTCCACGGCTATACTGTCGGAATAGGGTTAAGGACAGTTCTTATCTGTATTTGTTTCTGCAATGTCTATTACTATGTCGAACAATGGATTGGAGTTGAAATTAAGTTTGTCATTAAGTAGCGTTTCTTTGTCTGTCCTGAAAGCTTTGTATATTTCATATTGTTCAAGAGCATTCATGCGCCTTCCTTTGCCGCACTTATGTAGAATTGTCAAAAATTTGTCAATCACATCATATCCGTGCGCTGTTTCGATAATGTGTTCAGCAAGACATCGCAGAAACAAATACAGATAAGAACTGTCCTTAACCCTATTCCGACAGTATAGCCGTGGACAGTGAAAAGACCACACGCAATAAAAATGTGAGAGCGTGTATTTGTTGATATTTGTGAACTAGTGTGTATAAGTGTTTTTATGTGTAATATGTGTTTTTTAATTTTATAATGACGAAGGACAATAGCCCTTAACTTGAAAATGGCTGAATAGCCGAAACGGCCGTCGTTGGAAGTTTAAATAAGACTATTGGACGGTAAGTTCAAAAAAGTTTACATTTTATTTATTTTATAACAATTTCAAGAATTGTTTTAGTAAAAAATAAAATATAAGACAGCCATTTAGCTGATCAATTAACACCATAATCTTAAATTCTTGTAAAATTTAATAAAAATCACTGGAACTGGTTTTATGAAAATAATAATTTTGCCGTTATTTCCTAAACCGAATACTTTCAAATTTTAAATCGTATCAAGTGATTTGCTTAAAATATACCAAAATTTATTTTTTAAGTTTAAATTTAATAAAAATCGTTTTAATAGATTTTGAGAAAATCGTAATTTTAGGATTACTTTCCTAATAACAATGAATGTGATAATAAACACGTCATCCATTCATAAAACGCTCAAATAACTACGTAATGCAGGAAATTGAAATATTGGACAGGTGTAAGTGTCATGATGGTGCAAATCATCTTGTTTTAAAATAATTTTTCTGTTCACAAACATAAGTTCGTGTTATTTATGTTTCCATTAAATTTTAAAATATTGTAAAATATTGCAAAGAAACAATTCTCACTCAACAATTTGGATGGACAAGACAACTCTTTGAAAATGAAGCGATTGAGATCTTCCCAATATGTAGTTATAGAGGAGGCTTTATTAAAGTGATTATACACAAAATTACAGGCTATACTACACACTAATAAAGGTTATTAGTAAACGATCTGCTAAATATTAGTAGTTTAAGGTTACAAAAATCAGTAACATAAATTACTTGTAGCGTTTGTAAAGTATTTTCATAAGAAAGTGTTTGTTTCAACTTTAATAACACTAACTAAAGTATTTATTTTAAAATGTATGTATTTTTGAATATAGGCTGACTTTGCAGACCAAAACTTTGCAGAACTTTATTATGTGGGAATATTTGGTTTTTTAATTTTGTTGATAACTTGTAGCTGCCATAAGAAAAATAAAAACTCAAAATTATGACTTTCTCAAAATCAGCTCTAAAGATTTTGATCAAGTTTGACTAACGATCTAAACAAAATGGTTTATTATTTTTTTTCAAATTATTCCTGAAATGTAACATTTTGCACACAGTTTTGGGTTAGGGTGCACAATTCATTTTTGATCTAAATTGGTAGAGTCCATTTTGAGAAATTACAAAAGTTCCATGACCACTTTTTTTTAAATTTTTTAACCTATAACTACAAACCAGGATTTTTGAAGAGATGACGACTAATATGTTTCATTTGAGTTGCTAGAGGATTTACTTGAGCGAAATATGATCTAAATTATAAGAGTACATTGTGATCTTGTGGTTTCTTCTTATGACAGCTATCCTCAAATTTCAAGTTTTAAAAAAAAAATGGAAAAAAAAGATCCAAAAACGAGATATAGCCAAAATATCCCCACATACTAAATTTGATTAAGTTTGTGTAGAGGACTGCAAATATGACAGACAAACATCTTTACAAAAACCACTTTATTGGACTAAGGGATCTCAAAACAAAAAAGGGATATATCTACAAAAAAACTTAACATCGATTATACAAATCATATAACTTTCATTATATAGAAGAAAATAATAGCACCCAAAATTCATTAACTTGTATACTGTATTAATTATTTATAATGATGTTGAGCATTTGTTAACACCTTACGATTTTAGAAAGTTGTCAATAAAAAGTTGTCTCCTCGCACATTGTGTATAAATACAGGGAGTGACATAGTACTTGGTTAGTTATAGTGTGATTATTTTATTTCATGCATCATTGTCATTGAAACGAGTTTAATAAACACATTATTTATAAGAAATTGTCTTCAAGTTTATTTAAACAGTAATTTAGCATGTTATAAGTTGAAGCACAAACAAGATATGACAATTTAAAAAAATAAATAAAACTGATTAAAATGGTGTCCATTTTGGCCATTTGAATTTTTTGAATTTCAAATGGGTTCTAGATTAACAAACTATAGCCACATATACTATATTAAATTTCATTGTTGCTAGGTCGAATTATTTTGGTATTACGAGGGTCATTCAATAATTAAAGAGACAAATTGATGTAGGAAAAAAAAAACTGTGTATTTTTACAAAATGAGACTTTTACTACTTCTCAACATAATCCCCACCAATATTAATACACTTGTCCCAACGATGAACTAGTTTTATTATACCTGATGCAAAGTCTTTGCATTGTTGTTGGAGCCAGTTTCCTACAAATTCTTGTATCTCCTTGTTGTTGCTGAACATTTTCCCAAGTAATACCTCCTTGAGTGGACCAAACAAAGAAAATCCGAGGAAGCCAAATCTGGACTTAAAGGTTTTTTAATGGTCCCCTTGGGTCAGCTGGGCGGTGTGAGGACAAGCATTGTTGTGTATCAATATCACACCTTTTTTTAATGAGATCCGTGAAGTTCTTTTCTCATTGTTGGCTCTACTTTGTTCATCAGCATGTCAGCGTAGTAGGCACTGTTTATTATACGCTGATCTTCAAAATAATCACAAAAGACAACACTTTGGGCATCCCAAAAGACGGTCAACATGACTTTTTCCGCTAATGCTTACGTTCTGATTTTGTTTTGTTTTGGATAGATGAGCTGGCCTGCTTCCATTCCGTGCTTTGTTTTTTGGAGTCTCATTCAAAATGGTGAATTCAAGTTTCATCACACGTTAAAATCTTGTTTAGAAAAAGGTCACCTTCTAGCGTTATTTCAAGTCTGTACACACTTTGAGTCTTGTTTCCTTATGTTGTTGAGTTAACTCTTTCGGGTCCCACCTTGCACTTGTTTTGCTGTACTTGAGCTTGTTACTGATAACGTTATGAACTGTGCTGACACTTACTGCAACTGTTTCTCCCATATGTTCAACTGTAATACTTCGCTCTTATAATGTTGTCAATGCAGGTTTCAAGTGAAGGAGTTGAACCGGCTGGCCAGGACGTTGCTCGTCAGTCACTGAGGTTTGCCTGTTTTTGAACTGTATTACCCAGTTATAAACATTTCCGTGGTTCATACAACTTTCACCATACTGTAAAATCATTTGAGAAAAGATTTTAGCCGGTTTTTACCTTCAGAAAGCAAAAAGGGATTGTTGAACGTTGTTAACTAACATGGAAGCATCAAGCAAACACGCCATCGTTAAACACAATATTGTGGTTATAAGCAAAACAATTTTTATCCTTCAGCTGTTCTCAGCTCATACCAGTGATGCCAACATAAAGTCATAAAGTACAAAACTCCTCCGTTTCATTTCTACATCAATTTGTCTCTTTAATTAATGAATGTCCTTCGTAGATTACCAAACTTATCTTATACTTTGTATATTGTGTTTTGTGTATAAATGTTAAATACCAACAAAACACTCATTAGAATAAAGAAGACTTTTGACATCTTATAAATAAAACTAACCTTACTCTGAAGCACATTGCGGAGTAGATCAGGATCACAGAAATCTGTTAAACCTTCCATTTGCAAATTTTTTGTACCTCTTTCTAGCCAACTTTCCAACGTACTCGTTGATATTTCACCCAGTGCAGAACCATCCAACCAGGAGATATCTTCTTCAACTTTCACAACCTATGTTTTATAAAACAAAGAATTATTAACAATTAAAAACCCTTCCATCTAAGCAAGACAGACTTGTACCTAAACCATGATATGTAAAAATTACAAAATAATATTTAACCTCCATTAAAAAAAGTTTAATAATATTGCGATTAAATATTTCTCAGACCGTAAGGAATGATTAGTGGGAAGGAGGCTTCTACCTTTGTGTCAGCTGGAATAGTTTACAGATGGCTCTAAACGAAAAGTGGAACAGGAGTTTGAGTGAATTTTCACTTCTTGTCCCCTCTATGCAAGTTGGATCTGACCTTCCATTGGACAAGTGAAATACAAGGAAGGTGGTAGGGGTGTCACAGGACCTGAGAGAAACACAATGCACAGAATGGGTGTATTTAGTGGGGAACTACTATTTGGGAAATATTGCCTACAAGAAAAACATGATATTCAAATGTAAACATTATGATCAGAATAGGACCAAGACCTTTGGATCATTGACAAAAGGACAGATAATTCTTAAAAAACAATTCTGTCAAGAGTATAATGAGTTACTTTTTTAACAATCAGAATAATAACACACCCTATTCCATAATCATACATAAGTGTAATTTAATAACAGTGAGGGGTTGTGCAATTGTTTTAGTTGGCAAATTGTTTGGATGTATTTTTACTTTGTGAATTATGATACAGTATGATTTTTCCTTCTCCAATCTGAATATATACCTTAGAATTTCAAACCAATATATTGAAATATTATATCAGAGTTTTAAAGTTTCACAACGTGATCTATGATGATACCTGATATTCAGGATATTCAATAAAATCTGTAGTGGATAAGCAGAGATATATAAACTTTAAAAATAACAAAGGTAACAAATAATTAAACTGATATAAGAAAATATTTTAAGTTTAAGCTTCTAAAGATTTTGAAATAAAGGAATATATTAGGTCGAAATATACACAGTGGAAAAATAAGTAACAAATAATTTCAATGAACAAATAACTTCATGATAATTGAAGTATACATAAATATTAAATTAATTATGAACTAAATTACCTCTAATCTGGAGTCCCACTTAAGATTGGCAGGTTCGAGTCCAGGTAACTTTAAGCCTAAACCTCGTCTTCCTCTTTGACGAGACACCTCGATAGGGTTGACTCGTCCTTGGGACTTTTTTCCCAACCCTTGACCTTCTTTGTAACCCATTTTTTCCTACAATCAGAAAAAGAATTAATTAATTATTCCAAAGTGAAAAAAAAAGTTTTTATAACTAATATTTATTAGTATTAGCTCAATTAGACCAGAACAAAACTAATCTATTCAACTGTTGGCAACCTTAACTAATTCTTATTATAATGTAAAAATAAACTGATAAAAGTGGGGAATTTATTCATGAACAAAGTAAATTAATACTCATGCGTAAATTTTCTTCTACCGGAGAGAGCATCAGTTGCTGGGAATCAGTTCGTGAGTGAGAGGTAAGCAATAGTGCTGTGTCCGTTAACGGGTAACAGCTAAACGTCAACGTTGACCATTAACTGCATTAATGTTAAGAAGTGCATTAACTGCTAACATTGATCAATTGCCTAGTGCTTGCAGGTGACGCATCAGTGGTCGTTTGTTAGCGCCAGCGGCCCACTCGATGCTTGTGCACCCAGCTCTCAGTCGTCTGTTACTTTAGTTGAGCAACTAAAGCGAATAACGTCAACGTTTATTCATCAACGAATCAACGTATGTTTCTGCTGTAGCCTACTATTTTACTGTTTGTTTTTTACTAAATCTAAAACTGTATAAAACAACGACTGGATAATACGAAAATAGTGTAGTGTAAATAACTTTAATTTTAGCTGATAAAAGCTGTGACTAACTGTGTAAATATTTAGGTTAGGTTTGATTTATATTCTAAGAAACAGGCGACAGTTGATTGATGACTAGAGCTTTCTCACTTCTCACTGAACACGTGCACACTGAACAAAGACGCTTGGTCTTCTGTTCTGTCTGGCAGGTTAATGTTAGCAGTTTTTTTCAACAGTTAATCACGCTCAACGTTAACTGATGTTGACGTTGACTGTTGTTAGCGTTAATGCCCACCACTAGTAAGCAATAAGTGATAATTTAATTTCCTGCAAAATGATCAAATGACTTGAGGAGCAATGACATTAAGCTTTATGATATCTAACTGGAAATCATTCTGAAAATTCAACAGATTCTAGTCAGTGGAAAGCTAATAGCAAGGTCATTGGCCAAGTGCTAACTCTGGTCATACAGGACCACCACATTACTACTAAAACATGCAGATGAGGTGGGAATAAGGATTACTTAGGTATATTTTATTTTAAGCAAGGATTTGATCTTGAATATGAATCTGGGGCGATAATCACAATAGAGACATATTGAACAAGAAACAGAAATAACATTTTGAGTAATAATGAAACCCTTTTCGCTGTATACTGGTTTTCATCAAAAGACTTCTATAGAAAACTATAACAAATTAATCTTTAAAACAATAAAAAATGTTATGAATTAAAACACTTAGAGCATGAAAAAGGAAGATCATCTTCTCTTTAGAGGAATTAATGAAAATCATGGTTCATAAACTCCTCCACTGAGTAAAAATGATACAGAAAATATTGTATCTGTATAAAATATTAAATAACTTTACTGTGTAGCATGATTTATAAAGATAACTATGCTGATCGTGTTTAATCACTTTTAGAAGGTTTCATTAAAGTATTTACTAAGCAATATTTCTTACCATAACTTATATATATATATATATATATATATATATATATATATATATATATATATATATATATATATATATATATTGTTTATGTGACCTTTTATCAATGTAACAAAAACTACGACCTTGTTTTGTATTTTTTTTAAATGGCGGACATTTAAAATTTTTAACATGTAATATCTCGAAAAAAGTTAACTCCATAAATAATTACGAGACAAAAAATTTCCCTTTTAAATGGCAAACAAATGGTCTTTTTTTACTGTAGCTTAAAGGATAACCGAGTTATTGTCAAAAGACTGAAAACATAATTTCTTGAAAATTGTCTATAATATCCAATATTTGTGTATAACCGAAATATTTTTGAATTATTAGGTTTTTAATAGTAATAACAAAATCCATTGATTGGTTTAACCTGTTTATTATCAAAGTTGCTCATTCACCTTTTTAAAAATTCGATTTTAAATAACTGTTGTAAACAACCTAGCTTAGTTATTTTTCTTCAAAAGTGTTTTCACTATGTATTTTGTCATTATTATTATTGTCTTTTTGTTTTTCTTCCTCAATGTATAGCGATAACTGTAGTTTATATCAAAAAACAACTTATTGTAAATTATAATGCAAACTACAACGATCAACTAACCTTGTATACTGTCTAAGATTGATTCTAGCAGAATTATAATTTGTCAAAGAGTCTTACTGGAAAGTTTATTTATAAATAATGCGCCCGCTTGCGAAGGAAGTTTATTATATAGCCTTAACCTATGTTGATTAGTGTTAAAAATTAAGGTAATAGATTTGGTTAGAAATATAGTCTAAGTTCTTTTGAAGAAGTCAATCAGACATAACAGTTGGAGTCATTAAGGATTCTTAATAGTAATAATAGTACATTTTTTTTAACAGTTTAACAGAATGATAAATCTGTGTTTTTTATTCCTTTTTTTATATAGCAAGTTAACACGTTAGCTGCCATATCGGTCCGATCGGACCGAAACTAAGGTGACTGTACATGCAGCGTTACGGCACGATCGGACCGATAAAGTCACTGACGTAATGTTTTGTTTTGTGGCTCACAGTTCGATAGTGCAGCAACCTATCGGCATATTTTGGTATTCCCTGGATTGGGTAAAGACGTGTGTTAGACATAGTATATTGTATGCTTTAATAACCGTTACCATGGTTACTCAATATAATATTAAAATCCGTGGATATTTTCACTTTTTTGTCGGCACGATCGGACCAATTAAAAAAATTTTACAAAAACATTTTGGTTTAGTAATGAATAATTCACAAAGAATACAGTTGTAAAATGAATATATGTATTTATAAAATAAATATTAGACAAATAAAATAGTGAGCGTTGCCAACATAAAGAAATGAAATAGCCCGTTTAGATTTTTTTTTTTACACGAAAATTGCCTCGGTCCGATCAGACCTAAACGTTATACTACGATTAAAATTAAAGCCGAAAAATTGCATTTCGGTCCAATCGGTCTCGAAACTATATATGCATAAATGTAAATAAAATTAGTAAATACTATTGCCTTATATTATTTAACATAGGTTGATGCAAAAATAATAATGGAAAAATAATTTGGTAATCGTGGCACTCACGGCAAGAGTATCGTATTAGGTCTTGGTAGCTAACGTGTTAAAATGTGTTGATTAAAAAAACTCGATATCGTCTCGATATTATTAGCAAGAACACATACATTTCTTGGGTGCATTTTTCTCAATTCTGTCAAAAATATCCTAATTTGTAATTAAAGTTTTGAGTTTTTTTAAATTTAAATATTTCTAGTGCAATTCAGTATGTCTCAAAGATAATGCTTATTCATTCATTTTTCAATATGTTAAAATGTGTTGTCATAAGCTTAAAATAAGTTAAAACCCTCTTTAAGATAATAAAACACAATTTTATTTTTTATTTTGTGATATCCACTTTTTATTAATCTAGCCGACCAATGGTTTCGCCTGCTAAGGCATTGACGAGGCTGTATTACAGACTGTGTTTTATTATCTTTAAACATGGAATTCCACCAAGAACCATCGGTCTCAACAATAATGATAAATAAACCCCTCTTCCAATGCACAGATGTATCCACAGCTTTCTATAGGAAGATGTCTCAAAAGAAACAAGCATGCTGCAAATTCAAGAGCTCATAGTTTTCCGAATGATTCGAAACAAAGATGAACCAGATCCAAAAATTTAAGTTCCCCATCATTTCAGGAAATTCAGAAATCCAATATATGAATCTTAAAATTATTTCATAAAAATTGAAATGGTTTTCAATTAAAAACAGCTTGATATAAAATTGATCACTTAACCCTTTTAGTGCCAACATCCGTAAATACGGACGTCGAAAATAGTGTTGAAAAATAACAACGTTTATATATAGACGTTGCGGAAAAAAAAAACTACGCTTTTATTTGTTGTCAAATTTAATTAATATTAAACCAAAATATTCTTAAAGAAACGTAGATTACAGAATGATATACAGTTTTATATAGTTGTAAATTATAAATAAAGTTGTGGTTTATACTAAAAAGTGTTGTTTTAATTATTAAAACGGAATACCTTCAAGCACCTATGGTCTTTAGCATAAATAGTTTTATATAGTACTCAATAATAATAATTGGCTGTAGCGAAGTCAAAGGACTGGTTTAAAAGTAGAAAAGTACCAAGTTCCGCTACTGTTTCAGCTGCAAATAATAGAGGAGATGGAGATTGAAGTTCACCAACACCATTTTTAGTAAAAATTCCTATGAAAAGAGAGAAAAATGGTTGTATTTTTAGTGTATTTTAGAAAGCACAAAAAAAGTAGAAAGAGGAAGAAAACCACTTTTCAATGCAACAAATGTAAGAAAGGGGTTTATCTTCAATGTTTACCACACCACTTGTGCTAACAGACGCCTGAAAAATATAAGCCATCAAAAATTGTGTAAATAGTTATATTAGTTACAGTTTTATTTCAAAAACTGAAACAGTTTCTTTGTATTATTTATTTAAAAAAAGAAGTATTTGATTACTAAGGTCTAAATACGAGAGGTCATTTTTTAAGTAAGCACCATTTGTGCATAGCAACCGCACAGGTTGTCAGGTGACGCCCGCTCAAGGTTAGCCACTCTTGCCTAGTCCCCAACTATGCAATCAGTTGATTTCATGTGTCTGCCACTGTTGGTTCTATCGTAACACTGCTTTATTTGTCGCCATGTTAATCAATAAACCCGCCAATTGTGAAGTGTGCTCGGTTAATCAGTTATGAGAGATATTGCAAAACACTAACCAAGCTTAGGCACGCTATTCAAAACTGCCGGCGGGGACTTCTGTCTAGCAGCGTCGTGTGCATCATGATAACGCTCGGCCTCACGCTACAGCAATGACCAAGACGCAACTGGCCAACTTTCGATGGGAATTACTGGACCATCCCCTCCACAGCCCTAACCTGGCACCATCAGACTTTCATGTGTTTCCTAAACTCAAAGAATATCTTGGTGGAAAGTGATTTGAAAATGATGACATGTTGAAAGAAACTGTTACTAACTGGTTAAATGCTCAGGCGGCAGAGTTCTATGATGAGGGGATCCAAAAGCTAGTGGCACGACTTAACAAATGCTTAGATATTCTTGGTGACTATGTAGAAAAGTAAAAATATGTTCTTACTTAAGTTTTTGATACAATTTATGTTCATAAATAAAATTGCTGTTACTCCACTTAAAAACGGTTCTTACTTAAAAAATGACCCACGTAAAATACATTCAGATACTTTAATTTTTGAATGTGCTTGCTAATAACTGAAAATTGTTATGAGCAAATAAGTTTTTTCAAGTGTGATTATTTGTGACAAATTTTAATAAAAATTTGGAAAATATTGGTGAGTATTATTGATATATAAATTTTTAAGTATTTTATAATTAAATAAAAGACAATTGCATAAAATATAATTGTAACAAATTTAGTTCTAAGCAATATTTTTTTAAAAAATTATGAACTTATGTGAAAAATTAGGACTTTTATGTAGCTTTTCATAAAATGGTACCAAATGACTTAAAACAGTCTGGCATTTTCAGAAGTACCAATGCAAAAATTCTCTGGCATTTGTTGAATTTTGGCTCTGGCACTAAAAGGGTTAATATGTGGATTTATAACCTTAAACTTGGCGTGGGCATGACCAAATGTTGTTACAATGGTTAACAAAAGAAAGGAGGTAAAATATAAGGTTTTAATATATACTGCAAAGGGTTAAAGTAACTACAAGTATATTCCAATAAATATTTAAGGATCAGTCAAAAACTGTAAATCGATGTTGACGCTTTGAAATATTACTAAGTATCAGTTCTTTCACATTTACAATCAGACTGAAATTTAAAATAAAAATGTGCGTTATTAAACGTAACAGGAGAATAATATGAACATTGTGTTGAATAACTGTGGTAATAGGTACTACAACAAACCTTATTAATTTTGTAACACTGAGGGGATAATCATAATACACTTCTAGCAACTGCATGTTGAAACTATTAATGGAAAATTGGAATGAAACAAAACATTTTAGAGATAAAGTTTCTTACCTTTTTTCCGTCAAGTGACCTCTTTTTTGTAAACGTGATGCGTTTAGGGACTTTTATCCCATTTTCAGACACAGGTATATTAATTTAAATTACTCGACTGAGGTAGTCAAACACTAAAATTATTTATAAAACACACAAATTTTTTTTAATTTTATTTTTTTATTAATTCAATACTACAACACAGATATCACATTAAAAGTACCAATGGAGCCTTGTGACTTTCAAGAAGAGCTAAATACGATCAAATACATCGCCATAAGAAACGGATACAGAAGCTCTATAATCAACAAACTTCTCTAACACAAAGTTAGATCTAAATCGCGTCCCAAAGAGAAAACTAAACCTGTCTATGTATCAACTGAATATGGCAGCATCCTACCTACAATAGTCACTTCTATCTTCCATAAACTTAACAGAATAGTAACCTTCCGAACTACTAACACCATTAAACAACTTCTTCACCCCCAAAACCCAAGACCCTTAGAAAACCAAACTGGCGTGTATAGATTGACATGTAATGATTGTGAAAAGGTATACATAGGCCAAACTGGGAGAGCGTTTATTACTTGATTTAAAGAACACTTGCCAAAAAGAACAATTTCAGTTAACAAATCGAATTTTGCACGCCATCTAATAGACGAGAACCATGGATACACGGACCTACAGAATAACCTGAAAGCAATCAAAATATGTTCTAAAGGATATGAATGCAGTCGAGGAGTACGAGATTGATAAGGCTTTCAAATCAAGAGATGCAAATGGCGAACATCGACTATTGAACGACCAACTAAATTTCGACTCAAATACCTTGTACGACACGGCGATAAGAATTCAAGAAGCCCGCGGTAAGAACAAGTTCGGAGTGCGCGAGATAACAGTGCCCGGTAGCCAGAAGGTGTACACCAAAAACGGACTTTTATGTGATATGTGTGTTTTGTGTATGTTTTATGAATAATTTTAGTGTTTGACGACCTCGGTCGAGTAATTTAAATTAATATACCTGTGTCTGAAGATGGGATAAAAGTCCCGAAACGCGTCACGATTACAAAAAAGAGGTCACTTGACGGAAAAAAAGGTAAGAAACTTTATTTTAAAATAATAGTGACCTGGATACTAAAAATGAATTCATTTCAGAGATGTCTGTTACTGTAAGGCATTAAATGACAATTGAATAATCATTAAAATAATGTTACAATATATTAAAACATATAGCAATACAGTACGATAAGCATTCATTTTATGCTCATACATAGAATTAAAACTGATTATTCGTTTGAATTTATATTTTTATTATATCTTATATTGTAATGTAGTCAATGTTAATTCAATTTTATTACAATGACAATATTCTTCCAAATAACTATGCTTTTTTCCCCCCACTTGATGATTTTATTTATTTTATTGAGTCCATTTAAAGCTGTTTTTATTAATATAATTACAGTAGAACCCCTCTAATCCGTCACCTTCGGGACTGGGGGCATGGTCGGAATACAAAAAAGGTCGGATTATCCGAAAAATATCAAAATTTATCACATATTATTTAAAGAGATATTTTTTAAAAGTGAAATAAGTGATATATAAACTTTTAAAAGTCTATATATAAACTTTGCAAGTACTATAGCAAATCAATAGAAACAACACAAGAGATGACACAGCACTGAAGCGGGAAAGCGATAACAAACCGGAAAGAATGGCGCCAGACGGGCCGTGAGTCATCGGCAAGTCGGCACAATATCGCGAGATCAAGCATGGTCGGATTAACCAGAGTAACGGACCACCCGAAGGCGGATTAGAGGGGTTCTACTGTACTATTTTTTTTAAAATTATATGTTAAAATATGTTATAGAACTCGGTGTGTTTTTATTGAATTAATTATACAATTCACTACTCTGCAATTTGAAAAATAACGCATTCAGTAATATCATGAAGCTAAGAAGCTTGTAAGGGTAGAATAAAAAGTTTGTTGAAATCGCCAGCCATCCCCTAAATGTATGCAATCTACCCAGTAACACATTAAATTAATAGGTTACTGAAACCTATTAACGAAATGTAGTGACTCGTCAATAATAGGTTACTGCGAAGTAACCCATCTCCAATTTAAAATGGAATTTGTACAAACGGAATACTTTTAAGTAGATCTAAGTTTGAAGACTAGGATTCACCATGCATCTCAAGACACTACTTAGTTCATCATTGAACAGTGGGAGTAGTTACTATATTCAATTTGAACAATATGTTTGATTATTATACTGCCTTTTCTTATTAAAAGACGGTTTTTTTAGAAAATGATTTTCCTTTAAAGGTAAAAACCTTTCAGTCATCCATCGCCTTAAAAAAAAACAGAAGAAAAGAGCATAAAATAAAGACCCCTAGCCCTTGAATAGTGGCAGGGTCGGGAGAGAACAGAGTTGGTCAAAGAGACCCGATAGGAAAGATGAAAGAGAGGGATCTAACCTAAGACTACTTAAAGAAAGATGAAGATCCAGCTAAGGTCCTCGGATCCGCTCACCCGCACTCACTACACGTGAACCCGAGGATTAATAAAGAAAAATTATATAAATATCTTAAATGTTTATTTTAAGTGTAATAAATAATGGATTACTGTCCTTTTTAGGCATTATTCCATTTGTATGGTTCGTAAAAAATTTACCAGACCAAATTATTTTCATAGTCTGATCTAATAATAAATATTTATTTCTTCATCCTCTAGATAATATATACAAATTACAAAACATCTCTAAAAAAGGTAATAAAGGCTACTTTTTTTCTTAAGCCTAACCAATGAATTACAGTCCTACACTATTCATTTGGAAGAATTTTGTAGGCCTAGTAGTAAATCCAAGATAATTTTGTTTAAGAGTAATAACTCAGGTACTCATTATTTTTCTTAAATGAATTACAAAATCAGTAAATAAACATTCTCAGTTTCATTCTCATTGCGATAATATAACTCTCATTCTTGTTTTCGTCCTTAAACCTATATTCTCGATATATCTTGAGCTCGATAATTTGTGTTGAAATATTTCTCGTTCTAGTCTTGAAAAAAAAAAAAATCCTATACACCCCTAGTTGATTTAAATCAATCTGTAATCTCCGATTAAAAAAAAGTGAAAAGTTGTTACACAGTTCTCTGCCAAATTCAATACTAGAATAAGATTGGTAAAATTAACTAATAAACTTACCATCATAGCTTTAGCTTTGGTAGATTTGACTAAAGAATTATCCACTGGTGTTGCTAATGTCTCATATCGAAACTTCTTTGATGATGGTGATCTTTCCGGTGCTTCATCTTCACTCTCAGAGTATGAAGCACTTCTTTTGTTTGTATGACTATTAGTTTTGAAATGTTGAGAAGGCGATTCATCATAGGACTCTGAATGAGATGATTCAGCGGTATAATTGATCTCCTCATTGTAGTTATTTCCAGGACTGTAGTTGTTTGGATCATTGAGTTGATTTGCATCACTGTACAAGGTACCATCATTATAGTTAAGATTACCATTGTAATTGTTCTTATCGATATAGAAATTCCCAGCCATGGAACTGGGTTCATCATCGCCACTGGAGTCATCTGTGAAAAGAGATCAAAATAATATTAAATTATCAATAACAATACTTTTTTTAAATAGTAAAAATTAAATGTACGATCTGCCCCAGAAAAAATAAACAGTGGAAGAACATTGCACAAACTTTCTCTAATTTATCTACACCCAAAACAAAATTTAAAAACAACCAAAACAATTTGTCAAAAATTATGTCAGTTACAAGATGAAACTGAAAAAATGAATGATGTCTTTATTATTTAAATATGGCCTAATCTTGTTTCACTTCTGCCATAAACGCGTCTTCAGCATAAACCGTATTCAATTAAAATGGAGCTTTACATGATGGTGGTAAAGGTTCATTTTTGTAGTAATGCCAATCATTCCCGAACCATAATATGGTTTTACATGCAATTTAGCAAATGAGTTTGGGTTGTTAATCTTCACATATAAAAAAAGAACAAAGTCGGTAGACATGATTTTTTGGTTTACCTCCCCCCCCCCCCCCCCATAAATCTTCTTTAACTTTTACATACAATTTACAAAGAACGAAATCACTAAAATTCCCCTGATAAAATCATGTACCAGCATTTTAAGATAGATGGCGACAAATATGTGATGTTTGATCATAGCAGCTACACTTGATCAAAATAATTAGAGCTGATTTTGAGAGAAATTGTAATTTTGTGTTTCTCTCATGGTAGCTACTCTCTCATGGTTGTTGAGCTCCAAAAATTCTCCTTCTACTAGGCTTTAGGTCCCCTGCAATCAAAGAGTATATGTGCTGCGATTCCAGGTTCATAACTGCAGAAATGACAGTTAGATGAGATTTGTTTAATGGCTCCGGATATCTGGCCATGTCTGGTTACCATGGCAATCTTATCTCAGGGACTTCTTGTTAAACTGAACAAGTACTTTTGTTAGTGCTCGGTAACCATAATACACTCACATACCAAATTTGATTAAAGTCAGTTCACTTATTTTCACTGTAAAGCACTGCAGATACGAGAGACCATCTCTAAATCCACTCTTTTGGACTCGAGGGACCTCAAAACGGATATATCCACAAAACACTCGACATCAATTTTTTTTAAACATAAAATAACTTTCCTTATACTACATATATGTGAGAAAGTAAAAAGAGGAGAGAAGTAAAAATAATAAATATAACCTTACAATAGCCTAAATATTGAAGATTTATTCAGAATTCGTATATATTAATGAAAATATCTAATCCTTTTAGTGTCTTGTTAATAAATCTGTCGCACAATGTAACTGCCAATATTGTCCACATTAAAGTGAAAAGTTTATTAATTGCTGCAATGGAAGAGTAAATGTTGCTACATTAGCCTCAGACTAGGAGTGTGTATGGTGTAAGGGGTGTTTCCTTCCTTCTACTTGCTTTCCTAACCTGACTTGACGGTACAGCCCATTCTAAGAAAACTAGGCACACAAATTACTTCTTAGCTACATTTAATTCCTAAAGTTACAACTTCGTGACAGACTGCATCTCAACTTATCTTACGATTTTGCCCAATTGCACACAATATTTATTTTTAAAAGTTATAAAAACTAAAAACCAACAAAGTATAAAGTTGTGTGAAAAAGTAAGTTTATGTAATGATAAACTGTAGAAAGTTTTTACATAATAAAAGTAATGACAAAAATATTCAAAACGAGGAAAATTTATAGTTCTCGGATAAATGATAACTTTCTGCAAGAAAGTTGTAGATATTATTTTGCTGATAGATTATTTTTTTACAATTAGATTAGGCACATTTTAGAAGTATTTAAATGCATATTGGGCATACTGGTTAGGCTACTTGAATATCTAAGAATGACATGTAATATTTACTTTATTTTTGTGGGGAAGGTAAACAGGATGATAAGGGGATCTCAGGAAATACTTCCCGCCTTCCTAATGCCTTTGTAAATAATTTGAAGACATATGTAAAATATCTGTCAATCCATCTTTCACATGGGCTATTTCCGCATAAAATGTTAACTTGGTCGGCTAATAGGTGTTGCGCTAAGTGTGATGATGAGTAATCATAAAGTGTTACAGAGTCAAAGTCGTGGAATTATATACAGCGTAATGCAATTTATGAAGAAAGAAGCTGAACACAGAAACTTTGTGATAGACGAGTTGGAATAAATTATCATTTATTTTAAGTTTTATATAATAATAATTTAATATTTTTAATATCGGTAGTTATTAAAAACAGTGAATAAATGGTCTAAACTGCCCACATATTTTCACTTTATAGCTGCTATAAACAGTGTCAGAAAATGTTGTGCCAAACTTTAGGTAGTGGTTATATAAACCATATTATGTTACCTACTTTCAACTTATTTAACATAATTTAAATTGTCCATTCGCCTTTTTTAAATTTAAAAAAGATTTGGTTTTTCATAAATTAACATAATTCAATATTATTTGGTTTAGCATAAATTTGGATGTTGTAGATAATTATCAAGAATTATTTTTTGAGTTTTCTGTCCATATCTCAGGTTATCAATTGATCTAGTCAAAAATAATAATAAATGTAATTTGGAGTTAAAAGAGGAATTTTTGTCTTTTGTACATTTCTCTTAAACGAACGATTTTCGTGAAATTTAACAATAAACATTTATAATGACAGCTATTTTTAAAATGTAGCCTACATGATAATGTTTTAGTTTTTGGTATACTGGTAAAAAAAGGGGAAAAAAAGCATACAAAATTTGTATAGCCTACTAAATTTCGACTAAAAATCTTAAAAATTTCATAACACAATTAATTTTCAAAAAAACTCAAAGTGGGCGAAAGATGGAAAACGAAGCAATTTGTGGACAGGAACTTCTTTCTTTATTTTGACCCATGTAACCAATACAAAGTTTGGCACAACATTTTTCTGAACACTGTAACGATTAGTCAAGCTTAGACCTTGAATGAATGATATTGTTTTTATTTGAATGATATTTGTAAATGCTTTACTATTAAAAGTTTTTAAATAACATAAATATTAACACACACACACACACATACATATATATATATATACTAATCTTATTATTATTATTATATATATATATATATATATATATATATATATATATATATAACAACTAATTGTTATACCTTCTGTTCATTAACAAAAATGTGTCCATCTCTTTCTTTAATACACACTTTGTGTACTTTTGTAAAAGTTTTATTTTTATTCACACCGATAAAAGAAACGAAAGTAGGGTATGCAAATGCACACACAGAAGCATTTGAGGTGTATTTTTTTATTGGGGTTGTACCGCTGAAACCAAATGCAACAAACAAAGTGTGGGGCCCCCTCTTTTCTTCTCCACCCCAGACACATTCCTACCTTGAGGATACTGTACATACATGTATTGACTGTTGTCTTACTATCACACCTAAATACTAATAGAATATACATCACTTATTCTCACTGATGTGGCTTAAGTAATAAAATTAGTACAATAAAAACCAAGTGAAAATATTATATTAATCGTTTAATAGGTTATGATTATGGTATACTTAAATGATCTTTACTGTTTTAAAGCACATGATCAAACTTCTATTATTCGTTGAGTACATAGCATTCCATATAAGTTAGGTTTAATTAATAAACATAAATGTCTCCAATGGAAGCAAGGTTAGGTTTGATTAACATAAATGTCTCCAATGAAAGCAACCTATGAAAAAAGTGATATTTTAATTAGGCTATTTGTAGAATTAAAATACTTAGACTAAAGTAAACAATAAAAAAATAAACTCTGAAAGAAAATATATATATATATAATTAAAATAAAAAATATTGACTGTCATTAAAGGTACTTACATATTAACGCCACCGCAGCAGAAGTTGCGCTAATGTGCATGCGCCAATAAAGAGCAAACTGGTTTGAGAGAAGTAGAATTCCATTTTGTTCGATGAGATTCATATACTTTCATTTTATGATTTGTCACAAAAATTTTAGGTGTAGATTGGCGGCACTTCACTTTTAAAGCTCATGTTTATCCATGATCTAATTTTAAATTATTAACTTAATGAACTTACGAAAGGTTTGGCCAGGTGGTTATATATATATAAGGTTTGGCCAGGTGTTTATATATATATAGCTACCTAAACCTGTCGTGATATATAATTATATCGCAAAGTAAGCAAATATTGGTGCATGCGTATTAGCGCAACTTCTGCTGCGGTGGTGTTAATACGTAAGTACCATAATAACTATAAAAATAAATAAATAAATAGGGTAGAATACTTTAATCAATAAAAACTTTAAATTGTATAATTCACAATATATTAGCGCAACTTCTGCTGCGGTGGCGTTAATACGTAAGTACCTCATTAAACTACAAGTTAAATTAACTTAATATTTAAAAAAAAAAAAACTATGACAACATAGTAGTTAAAACTCCTGTGGAGATGCTTAAACACTTATATTTTTCCTTGGTGCAGAGTAGTTTGGAATATGAGATTCGGGAAGCAACTTATACCCAGTTCTATAGCTCAAAAACAGTTTTGTATAAGAACCATTTTTAAAAGAGCGCAGAGAGAATTTTAGTCCTGAATTAGGAATATTGGTTCTACTGTTATTTTTTTAAAGGAAAAGTTGTGACCTATCCAATTTTATAAATGAATTTATAAATTGGAAATTCGTTCTAAAATAAATTTTCAAATTTCAAAAGCAAAACATGTTTGATTAATTTGTGTTAAAATATTGCATTACAATTACTTTATAAGTTACCAGATGTAATGAGGTTGATGCTCTGTTTTATCGTTGTGCTTAATAAACCTCAACGATGAATTTTCATACCTTATTTGTGTTAGTTTTCTGTTCGTTTTATTTCAGAGTTTTTACATTAATGTTTAAAATGATTAATTATATAGAGGTTTAATGTGGTAAAGATTCACAATTTAAAAAATTGGTGTACTTTAAAAAGAATTAATTCTAAGTGATTAATTTTTTATTTTTGAAAGTTTCTATTTTGCCATGTGGCGTGTGAATAGTGGAAGTTTTAAAATGGCCAAAGAGTTATCTAATTTGTTTTCCTTTCATATATAAATCTTTATATTGTTGTTGTTGTAAACCAAGGAAAATTGATGTATCTTTTGCATTTTATTATCTAAATGAAGGTTGTTACTGAAAACATCAAATCATGTGTAATAGCTAAGGCGAGGAAAAATTTATAGCTGCTTATCTCATTTAAAAGTGTTTTGCTTAGGGAGTGAAAACTCTTTGCTTTGGTATCATCAGTAGTCTCTACCGCTTCGACTAAAGCATCTCTTTTATCTGATATCATTTTAATTTTATAACACTCTCAATTTTAATTTCCCATGTTATGCCATATAATTTCTTTTCAATGGTTCGGTTGGGAACATTTTTTTAAAAATATCCCATCGCTTATTAGTCACAAATATTAGTTTTAAGGGTAGATTTTTCTGCATCACAAACAATCAGATTGGGGCTATAGCAAACACATGGCGTGTAAAATACCTTTGGATTAATTTTATAAAATCTGTGCCAGAATACCCATAGTAGACTCATTTGGCATTTGTGCAAATTGGACCCAAAATCATAGCTCTGGTTCCTTTGATTGCTAGGCTATTGATTCTCCTGATTGATGTGCTCCTGCAGGATTGGGTCAAGAGAGTTGCGATCATTTCAACCAATCTCAAAAAGTTACTGTTAGGATCATATAATTTGCAATTTGATCCCCTAAAACCAACGTTGTGTTTGTTACCTATATAATACATTTTAAAACTTCACGTTAGTACCTCTCTCTACATTATAGTCGCTAAAAATCATGCAAACTTAAACTATTTAGGCTGCCTTGTTTGTCATTAATCAGATATTTTTTGACAACGCTAGACAATTTTCAAGTCTCTGAATGCACTAATATTGAAGAAACTGACACTTGCAGGCACAAGGAATTTAGACTTATTACGAATGTGTAAGTTAGTCCACACTACTACGTTAGTAAGGTTAAAGAAAGTTTCAGTGCTCATGTAATGTAATGACTATGTGAGTCAAGTCTGCATTATCAGTCTATATTTATTATATTTATTTAACATGTTAACTATTAATGTTTTAATTAGGTCTGGGAAGGTAAAATTATATATACCAATTTTCTAATTTTTTGTTGGCAGTCGTGATGTACTGCGAATCGCGTGAACCATATGCAATTGTAGACTTCTTAATTCATACATCTGTTCATAGTGACATTATTTTGAAGATAATAAAACATAATTATTTATTTTGTAATATCCACTTTTAATCAGCCTCGTCAATGCCTTAGCAGGCAAAACCATTGGTCGGCTAGACTAATTAAAAGTGGATATTACAAAATAAATAATTGTGTTTTATTATCTTTAAACATGGAATTCCACCAAGAACCATCGGTCTCAACAGTAATGAACATTATTTTGATTTTGTTCTAGAATAATGATATACTTAAATAGATTTTGAGACTTGAAAATTGTCTAGCGTTGTCAAAAAATATCCGATTAATGACAAACAAGGTAAATATTTTAAGTTTGCATGATTTTTAGTAACTAAAATGCGGAGAGAGTTAATTTGGTAATTATTTGTATATCAAAAAGTAATGATTCAGCGTTTTAAAAACTATTTATATATTTAAATAGAGTCTAATATTCAAATTTTAGTAATATTTCTGTACTAACAATTGGGTATTAAAACCTTATTATGGTATTTTTTAATGAGCCTATATACGTATAATGAGGTTTAATTTGCATAGAAATGAAAATTTTAGTAAATTTTCTATACTAATAACTGGTTTAAACTTATTTTTCTTGTGCCATAAATGCGACTCAGCGTAATTTATATTGGTACTACCAATGTTTTTTGACTAGGCTATATTTCTGTGATTATCACCGATGGTCATTTTTTCTTTTTTTTTTGGTTAAGTGCATTTGACACCATCATTTTTCAACGATTTCAGCATGGCCCACTAATTGTTCATTGCTTTGTAATCTAGTGTCAAGATAACACCAATCACAAAATCCTTTAGTGGTTAATTTTCCCCCGCATAGGCTATATTTCCAAAAAATTTACAATGAAAAACAGAATAGTGCACAACTTACTTACTTCTACTATACACCTACCACCATTTTAAAATGGATTCTTTATTTAGCAGAGTACGGTTATACAAATCAGAAGAAAAAAAGTCGTATATGGGAATGGCTATGGATAGGGTAGTCGAGGAACAATATGTTTTGCTCTCGAGCACTCGGGCCTAAAATTTTATTGATAAAGCAATTCACATTTCATAAAACACATGTTTAAATAAATAAATTTGTGTGTGAAATAAATTACTAAATGAATGCTGAATATTTCAATATTTGTTATTAAGGAAAAACAAAGGCTCCCAATAGGGGCGAGGCGCTATGTGGAAACACCTCATGCACATTCTTCCTAAGGATGGCCTTATGTGGAACTGGGTAGATAGTATTGTCAAGTCTGTAGAATAGCATTTACAGTCTATACAACATGTATGACAAGTTAGGTTATGTATTATCCTATTATTGCCATTTACAATTCATATGTTACATTTATAAAAGTGTGTGTTTTTACAAATTTGTAGAGCGTATGTGTTAGGAATTATAAATTATTTTACAATGTAGTTTCAGTTATCTACCACAGCAGTGTTTCTTTAGATATTGTTACGGTAGTTGTGCGATACTCCTTATTTATGAACCAAAATATGACTAAAAAATGTTATAACTGTTACATAAAGTTTAACTGTGCTGTATTTGGTTAAATTACAAAATACTATTAAAAATGGTTTTATGTTAACTTGTAGGCCTAGACTAAATGAAATTCGAGACAGGAGGCAAAATGGCAAAATTTTGAATTCCACAGATAAAAAAGTAGTAATAACAATATAATTTTTTGAGTAATTAGTTGAAATCAACGCAAAATGTCTTTTGTAAAATATCACTGAAGGTTCTTTCAACAATAAAAACAATATAATATAGTATGAAAGGTTGTATTCAATATATTTCATAAATATTGAGAATAATGTGGGGTTCTCTCAATGATGCGGTAATGCCAAGTATCATTATCACGGTCATTTGGTGAATACTTATTCAAAATAAATTAGGTCATACAGTAGACAATTTGACTGCATGTTTAATGTTTTTATAGCAACTTATAGGCCTATGGTAATTGGTAACATATCACCTTATAAGTAGGTTGTGTTATAGTTATAATACATAAATGGTGAACTATTTCATGTAAATGTTAGCTTCAATTAGTAAATAAGACTGAGACAACCTTACCTAACCTGTCCTACATGTAAAATATATTTGTCAGGATTCTTTTGCACCCTATTGCTGGTATTGTGTCATCTAGTAAAACAAGAGCCAAAGTACCAACACTATATAATTATTGATTTATCATGGATAAATATTAAATTCACTTGAAAATACAGTG
The DNA here is from genome assembly GCA_963513935.1 of Aphrophora alni. Classification (NCBI taxonomy): domain Eukaryota; kingdom Metazoa; phylum Arthropoda; class Insecta; order Hemiptera; family Aphrophoridae; genus Aphrophora; species Aphrophora alni. The sequence goes on from OY740778.1 coordinate 22,644,816, forward strand.
CTTTTTTAAAACAAATAAAATGTACTGTGATTGCTATTTTCTTTAAAATTTACCTATACCTAGGTATTATATTATAAAGGACTTTTACAGGATTACAGGACATAATTTTATTTTCATTATTTCAGTGTCCCAGCCTTTCTTATTTGAAAAATCAGCCTTCATTTGGGACTTAATGTGTTAAGAAATTATAAATACTAAACAAACTTAGGTTTGCCTAAATATGAAACTGAGCTTTGAAGTAGGCCTACTATAGGCCTACACCATACATTTTGGAAGTCAACTATAAATGAAGTTATTTGTTAAGGAGGTTGATTCGAATTTGTCTAATTAGATAGCACTTTACACACAATAAGTGCCCAGATTTCATACAATTAAGTCATTAGTACATAGATCTTAATTTTAGATAAGTAAATGAGAGCCTAGCCCTTAAATCTTATTTCATAGGTATGTGTCTTATATTTTTGCTAAAAATAACAAGGCTATTAACATATTTTTAAAACAATTGAGATCACATAAAGAAATCTAAAAGAACATAGCTTATATATTTATTATTTTAAGCCTAGCTAGAGGAATACTAAAGGAATTCTATGAACCCAGTTGGATGACTAAAAAATGTAAACAATCCAAGATTCACATCCTGTAATCTGTTCTATATACATTTTACTTATAAAAAGTGTCACAAACATAGTAACAAATAGTTTATCTACATATTTTCACATAATAACATTAACATTTATAGTAAGTACCACAATTATTTAAATGTTTTTAAAGTATCAAATATCCATCAAACACCAAAATCAAGCTTCAATGTTTTACAGTTTTGTACGTGATAACACAAAATAACAATGTAATAAAGTTTACTTTAGGTAAACAGGATACTTACCTGATAAATTAGAGTGATCCATTGCGAAATTGCTGTTTAAACACAATTAAATAAACATAAAAAGTCAGTTGTCTACATAACCTAAACGTCCTAAACATCTGCAAGCTAAAAACAAATCATCAAGTTATCACTGTTGCCAACATATAGAGAATGGGGAACAAAACGCAATTCTTTTGGTGATCAATACATCTACTGAAATTACTTTTGTTCAGTTTTTTTTAATTATTATTATATTCTAACTAACACCACCTTAAATAAATGATATTTAAGAATTAATAACGACAAGAATATAATTTATACACAACTGAAAGCATAATTATTCATCAGTAGGGGGAGTTAAGGTCAGGCCTCGATTTTCATATTCATATATAAATAAATCTGAACAACCAATCACAGTACTCTGGCTTCTCATAGGTCATTCTATTCGTTTTCCCAAATCTAACTTGTGAAATGAAAAACGGTTACAAAATAATGGTTATTTGTATTGTAAAAATAAACTTTAAAAAAAAAGGAATAGTAAAATAAAAATATTGGAAAGTTGATTTAAAATATTTCCTTTTGAATACAGATTTTATCGATCACAAAACTCCCTACAATTAGGTTTTTAACAATTACTTGATAGCATTAAAATTGGCTGAGTTATGATATTTTAAAATTGTCGCTAATACGACTCCCACTTCACATACATCACTTTTACTCTCTATAATTATAATTAATAAATAGAAACCCACGTCGTATTGAAAATTTCAAAAATAATATAATAATTCTAGATGTGTATGTGTGTCGTAAGAGTTTACTGATGTACTGTGACCTAAAGGGATTAATCGTGCCATAGTTTAATTTAAAATGCACATATATTCTTCAGGGGTCCATTTATAGTGAGTTCGGGTGTGACAATCTACTACTCTAGGCCAACCAAACAAAAAGAAACCTGCGCAGAACCGTCATCTCGAGAGTGGCACGCATGTAGGGTCGATGACGGAGAGGGGATTGGAGTGGTGATGGGGATAAATTAGTACATTTTTCCATAATATAAAGAAATTTAAAACCTATAATTTAATGTCTTTTTACGTCGTTTACTTTGTAAAATATTTAAATTCACTAATTGTACTTGTCAAGAACATAAACGATACATATTCACAGTTTTTTAGAGCTGTAGTAGGTTTGAAAATGAAAATATTAAGCCCTACCCAATGATACAGCGGGCGAGTATGTGTGGTCTAACTCGGGCTCTCCCTCTCCCATCACAGTTCTACCTGCACGAGACAAACTCGGTGCGATGTTCTTTTCTAAGCGGTACCCCTATAGGACAAAATACTGGTCGTTCAGTGAATTTACCTGTCGATTACGTTAAAAATATTCAATACTGTCAATAGCTCTCAAACTTAATTAAAGAAATATGTTTGGTTTAAGCTCTTAGAAAATTTGATCAAAATAGGACAGCCGATTTTGAGAAAATCGTAATTTCGTGTTTTTTTTTAAACTATTTATATATTTAAATAGAGTATAATATTCAAATTTTAGTAATATTTCTGTACTAACAATTGGGTATTAAAACCTTATTATGGTATTTTTTTAATAAGCCTATACAGTATACGTCTATAATGAAGTTTAATTTGAATAGAAATGAAAATTTTAGTATATTTTCTATACTAATAATTGGTTTAAACTTATTTTTCTTGCGCTATAAATGCGACTCAGCGTAATTTATATTGGACTAATATGGATCTTTTAAATTCGTGGGCGTCATCACCAGTTCATTATTGGGGGGGGGGACATATGCCGGGGGTCTGGGGGTATGGAATTTTTAAAAATTAAACTTCTCAAAACATCGTTTTTATGCATTTATAATAATAATATTTATTTCTTCACAATCAGATTACAATAAATAATAATTTTAAATGCAATAAAAATAAAAATAAAATTACAATACAAGTAAAAATAACACATTCTTGATATTACACTTAAACTTGATTTATCTAAAACATAAATTTTCCTTACATTCAAATTTAAATTATGTGAAGAATAGGTAATCCTTAGGCACATGTGCCTGAGTAGGATTTACCATCATAATATTTAAATCTAGATATTAGAGGGAAAAGATTTAAATATTATGATGGTAAATTATTTATGCGTTTGTAACAGAATTGTAATGTTAAAAACCCTAGTAAAGACAAAGCCCGATGTTTACCTTTTAAGGTTTTAAGTAAATCATTCGTTTTTAGCAAAAATATTTTTACATCTCAAATATTGGGGGGAGGCGTCCCCCCGTCCCCCCGGCGATGACGCCCATGCTTTTAATGACAGTGGTCAAGGTTCATTTTTATTTATTGATAATTATGTCTAAAAGTAATAATATTTTCAGTTGCGAGGGGCCGATTTTTTAGTTTTTACCGATAACTCATGAACCGGTATTTTTTGTAGAGAGTGGGTCCATAGGTGCTGCACAGATTTTGAGAAAATAGTAATTTTACGTTTTATTTATACTGCAGTTACCCCCACACACATTAAATTTGAACTAATAGACCCCTAGCCATCAAATGGTTTGATATATTATGTCAATACTCCAAAAAATGAAAATCTAAAATCACTGACATCTTTCGTGATCACCAAGGATTAAGAATTAAGTTAAATTTGGAACGAAGTTAGGGAAGGAAAAGTGAATTACCTTTGAGAGATGGGGTCGTGTCCTATAAGCCCGAGGTATAAAGGAATATTATTTTATGAAAATGTTGGTCAAAGGGCAAAGGTTCAATTAAATGTTTAGTTGTTTCAAGGGCACAGCTGCTACGATGACAAAATGTGATTTTCGTTTTTTTTTTTTTGTACTTATAAAGTGCGTTGCAAAATTGTTTTTCCAAACTACGGAGGTGGAATCCCAAATCAAAAGTAAGAAAAAGTTCCTATGTAAACATATGTCCGGAATTACCTAGTTTACAGATATCAGCTATTTTTTAAAATTTATTAATTTTTTAATGAACCAGTGTTGGTGTAAAATTTGGAATATTTTAAAATGCGCACATTATAAGATAATCAATCAAATTTTAATGAAGTCTGAAATTTATACCAAAACGTAAAATAATGGAATATAGGTATTTGTGAAAATAAAAAAAATAATAAATATGGAAAAATTAATTTAGAAAGCATTGGTTTTGTTGTTTTATTTCTTATTGCAAATACGTAAAATAAAGTTTTTTCTTTGGTTATGAAGTTTTACCACTGTTTTGTGTTAAAATAAATTAATTTATAAATATAATTAACGATTCTTCTAGGCCTATAATCACTAAATATTGTAAATAGATCTACCGAACAATGGTTTTCAATTGAATGAAAATTGGTGGCTATTATTTACGTTTGAATAAAACCGTCACTCTCCATAGGCCTAACCTAAAAATGACAGAACCTCTAAATTATTTAATTCTGCTAACTATTGTCATTTGTTTATTCCTTGGATCATCAAATGGATTTAATTGTTACATCTGTGACTCTACTAAGCAAGAAGAAATTAATTGTCTTGCTAGCAGATGGGACAATTTGGATGATACAGAAAAAGAACGCTTCGAAAAGCCTTGCGATTTATCCGAAACCGTGTGTATGCTACATTTAGTTTCTCCATACGATACAAAGAGACGATGTTCAAGAGCTCCTGTATCCTCGCATTCTATAGGTTGTTTTCATTTACAAGAAGCAAAATCTGAGGTTTGTTTTTGTGAAACATCCCTTTGCAATTCTGGAAACAGATTACGAATTGAAATAGCTACGGGTGTAATTTTACTTATGTATATTATTGGGTAATTGTTGAACACAATTTAGTTAATAAAACATTCAAGTTCCATTTTATTAATTATATGAATTCATCATTTTATTACTGTTTGTTATCTAAGAATGGGGGGGGGGGTTCAGTGGATTTTAAAACGTTGGATTTAGAGTAGACAGATTCCCCCCGGCTGATTGATTTAGAGGTTAACATTCACTAGTGAGAGGTTTTGTATTCAATCCAATATTAACAGAGTTTACGGAAAATTTGGAAGCTATATTTAGTAGCGAGCTCTGCTTAAGAAGGCTAGAACAACAGCGACGGGAATAATTAACCACTAATCACATATTACACCACTGATGTTGCGTCCTGGAGTTTTTTAATGTTTTAGTTTATGTAATGTAGATCTTATTCTTATTTATTCGAGCAGGACTAATCGTATTGGCTTTCCTCATGAGTCTACATGAAAACTTTTTAAGCCCCATCAAGAGTTACCAGTAGAACAACCTGGGCTCGGATTCTAGATTATATTCGGATTATAAATTTTACTTTTTACTAGTTTTGAAATAACTAATTTGTGTAAAATCTACTCTAATAAAATATTGGAAATTTATATTTACTCGATTTTTAGTAGGTGCTTATAACTGTTTTTTATTTTAAATTTGAATTAAAAATATTATTAACTGAAGATTATAACACACATTTAAATTGTTATAAGTGTATTTTTCCTACCTTAAAATAGTTAATCTGTCTTATTAAAACTACTGATAATTTCAGGCTTAATACATACAACGTAAATATGGCAGCTAACTTAATTTTTTTAAATAAAAAGCCTTATTATGTATGATGTTTTATGATTTTATTCCACATTTTAATACTTATTAAGTATTATTATTAGGCATTTCTTATAAACTCGTTTAGACGTTAAAGCCTCAAGTTATTAATACAACACTGTTCTAACCATTTAAATAGACTGTCTACTTTGTAAATCTGTAGGAAATATTTTAAAATTTAAGATAAGTTCTAAAAACCGATTAAATAATAAATTTACAATATTTTATTACAGTAGATTGGAAGTAGTTTTTGTTTGTTCTACAAATTATTTATTTAAATTTTAGTCTTGTATTGGTAATTACACTTCCTAGACTATACCTAAACAAATTTTTAACATGATGCATTGAAACATCGCCTTCCAAAAACGCACCTAACCTCAAATATTTGGAAGTTCAAGCACATTATTTAACTCCTAAACGGTTAGATTTATAAAAAAAAAAACCCAAGATTAAAAGTCTTCAAATTATATTTTCTATCCAATAATACCAGTTTTGCTATTTAAAATAATGAGGATGGCCGCCATTTTGGAGAATGACTTGAAATTTTGGATTTTTAAATCCCATGTAAAATAGGGGGAAATTTCCCATTTATAGTTTTTTGTAACTCTTATAGATTTTTAGATATACTAATGATAGATTCAAGAAGCTAGTTCTAAAACATGCAAATCAAATAAATACAAATGAGTTGAACTTACTCAAAATGATCGTCTCGATTTCTTTTCCTCGCGTCATGCAATTCCCACTATACAAATTAGGCCTACATTCAGTTTGCGTATGTCGTGCCAAATTTTCTGCTATTATCTCGGTCTGCGTATCACTCTCACATCTAAATTGTTCAATGAAAAAATTGTCAACCTGGGTATAACTCGACGAAGATTCTTTTGGTAGATCGGTTTGTGTACAACTATCACGTCCAACACCAATGAAACATTTTTCAACCTGGGTATGTCTCGATGAAGTTTGTTGTTTTAGATCGGTTTGCGTAGAACACTCTACACCGTCGATCTTATTCACCAATTTTATTTTAATTTTACAATCTGTGTTTGGTTGATTGAAAACAACGTCTTTGAGTCCTGAAAAAGAATTAAATTAATACAAAGAAATACAAAAGCGCTGAATTAAAAAATAAAAATAATAATAATAATAAATCACAAATGGATCAAATAGGGTCTAATTGATTAGGGACTAAGTTCTATTTAAGTAGGAATTTAAATGCAACTTTGTATTGAAAATAATGAAAATAGTTTCAGTATACAACAGTGTATATTTACTGGGAAATTTAGAATCATGACTAAAGGCGCGTTTACACTAGAAACAAAACAATGTTTTTGGAACTTTGTTTATAAACTTTGTTTATATTTTGCTACTAGTCACTACGAAATATTTTGCACACAATGTTCCTAAACACAGGGACAGCCACACTCTTGAAGATGTCGTCTGACGAGGAGGATGCTCTTCTTCCACAATGTTTATAAACACCCTTTGATCTTACCGCTTTCTACGGGAAACAAGAAACATGTGGAGAAACACCGAATTTCTGTTCCGAAACACTGTTTAGAAACATTGTTTAAAGTAGTTATATTTCGATTTGAGGAACATTGTTCCGAAACACTGTTTATAAACATGTTTTGTTGCCAGTGTAAACGCGCCTTTAAACTGTTTAAAATTTAAAATAAAAACATCAATGTTTTTAACTACACTGTGTTAAAATGGACCTTAGGAAATTTGTAGGGGAAAAAAAATCAAAAACACAAGTGTTAAATTGCTTACTGTACAAGAAGCAAGGACAAGTATTTTATTATAATTCAGTTTTTGTTATTAATATTTTGTAACGATATCATAATATCACCTAGATAAACAATTGATATCATGACATCTAATATTAAATAATTAAAATAACTTATAAAATAATAAATATGAAAAAAATGGAACAATACTAAATAAATGAAGGGAGACGATAGCTGTCGCTTGCAGTTAAAAGTGTACGTGTCAATTACAATAGAACCAGGATTTCTACAACCTTGAAGAAAACACATGGGTTACATTAAAGGAACAACAGTAACGGAATCTTAGGGGAGCGCAGAGTTTTTTATATAAAAAAAAGAGAAATCGAAGGGAAAGCCAGCGTCCTAACGGTACACCAAGTAGAAAGTCTAACGGTGCTTCCAAAAACATAAAAACGGAAAGGAGAAAGTAGGTCGACCAATCGAATTCGATCTCACGCTTAAAAAAACAACGGACAGATTTAAAACGACCACTAAGAAGCGAAAAAGGACACATGTTGAGAAAGTTAGGAAAATTTAACGAATCAGCGAACAGGGCGCGAAACTCGTGTTCGGAAGAAGGGAGAGAGTTCTACAGGGACCACGGTTTCGAAAAAGTCAGGGAGTGTTAGAAGGGAAGTCTTTGAAGGAAGGTTATGGGCACAGAGAGTCTGCTCTGTGGTCCATAAGTTTGATCAACATTGTTATATTGAGACTAGACGTCTCCGAGTTAAATTAGAAAAGTTTGATAAATTTAAATTAAAGTAGAGTAAAAGAAAGGAAGAAATAAGTAACAGTAACAATTGCAGATTAGAAGTCTTGTGGAGTTTTTTTAAAAATCAGATAAAGAAAAGGAGTTCGATTGACCAGTGCCAAGGTATTACCGTCATCGCAGAGAGGGGAGCTGGAAATTGGATCAACCCAGAGAGCGAGAGAAAGCGTTAATCAAAGAATAAAGTGTTTTGAGCAGTGTGGTGTTTTTAAAAATAAAAGAGTCAATTATAGTTTTATGTGTAGTGAAAAAGTGCAAATCGATCGATCAAAAGGACCAGCATTGATAAGTACCAAAAATTCTGTTAATTATTAAATTCATCATAAAATTTTCACTTTCAATTGAGCCATTAAAAGAACCTATTGACCCGAGATAAGAGATTGTGTTTGTTAAATAAATTTAAAACTGAGCTAGCCTGTAAAAAGATAATAATTTAAATGTAAATTAAAAATAAATTGGTAAAGAAATATAATAAAATTCTAAAAAGGAGCTAATAATTTGAATAATCAAGTAATAATTAATGTTAGAAAATAAAGTAATTTTGTATTTTAATTGTAGAATCAATTCATAAACTCGTTCTAATTTAAGTCAAGTTTGAGATAAATTTGTTGTATTATTATTCAATGAAAGGACAGAAAAAAGGCCTTGAATATTCGTAAAAATAGTAAATTAAAAGTAAAAGAACCAAATTGTTATAAATAAATTAATATAAGGAATGAATGATCTAGTTAAGTAAGATTTGAATAATTTAATGTACATGTTTCATTGTTTGTGTTTTTTTTAATTCATGCTAAATTAAACTAAAAATTTTAGAAAAGGTAAATGTTGTTGTTTAATGAGTATTAAAATATATTTGATATAAAAGTTAAGTTATAATTTATTAACATCAAGTTTGTTTCTAATTGTATATATGTTCAGGTTTTTTCATTCCCCAATACACTTTGATAGAACCACCATGGTCGTTCTGTTGAATGTCTAGGGACACAAAATAATCTATTTTACATTTGGAAGCACAATGAGTTTTTGAGGCTTAAAGTAGAAGACGATCACATTGTACTTACCAATTATTTCTGTCTGGACCTCAACATTTGTACTCTGTTTTAGTTCAAACACATCTGCAGTGTTTATACCGAATTGCTGAAGTTCACTTTCAACGCGTTGAATATATAATTTATCAAATTCCATCAGCTGACTTAGAGATAATCCCATCTCTGTTTTCCCTGATACAAAATTAAATCAGAGACAAACAATCGAATAAATAAAAAGTGATCAAAACCTACTACAGGTGGTAAAAAGTGCAGGAGTAAATAATGTTTTATTCCGTACGTAATAATTTGAGATGCAATGTGTCACACTTGTGTGTTGCTTGATATATTCATATAATTTATGCGCTGCTACACCTTAATGCAATGTATTATTTTAAAGCAAAATGTTAATATAGATATTACTGTTTCACAACTTAGTCTAATAATAAAACATTACTCTATTGGTCATACTTGTTATAATCTGCTATTTAAAAAAAAAAATTATTTAATTTTATTTTATTTTTTTATTTATTTTTTTTTTTTACAAAAACAATTAATCTTCATTTAATTTTAAAGTAGTAAAATAAACGGAGATCAGAAAGCTTTTTTTTACACCTTAATGCAATGTATTATTTTAAAGCAAAATGTTAATATATATATTACTGTTCTCTATCTGTTTCACAACTTAGTCTAATAATAAAACATTACTCTATTGGTCGTTGTTATAATCTGCTATTTTTTTATATTTTTATTTTTATTTTTTTTTACAGAAACAATTAATTTTCATTTAATTTTAAAGTAGTAAAATAAACGGAAAACAGAAAGCTTTTTTTTTTAATATCTAGATAGTTAATCATAAGGCATCATGCTCTCAATTATTAGATTAGATTATTAAACATACAGAAAAAAGTAACACGAGCGCAAAAGTTAGCAGCATTCCCGGTTAATATCAGGCATGTAATCACTGAGCCGAGTTGTGTCATAGGAAGCTCATTGGTATTCACCGAAGCTTGTAGACATGTTCCCCCTCTACCGCTAGCAAACGCACTCGCCCGTCTGTCGTATACGCCGTGTGTACAGCCAGTATCGAAAGCGGCACATTCAGACCGCTCCTATAGTAGAATTAAAAGTAAAACAAACCTGGCGCATGGGTCAGAAGGGAGGGGAGCGCACTCAGCAAAAGCACAGTGTTGCCACTCCGTGCAGTCTCTCTCAGTCTCTGACAAGCGCTCCGCCTGCACAAATCCGTCTGCCATGTGTAGTGCAGCGCCATGCAAATCTGGCAACAGTGTCAACCCCGGTTGTATAGGAAACAGCCTCGCGCTGATTGGTTAGCTACGAGCCGAGCACTCGACCGACCCCCTACCCCTTTTTTGCTCTATGTTACGCCAGGTTTGCTCTATGTTTAATTCAACTATAAATGTGTGTGATTTGTATTGTAACCATGCACAGTGTTATTTATTCAAAATGTTGTGTGTTTGTGTACGTGTTTGTATGTATAAATAACAAACAAAAATATTAAAGTGCAATTTCATTGCAAAATGTAAAATTGAATGATAAAAAAGAAAAGTGTTGACAGAGACACGAAGATGACCAACTAACGGTCGAAACCGGTAGTCCATTACGGATCTAGCAAAATGTCAAATGATTTCTACCACAACTCGCTAGTAATTACACAAGGTGTTTCAAAAATCCCGGATCGGTTCAATAACTTGAAAAAAAAAAAAGATAGAAAAAATATATTTAATATGTTCCTTCTGGTGATAAAAAATTACATTTTGGCAAATGATACATTTTACCCGTCCCCCAAAAATGGGGGTTTTGGGAATCAAATTTTAAATGGCTATTTGAAAAGCGGGTTTAAACATATCAACAAAAGTATATTTCGAGAAGTGTTTTTAGTGGGCTTTTCAACTTTAACAAAAGTTATTCTTATTAAATATTGGGACACACTGTATAATTTAATAACTCTAACTGTAATTTTTTTTTGTTAGTGCAAATATTAACATCTATCTTGTTTTCAATTGTATATGTGTTCAGGTCTTTTTGCATCCCTCATATCACTTAACTTCCTGTACATTTGATATAACCCACAAATCGCTCCTATGAGCGATGTCTAGGAGCATCAAACTATTTTAATTTGAAAGTGCAATGAGTTTATGTGGCTTAATGAAAAAGAACATCACATTAAACTTACCAATATTTGCTGTCTGGATTTCAACATTTTTATACTGTTTCAGTTCGAACATTTCTTCTGCAGTGTTGGTATCAGTGCACACGCCCTTTTCCTCCGTAATGGCAATTTTGAATTGTAATAACTTTTTCAGTGAATCAAAAACTAATTTCATATTTTTTTGCCCTGATGGAAAAATAAATCAAACACAAAAAAATCAAATAAATAAAAGTGAACAAAATCTACTACTCGCAGCGACATACAGGTGGTTAAAAAGTACGCCGCTCCCAATTTGTTAACAATATTTGTGACATCAGTTTAGAATTAAATAATGTTTTAATTAAATCCTCTTACTATTTTATTTACAATTTAATTTCCCCTATGTATAGGTCGGGTTGAGCTCTGTAGCCAGGACTAACTGCCCCCACCTCCAATAAACCCTCCCCGAATCGGACCGGCCTTCAGTTGCTTCGCCAATGAGTGACTTACTACGAGGATATAATAATTTTTTTAATAAAACAATATGATTATCTTAATCAGTTATTTGAAACCTACAAAAAAGTTATGGGAAATGATAACGAACTCGACTATGGTGTCAACACATTTAATATCATTTTGGCCTCAATACTATTTTTACATTACAAAGTTGTAATGTTGACAAATAACTATTTTACAAAGCTAATATGAATGACTACTTTTCAAAGTTAGGATAATACAAATCACTAATTTACAAAGTTACATGAATTACTTTTAAAAAGTAACTACGAATAACACTTTTATAAAGTTAATATGAATGCTTATTATACAAAGATAAGTTTATGATTTTTTTTGTTCACCCATTTTAAAATTGTATTAATAATTATTTATTCTAATAACAAAATATATTGGTAACGATTATGTGTACAAACTATTTTAAAATAATTATCCTATATAATGATAAGATAAAGTTTTACATTAGAATGTATATTAAGAATTTGAATTGTTACGATATTATTCACAACATATTATCATACAATCTTTTTGAGCATTGTGGTGAATTCACAACAATGGTTTGAATATACCCCTAACCACAATCACTAGGAACAATAAATAAAACACAATTATTGTACTTTATTTTGTTTATTCCTCTAAATGCCCTAATGTACATTTCGATAACATGGTTATCATCATCAGAGGGTCTTGCTTCTAAGCTATACTACATCTAAACTTACACTTCTGATTGTGAAATAAAACTAAACCTAAACCTACAATATCAAGATTTTAATCTAAAATCCCTCCCACTCCCCAGTGGGTTTAGTTTTATTTCACTTACGGTCTACTTTAGGTTTAGTTTTATTTCACAAGTAGAAGTGTAAGTTTAGATGTAGTATAGCTTAGAAGCAAGACCCTCTGATGATGGTAACCATGTTATCGAAATGTACATTGGGACATTTAGAGGAATAAACAAAATAAAGTACAGTAATTAATTGTTGGGTATATTCAAACTATTATTAACATGTTATCATTCTATACTATATAGCTAAATTGTCACAGACCTATTGACATATCAAAATCTTACATAAAACCTACTACAAAAGTTATGGAATATGATACCTGACTTACTTATTCAAGTGGAGATATCTCCCAAGTTGTCTTCCTCCTCACTGCCTTAATCCATGTCACCTGGCGCCAGATTTATTATCAGCTCCTGCAAACTGCTGTCATTAGGACCTTCGCTTTGTCAATCATTGTCCATTTCTCTCTTAACATGATCGATGCATTTTTTCCATGTATCGGGTGGATACGAATTTACTGCCTCCACGAACAGTTGATTTACGCGTTTCAACTTGAATGTCGTATTCCGCGATGCCACGTTTCTTATCAAGTGCCCCCCCCACACCATTTCAATAATGTTATAATTGCATTGTAAGGTCTTATAACCTTATCTCCAGCTCAGATGCTTTTTTTATCAATGATATAAGGTGTGAGTAGGTTTGTGTAGCGATGACATAAAGTGTGAGTAGGTTTGTGTAGCGGTGACATATGGTGTGAGTAGGTTTGTGTAGCGATGACATAAGGTGTGAGTAGGTTTGTGTAGCGATGACATAAGGTGTGAGTAGGTTTGTGTAGCGGTGACATAAGGTGTGAGTAGGTTTGTGTAGCGGTGACATAAGGTGTGAGTAGGTTTGTGTAGCGATGACATAAAGTGTGAGTAGGTTTGTGTAGCGGTGACATAAGGTGTGAGTAGGTTTGTGTAGCGATGACATAAGGTGTGAGTAGGTTTGTGTAGCGATGACATAAGGTGTGAGTAGGTTTGTGTAGCGATGACATAAGGTGTGAGTAGGTTTGTGTAGCGATGACATAAGGTGTGAATTTAGCGATGACATAAGGTGTGAGTAGGTCTGTGTAGCGGTGACATAAGGTGTGAGTAGGTTTGTGTAGCGGTGACATAAGGTGTGAGTAGGTTTGTGTAGCGGTGACATAAGGTGTGAGTAGGTTTGTGTAGTTTGATAATATTTTATAGTTTAGGCTTGCGTACATCTGGCGAAAATGCAATTCCTCGTTCCCTTTAACCGGTCAATGTTCCATTTTCTTAAAGAAATAGTTGGAGCTGGATTGTCCACCAGAGAATGATATGGTGCGTTTATCCATAATAATCGTGGAACCGGCTGGTTTTGACTTCAAACAGGACTTCATAAAACCATCCTTCGAAAACCTGGCGATTCATTTTCTCATGGAAATCTAAGTCTTATGGATTCAAAAATCAAAGGTGGCGAGAATTTATCCATCCATTGACACCTCCAGCGTGGCAAATGATAAGCCTTTTACCACCCTTTCCCCAATAGCGCCTCTACATTACCATCAGTCCAGCCCACTTCCTTCAATGTAACCCTAGTCTCGTCAAGAAAACCTACTCATGCCATTATTACATTTTTAATTTTTCTTTAACACTTAAGTTACATCCCGCCAGAGGGATTGACGGCTTTTCCATTGATATATTTTTTTAAATGGTAGTTTTTTCCATCTAAATCCGAAGCACTTCAAAACGTCTGACAAAGTTTTAATGCAACCACTGAACAGATTTGTCTCACGGAGTGTGACTGGAAGCTTCCTCAGCATTGGAACTTCGCGGTGTTTGTAATAAATAGGTTAACATTACGCAGGATCGCAGTTTTAATAAAGTCGACTGTTTTTGTTTCTCCTTTTAGGAGTGAGCAGGAGAGGCATTACATGTGAAGGTGTCAGATGGTTATTACTTCTTCAGTTTGAGGCACTGTTGTAGTATCTTCATCATGATTACAGTCCAATCATTTTCCTCGCTGTTGTCCAATGTGTCACTTCACAGTCGACACAGATACTTGACATGGCTAAGACACTCTTTCTGTACCTTTTACACATCTGTTAACTGCCCTTTATTTTTACGTTCACGCTCAAAATAGTGCAACGCTGACTCAATAATTGTCCGAGTGATACACTTTACAACGTTTCTCCGAGGAAGGTATTATAAGAAGTTCAACAAAACAATCTCACCGCTTAATAAAAACCTAAAAATAAACTAAACCTAGATAAATTAAATACAACAAAAGCACAGTCAAGAGTGCTCGGGGAGGCCACAGGTGGTCCCGGCTCCAGGGCTCAACCAGACCTATACATAGTATATTGGCATCTCAAAAAAAAAATAAATGCAAATTTAAAGAAAAAAGTAAAGTTTTAAAAAAAAGTCCAATTTTGAAGAAATGTCAAATTTTGAAGAAAAAAAAAAAAAAAAAAAAACTAATATATTTGGAGGAAAAAATACATTTTTAAAAACACATAATTTTTTATTTTTGTTTTTTAATTCTTGTCTTTTAAAGGCGAATACCCTCTCGGTCAACACTGCCTTATAAAATAAAGAAAGACAATAAATAACTTTTCGAATACTGTAATATCGTCAGGATCGGAAAAGAACAAGAGTTGGTCAAAGAGACATGTTAGGAAAGAGGAAAGAGAGAGATCTAATCCATGAGTTTATAAAAAGGTGTAGACTTTGTAAAAAGGAAAAAAATTATCAACATTTGGGGGAAAAGTCAAAATTTGAAAATGAATTGCGAAAAAAGTCAAATTTTATTAAAAAAATTTCAATTTTGAAGAATCTTGAAAAAATTGAAAAAAAATCGTTAAATTGTAAAAAAATTAAAAGAAAATATTAACGAAATGTTACCTGTGTTTTTATTATATTAAATTATAAATTGTGACTAAGATGAAAATAAATAGATATAAATTGAATGCATTCCGAGTCGAAACCAATTCCGATCAATTTATGTCGTAGGGTTATTAACATTTTGATCTTATCTACCCTCAGTGGTTCACTGTATTAAATACGAACTAGGGAATTAACCGAATCTCCACCTGTTTCATGTTGTCTTGGGTTAGATCCCTCTCATTCGTCTATCCTCTCGGCTCTATCGTTCTCTTCCAACCCCGATTATTCCGGTGTTAGAGTTCTCTATTTTACGTCCTTTACTTTATTATTTTTTTAACAATGGATAATGAACGAGAGTTTCTTCGCATATGGAGCATAAGTAATTTTTATCTTTAATTCATGTCTTATAATTTAGGTTAGCAATTTCTTTCCTATGAAATAAATAAATAAAGTACATTACCGATGAAGACAAAACATAGTAGCGTCTCAAAAACTTACTTCCTTCCGCAATAACAAATATTTCATATGTTCTTTCATTTATTTCAATGCACTGTGAGCCTATTTCTTTAGATGGTCTAATTCTGGTTGAAGGCACCAACCAATACTGGTTTAGTTCAATAATAAATATTAAGACGAAATCCCTGAAATAAATAAATTTTGTAAATACACTCGTAGTAAATATAAAACGTACAGCAGACGCTGAAATTGAATATCTCTGAAATGATTTACAAAAATCATACCTTAATGTTAGTCAATATGGTACAAATAATTGCAATAAATTATTCAGACATCCATAAAAAACCAAACATTAACCAAAATAATCTCTCCCTATCTCTCTCTCACTCTCACTTTCACTCTCACTCTCACTCTCACTCTCTCTCTCTCTCTCTCTAACTTTTTTTTTATAGATGACTTTATTTACATCAATGTTCGTAGAATGTAATTCTCTACAAGTTTACAAGTTTTGTGTTAATTAATCATTTACAATGTTTTTGTATGTCTAATATTTAAAAAAACCTGGTTTTTACTCCAATTTTTAGCGTTCTACCCCAGTTTTCTCAAAAACAAATGCAGGTTCTGTGACTAATTACTTGTTTTATTCAATCTTTTTCTATATTTTTATTTCTTTTAATGCGTGCGCAGTTTTAAATTTTTGTAATTAAATGTTTGATAAAGAATTTTAAGTTTTAACAAGTTAATCTACTGTTTAAGTATCCTATGATGAACAAATATTACTTTTTAGCATGAGTTAATTGATAATGTATAATGATAATTTAAAAAAAAAAAAACTAGTAGCCCTTATAAAAAACATTTCACTCTTTTTACAAAAAAATTACCGATTTCCAAAAATAATATTAACTTCCGATTAATCCGGACTGAATGTTAATTGACGATTTTTAGGTATTTTTTTAAAACATTACCATATTATTGGTATGTACCATCTTATAGATTGAAACCTTCTGAATTTAATGGTGAAAACCGTAGGTCGCTAAGTCAAACCGTTCTTGAGATATCGCTTGCGATGTGAACAAAGAATTTACACGATTATCGCTGAAAAACTTCTGGGACTTTTTTTAACAATGTTTTGTGTGTTCTTGACAATTACCAATTTTTTTCGTTTTAGGTTTTTGACGATAACTTAAATGTTTATGAACGTTCAGAAAAAAAATTAAAACCAATTTTGCTTTTCAATAAAATATACAATAATTTTGTTTCTTATCAAACATTCGTAAAATTATATAGTTTCCAAGATACTTGACTTTAAAAATTTTTAACGATGACCATTTTGAAAACTTACATTGTAAAGTTTTTGGATCTTGGTATATTGATAAAAATAGTATAAACAATGTGGATGCCAAATTTAAATTCATTATCTCACTAATTGAACAAGTTATTAATTTTTTTTTTTAAACAAAATGGTCGACCGATGGAGAACGAAGCTTTTCCTTAGCTCAGCCTGCAACTAAATTTTTAATTTTTAACCCAGAAATAATGCAAAAGTTAAATTACGCATAGAAAAGGCGTATTTTAAATTAAAAATAGAAAAGGTGGACGCATCTTTAAAGCAGTATCGATGTTAAACGGTAAGACCTAACAAAAAACTGTTCGGACCAACAGTTATGGATTTGGAGAGATCTACAATTTTGTTTCTATGACTTTTCCTTGTCTCCTTAGATACAGCTGGATGTTTTGATTTTAGGTACATTTTATAAATATTTTACAAATTATTTAATCTTTCGACACATTTAAAGGACAGCTAGAATCATCAAATTTGGTACGCTTTGGCAGTTGTGTGTACCAGTATGCTGGTTCTACATGTCCTATAAGTGTCTCCGAAAAGTAAATAATGTACGGAAATTATTAAGTTTTGGTGTACAACTTTGATCCAATACCAAAACCCATTCCCGGTTTATCAAAATTCACAGTGGGTTAGGGCGAAGTCTCAGGGGATTTGTTAGCGAGTACTTGTGTGACTCACTCACTCATCTATACAAATTCTAACCTACTTCGAGATTTTATGACAAATCCATAGCTGTTTTTGTTTTTAAAATTGGGTGTACAATAATCGAGATTTGGAATTTCTTGCCCGCCCGTGCATGGCCATATTCTTGTCATTTTTTTAGGTAAGAATTCTTTGAACCTTAAGATTTTGAATGGCCACCATTTTGTAGCGAGTTGGTTACAATAATGAAACTTAACATTTAACTGAATAGCAACATTGGTTTAATTATGTAAAGCTGTTTTTTATAAACAAAATCTTTAGTAAAAACACACACGGACGGACCTAAGGCAACAAAACTAGATAGAAATCTGTTTTTGTTAAGTTTTTTGCCTCTTTTTACCCAAGAAACTCAGTGGGTTCGCGTCGGTAGGGCGACCGAGGCGGTCGCCTTGGGCGCCGCGATCGTGGGGGGGGCGTGGGTAAAATAAATTAATTTTATGCGTTTGTAGTCTAATTCTATAGACGACTGTATTAGTTTCTGTGATATAGGCTACAATAATACAACTGAGTCTTATATGCTACGATCGATGTAAACAGAGTCTCAATATTTACAATCTTACAATAACAACAGCTTATTCCTCGGCTTATTTACATACATACGAATATTTTAGGGTACCATCCCCCCCCCCCCGAACCAAAACTGGAACGAACAAAATTACGAGTTTCACCGGGGTGGGGGACGCCGATTTAAGCCTTGCCTTGGACGCCTACATGCCTCGCGACTGTTCTGACGGTACCCCGAAGTTTGTAAACACTCTGTATAAATATACTGCATACAAAGTACTTTCCAAAACATCAGAATATTCCTTAAATCAAAATAAGTAAAATAAAAATCCTATAAACACGTCCTAAAATGCTTAGTATACCACTTGTCGACAATTTTGAGTTTTTACTAAAAAAACATTTTTGAAAATAAATAAAATACTGAATCCAAATTTTGAATACATTATTAATTTCCGATCTTTTATCAAGGTACCAAAAATAAGGACTTAATTTTAAATGTTTACAAAAATGTTGTAAAAATGAAATTTTACAAAACATTTAAACGGCCGCCGCTCTTTTGCAATAGAAAAAAAAAGATTTCGTCATACTGCTTCAAAAACAGCTGTTTTCAAAACATGCATTGAGATGCTAAAGTTGTTCTTTTTAGTACAAGGACCTAAAAACATCAGCTGACGACGAGGTCATCAGCTGTTACTTCGTTTATACGAATTAATTATTAACGATTGTAAAGAATCTTCAAAAACAACAGACACTCTCGATTGTAAACAACCGTTAAAACAGCTGTTACCATCGATTTTATAAATAAGTACCACTAACACAAACCAAACAGCTGTAAATAGCTGCAAACTTGTGCAACTTATGCAAACCTTTGAAGGTAAATAAGGTTATAACTTTTTAGATTTTGTGAAATTGTTTTCGTATATTGTTTGCAGTATAACGAAATATATAGTTCATCACTTGGACAAAAATAATTTTTTCGATGCTCGCTTTTTCCGGTCTCGGCCGTTAATTAATTAAACTTGAGCTGGTATTGAAAAGCTTCACTTTTGGCCTATTTTTACTATTTTAATGAGTTCCCCATCCTCAAGTATTGTTATATGGGGGAAAAGTTAATATAGAGGGAATTACCCTTTATGAGATTTTAGCGAATATAAAACAAGTCATGGTTAGGTTAGGTTTATAAATATAATGTCCAAAATTTGATTACTTGGGCCTTTTAGGAAATGTTAAATTGTGTCGTACTGATAGATCATGTGATCTTATAAAACTTGTAATTGTGAATATCATTACTTTCTTGACTTAAATATTAAAGAGATTTTCTCTCGCTTCGTTCGTGCTTGTTAATGTCTCAACCCTAGCAGGACTTGAAGACGCATTTAAAGGAGCCTCCACTTGATGCGCTAGTGTCGGTGACTCGGCCTTGCCGGAGCTCGTAAGTATTCTTTTGAAAAGTCAGAGTTTGAAATCTATTATACAGTAATTTGGCGTCTGAACCCTTGGCTACCTGCGAGCGGCCCGGACCTTCCCCTCGTCGCTTCCTTCCTCACCCAGCTGTTTCAGTGATGAGTCACCTACTAGCGTTAACACTTTAATATTTAACTTTCTTATGGGAGACACAATTTAAAAAAAATTTCAGCATAGTTAAAATGTTCATGAAAATATAAGAAAATTTATACCAAACACAACACTATTAAGTTTGTAAAAGCCATTTATATAGCCATGTGTTTATTCAATACTTCATTTCTACTTAACTTTGTCAGGAAATTAAATAAAAACAACAACGTTGTTAAGCATGTATTATGTATTATTATCAACTTCAAAACGTACATTTGAAAGAGTATACATTATGTTTCGTTTAATTTAAGAGTTTGAAAATGGTAAACTAAATATAAAATTGCAAATATTAACATGTAACATCTTTATGAAGAATATGACGTGTCTAAATTAAGTTAGCTTAATTAGTTAGCTAGTTTTCTCTTGAAGAAAATACTTTATTATTTAGATTCAAACCAATATTGATTCAATTCAATTTTATAACAATGTTAATACACGATTGAAGAATTTAAATTAAAATTGGATACATAGAATTATAACCTACCTCGAATAACTAATGTATGTAAATAGTACGTAAACATGTAAATAGTAGCTGTGTAATAATGTAAATAGAAGTATGTTAACATGTAAATAGTTACGGTGGGCACGCTATTGTATGTATATAATTTATGCGTTTTAATAACATATTAATAAGTCTTTTGTAATTTTTCACAGTTTTCACTACTATGTTAAATATGTAAACAAATTTAGGGAACTGTAAGCTATTACGCTTCCAGTAGCCATCTTTTGTCAGATACACATATTCAGTGTTTGAGATCTGTAATACATAATATTGTACAAACAAGTTTTGAAGTTGATAATAAGATATAATACATGCTTAACAATATTGTTGTTTTTATTTAATTTCCTGACAAAGTCAAGTAGAAATGAAGTATTGAATAAACACATGGCTATATAAATGGCTTTTACAAACTTAATAGTGTTGTGTTTGTTATAAATTTTCTTATATTTTCCTGAACATTTTAACTATGCTGAAATTTTTTAAAAATTGTGTCTCCCATAAGAAAGTTAAACAGTACAGTGTTAACGGTAGTAGGTGACTCATCACTGAAACAGCTGGGTGAGGAAGCGAGCGACGAGGGGAAGGTCCGGGCCTCTCGCAGGTAGCCAAGGGTTCAGACGCCAAGTTACTGGATACAGATAATAGATTATTGACAAAATTCGCTATTTGTCATTGTTCGTACCAATACATGAAGAATTAAACTCTGAAAATTTATATTATTAAGTTCAATAACACCTGAGATATGAAACTGTCAAAAATGGCCGCCATTTTGACATTTTCAAGTCCATTTTTCTTAATTTCAATAGGGTTCTTTATGTGTAACCCTATTAGTCCTCTAAATTGAATTTCATATTCCTATCTTAATTTCTGTAGTCGTGCTGAAAACGATATTCGGGCGGCATTTTAAAACTTACCTTTCCATCATACTGCACCGAAAGCAGCTGTTTTCGATAACAGCTGATCGTTTCCCAATCTCAAATTTAGAGGAAGTGAAAACGATCAGCTGAGTTCCTTCGCTATAATTTAGTTCCTTGTTTGTTCACCAGGAGCACTAATGTTTCTTTCCAATGCATTTTAAATTAGCTGATTTTAAATAATTAACAATAGAATTGTCAAGACAAATAGCCAAATTTTACTGTTGTGTTTACGTTTGAAAATGACTGGTTAAAATGGTTTCTAACATACCAGATAAGTTAAAGCTTTCACACATATCGCTAACTCTACTATAAGACAAATCTTACGATAGATATAAAGAAGAATATAATAAGTTTTCTGAGTGGTGCAGAGTTGAAAATGTTAAACTAAAACCAGTAAGAGACGAAGTTTTATTGGTTTACTTGTATGAGAAATCTAAAGACATCATTTTTGTAGATCAACAAAGGACCAAAAAATGGATAATACAAACATGACTACTACAAACTTGGCAACATTACAGGGACTTCAGAAAAAAAATTCTAACGGAAGAAATCAATGTTATAAAATAATCAAAACTGTACAATAAACATCAACCTGAACTTTTAAATTGTAGGTTTTTTATGTTGTTTAACTCTGTAACTCATTTATTTTATTGAAATAATTTTGTTTCTAATAAAAGTGAAAATTGTTAATTAAAAGTTTATATTATGAGAAATGTGCTGGTTTTTATTTTGCTTAGGCCTATTGTGTGTTTTTTTAAATTTTATTTATTTGCATCATTTATGGCATACATAGTGCAGCCATACATAGTGCGGTATACATTTGAGCTGTCAAGACTTAAATGCATTTACAAACATGGTTCACAACACAATACACAACATACTACAACAAATAAACAAGATAGAAATTTTATAAAATACAAACTAATTAAGACACGGTGAATCATGATGCATGTTATCTCATATTAATTAATTATCCGAGTCGTCATCCTGAATATAAAATGCATTCCAGGCACTCAGAGGTTATGAGCTGAGGTTCTCCTCCACTGAGGTGTAAACTCACATCACTAATAAAGTAACTAATTAACATACCTTATTTCAAGCCGATAATACTTCTTTATATTATAGTAATGGCTACATGTTTCGCTGCCATAAGCAGCATCATCAGGCCGGCTAATAACATTAACACTTTGTTCACATACACATCACAAACACATATACAAATTTCGGTATAGCACAAATAATCGTGCAGAAACGCCACTCGTTAAAAGTTAAAAATTGTTTTTGTTCCCAGTATTTTGGCCACATGTTGACTAACTGAGTTAGATTGGGATTTAAACGAGTGCCGTTTCTGCATGATTATTTGTGCTAGACCGAGATTTTTATGTGTTTGTGATGTGTATGTGAACAAAGTGTTAATGTTATTAGCTGGCCTGATGATGCTGCTTATGGGCTATGGCAGCGAAACATGTAGCCATTACTATAATATAAAGAAGTACTATCGGCTTGATATAAGGTATGTTAATTAATTAAAGTAGTTCTAAGGCAAAACAATGAACAATAAATATAAAGTAACCACTATGGGGTATATATGTATAGGTAACAAGTTTTTTAACTCTTGACAGATAAAAAATTCAGACACAATTGTTACAAATTAACAATAAGACACATTCATCGTTTACTTTTGCGAGGTGAAGGAAATAAATCACAAATAATGTAAATACTATGGGGTATGTATTGTATAGTTAATTAGTTGTTAATTTTTGCGAGATAATAAAATCAGACCCAATTTTCACAAATTAACAATAAGCCACATAAACCGTTAACTTTGGTGAGGTGTAAGAAATAAATCACAAATAATGTAAATACTATGGGGCAAGTATGTATAGTTAATTAGTTGTTAACTTTTTTGAGATAAATAATTCAGACCCAATTTTCACAAATTAACAATTAGCCACATAACCCATATAAACTGTTTAGATTTAAATAAAAAATAATGTAAGCAATCAATCACACCACAACGTGAATCCCCACAAATAAAGTAAATACTGTAATAGTTAATATAAGAATAATTTGAAACAGCTGATATAAATTCTCAAACAAAACAACAAAATAAAAAGTAAACGAGATTTTATAACAACTATTTAAATTTTTTTAAAAATTTACACGCAACAGGTTGTTTAAATGATAAATTTATTTTATTACAAAATAATTGTTTCCATATAATATGAATAATTTTAGGCCTATCTACAGGGAACATTTTAAAAATATAACATCATTAAAATAGACCCTTTAGTAAATAATTACACAACTGTCGCTGAAATACCTAATCTAGTTAAATATAAGATTTTACTAGAGTTTAAATACTTGTAATTTTGGTACTTTTTCGGAAATTGCCACCAAAGTTTTTAAATTTTTACATGGATTCTTTTGGTATTGTTATAAAAACACGTTTTCAGTTGAAATTTTGAAAGAGAAACTTTTATCACATTTCAGTTTTCTTAGGTTAAAAGGTCCATTGAGTGAATTACACGTTAATACAGGTTTGTACAAGAATTATTGTTACCTTACAAAGTAATAGCTAACTTATTTTACCTTGTAAGATAAAAACAATATCCGATCACCGAAGTCAAGCAACATTGAACGTGGTTGCGTGGTTAGGGTGTACTGGAAACTCCACGTGAAAAATTTCAATTGGGATTATTGTTGCCATGTCGTACGTAGGTTTATACGAATAGGTCAAGTAAGGTCTCTCTCTCTCTCTCTCTCTCTCTCTCTCTCTCTCTCTCTCTCTCTCTCTCTCTCTCTCTCTCTCTCTCTCCAAGTTTACAAGTTTTGTGTTAATTAATCATTTACAATGTTTTTGTATGTTTAATGTTAAAAAAATCTGGTTCTTACTACAATTTTTTGCGTTCTACCCTAGTTTTCTCAAAAACAAATGCAGGTTCTTGTAACTTGTTTTATTCAATCTTTTTCTATATTTTTATTTCTTTTAATGCGTGCACAGTTTTAAAATTTTCGTAATTACTGTAAATGTTTGATAAAGAATTTTAAATTTTAACAAGTTAATCTACTGTTTAAGTATCCTATGATGAACAAATATTACTTTTTAGCATGAGATATTGATAATGTATAATGATTAAAACTTTTTTTTAAAACTAGTTGCCCTTATAAAAAACATTTCACTCTTTTTTACATAAAATTACCGATTTTCAAAACTAATATTAACTTCCGGTTAATCCGAACTGAATGTTAATTGACGACTTTTAGGTTTTTTTAAAAACATTACCATATTATTGGTATGTACCGTCTTATAGATTGAAACGTTCTAAATTTAATGGTGAAAACCGCAGGTCGCTAAGTCAAACAGTTGTTGAGATATCGCTTGCGAAGCGAACAAAGTATTTACACGATTATCGCTGAAAAACTTCTGGGACTTTTTTTAACAATGTTTTGTGTGTTCTTGACAATTGCCAATTTTTTTCGTTTTAGATTTTTGACGATAACTGAAATGTTTATGAACGTTCAGAAAAAAAAAATTAGAAAACCCATTTTGCTTTTCAATAAAATATACAATAATTTTGTCTCTTATCAAATATTTCTCTCTCTCTCTCTCTCTCTCTCTCTCTCTCTCTCTCTCTCTCTCTCTCTCTCTCTCTCTCTCTCTCTCTCTCTCTCGTTACCTTACTTGACCTTGTAAGGTAAAAACAATCCACTTATAAACCTATTACAACGTGTAATGATAAAAGTGCGATAAATAAGCCTTAGCATAATATCAACTGTATTATGATTTTATCGCGATACAAAAAGAATCAAAGTAATAAATAAATTCATGTTCATTTTCTGAAAAAAGTACCGCAATTTTGCGAACTGGTTATAGTAATTAATTTTCAGATTTCACCGATTTAAAGGAAATCGGTAGAATAGATTTTGAGAAATTAGGTATTCCATAACAGTTCCGTGGGTGCTTTAGTGTTTTGTGGATAACAAACGAACCTGTATTTTTAGAATCAAAAGCTTTCATTTGAGTTTTGCTTATATTTACACTTAATGAAAATTGTCTGAGCTGTTTAAAAAAAAAAGTGCTTACGGCATCTATCCTCAACTTAAGTTATCGCTGGGGTGGGGGGAGCTCGAATATGTTTTTACTTTCGATAGTACGGTATTCAAATTCGACCAACGTGCTACTTTCAAAATTTTTTGAACAACAAATCATATTACACCACAAAAGATATAAACATACCATTTAGTTTACACAAGCATGTTATTTTAATAATGACTAAAGAAATAATCGGATTTCAGTTTTTTTTTCAACTTTGTAAAGTATTCTAAGATAGTAAAGTGAATCTTGATTGGTAAATTCGGCTGTTTCTTATCTTTTGACCCAACTGTACTAGGCAGACTGTGGGAACGGTCAGAGGAACAATTCTGGGAAACGCTGTGCGATCATGTTACTCCGCCGTAATGCAACATGTCGACATTTTATATTCTAGTCTATTTATTTATTGAAAACAACCACTACTCTAAGTTTCAAATAAAATTTCATTCTCTAATTTTTGAAATTAACGTAACTTTATAAAATAAACAATAGAAAACACTACACTAAAAATGCAACAACAACAAATAAAATGTACTAATGTTAGAAATTAACTAAAATGTTGTAGCTACACAGTAAAGGCGCGTTCACACTGGCAACAAAACATGTTTCTAAACAGTGTTTCGGAACAGAAATTCGGTGTTTCTCCACATGTTTCTTGTTTCCCGTAGAAAGCGGTAAGATCAAAGGGTGTGGCTGTCCCTATGTTTAGGAACATTGTGTGCAAAATATTTCGTAGTGACTAGTAGCAAAATATAAACAAAGTTCCAAAAACCTTGTTTTGTTTCTAGTGTAAACGCGCCTTAACACAGCACTGTTCCAAATTTAATAGTCTAACCTAAAAATAAAAGCATAGTAAATCAGAAAAGGAGTGTAGAAATGCGCACATACATTTCTATAGAATAACTGCTACGCTTAGATTAAAAAAAAATTACCAAAATATTTAAAAAAAATCTAAATTAAACTTTACATGATTTTTGTAAAAGAAAAATATGGTTTATCGCCACAAATTATTAACTAAACCATAATTTTTGTTTTGGACTATTTTTACACACGGAAGAAAATGTTTAACATTGGGTGTATGAACATTTGTGCATATATTTTGATTATCTCTTAGATACCATTATATGTAGGTTATATATTTTAATTATTGATTACAAAGCTTATACATTTTTACTAAACTATATTAAATAATTATTTCAAGTGAAGCATATACAAAATAGACTGGGAATTAAACCCAGGTTCCTTGGTTTACCCGCCAATTCTCTACTAACATTTCTACCGATGCTCAAAAGGTCCTGTGTTCCATTCCCAGTTTAGCTCATATATATTTTTCACTTGAAATAACTATACATATAGACTAAAGATTTTAACCTCGTTAAATTAATATATAAAGTGTAGAATTTAATGTTAGTTTTCCTTCCACCATGTTGTACCACCGAAGTCAACTACAACTGGCTTGTTCTTTGTCGAATTCGACGTAAATTATTGGTGATATTACTATTCTTACATGTTACTGATTTTGGTTTTACATTTAATATTTAATTTTACTACTTGTGGGACATAAAATTTAAATAATAAATCTTAGGTTGACTTCGGTATCTCGAAGTAATAACCAAGACGATTTCTAGACTTTTTTTATACAAAAGCTTTAAATTATATATTATATTTTAATTATATAATATCTAAATAATAAAATTAAATACGCACATCTTCAAAGTTTTCTTTGTAGCATCAATAACATTGAGGACACCCTCAATCTTCTTTAAAGCGTCAGACATCCTGTATGAAATCAACCACAGTTGTTCACGTCAGACTAATATCTAGGTAGGCTATGTCTGGTGGTCGTAGGCTGTAAGGGGTTGCGGGGAAGAAGGGGGGCATCCCCTCCATCCTCTATTTAAATAAAGGATGGCGGGGAAGAAGGGGGCATCCCCTCCATCCTCTATTTAAATAAAGGATGAAAAATAATGCAAAACTTTTTTAGTCACATTTGCAAACAAATTTGATATTTTTTCACTAAATTTGACAAAAAACTAACTTTTTTTAATAGTTATGGGTAACTTAAACCGATTCTTACCCTAATTAGTACAGTAGGATTAGAAAAAGTAAGGACATTTCTGAGAAATTTGTTTTAATAGTAGTTTTTTAAAATGTAGTTTACAGTATCCAGAAATATACATGGTGTTCGAAAAAATGTGAGGCAATAATTTACGTAGTGATTCCTTTTGTCAAAGTAAGCAAAATAGTTTATATAGACATAATATGTCCTATCTCGATTCGTTTAGCCTCTGTCTGTCTGTATGTGTTTTTTACAAAATAATACATAACTCCTTAACGGTTTGAGTTACAGCGTTGAGATTCTGCACAAATATTCATCTTATTGGCCGCTATCTTTGTGCAAAATATGAATAAAAAAAATCTTTAACCATTTCAAAATGGCGGCTATTTTAAATATTTGACGGCAAATTTCACGAAAACCGTTAATTTTACAAAAAAATTACAAGATACATAAAATGTAGTAATGTTTTATGGAGATTCCAACGATAACTTATTATGCTTATTTTGGACGAAGAATAACAGAAAAATTAATTTCTTCCTTGCTATACCTACAGTTTTCTCCATTTAAACAATGTTAAAACTAACAAATATCATATAATCACAAATTATCAATACATAAATATTATTTTATTTTCAAACATGTACAAAATGAACACTTTTTAAAGAAACACAACTTTTGTGATTTTATGATATTTGTTGCAGTTTTAACATTGTTTAAATGGAGAAACCTGTAGGTATAGCAAGGAAGAAATTGATTTCTCTGTTATTCTTCATCCAAAATAATAAACATTATAGCTTAATAAGATATCGTTGGAATCTCCATAAAACTTTCTACTTTTTTTGTATATTGCAATTTTTTTGTAAAATTAACGGTTTTTGTGAAATTTGCCGTCAAATATTTAAAATAGCCGCCATTTTGAAACGGTGAAAGATTATTTTATTCATATTTTGCACAAAGATAGCGGCCAATAAGATGAACATTTGTGCAGAATCTCAACGCTGTAACTCAAACCGTTAAGGAGTTATGAATTATTTTGTAAAAAACACAGACAGACGGACGCTAAACGAATCGAGATAGGACATATGTCTATATAACCTTTTTTTGCTTATTTTGACCCAAGGAATCACTACGTAAATTATTGCCCCACATTTGTCGAACATCCTGTATATTATGTATTTGTCAACTTATTTTTTGGTGCAATAATTTTAAAAAATAATGCCATAAGTTTGGTTTTGTATTTAACTCGTATCCAAGGGATTAAGGGGCTCATTATAAGGAGTACGTGCGCGGCAATCCCAAGGTAACCTAACTGGATATACAACATTTTCATGTTGTCTTGAGTTAGACCCCTCTCTTTCATTTTCCTATTAGGTTTCTTTTAGCAACTCTTATCATTTTTCGACCCTGAGTCTATTAGAGTATTCGAGGGCAGGGGTTTTTATTTTACGTTCTTTTATTTCTATTTTTTGTAAAGCTATTAAGGTCTTTATCTTAATTTTTTTTTGCAAATTTGACCACCATTCATAGTGTAAAGATTTTAATAGTGTACATATTTTGTCCAATTTTCGTGAAGATCTGATGATTCTTACCTCATTTGTTGCATTATTAGTGGAAAAAAACTATTTGGATAAAATTGTCGATTTCCAGATAGCATAAAAATCTATAGAGTTAATGAAGAAAAGTATAGAATAATTACAGTCAAAAATTATTATTAATGATCCAAATTTGAGCTTTATTCGAATTGATGTCCATCCACTGACAGCAACAGTAATTCCTTTTCAATCAGCTTCATTCATCATCTGTTGATATAACGTGGAAAAAAAAAAACGAAAAAAAAACTTTCAAAAAGCCCCACAGGAATAATATTGCATATAGTCGATTCTGAGGATTTTGGAGGATAGTCCATGAAGTTGCTGTCACGACCTACCAACGGTTGGGATGATTTCTATCTAAAAAAACTGCTTTTGCTCAATTAGCATAATGAAGAGGTGCTACATCCTGGTCCTTCATCTCTGGGTGAGTCAGATGAGGGAATAAGGGATTATGTATCAGTATTGATTGTTGCGTATCTGTCTTCAGTCATTATCTGATGAGATGGGTCATATGAGAAACACGGTAGTTATTGACAACAGTCCAAACAGATACACCCTTTGATGTCAAGCCCTCTTCGTGCAAGATAATACGGATTTGTCTGTTTATAATATTTACGATTTGTCTCTTTTAGATCCTGTTTTGTAAACAGTAGCTTCATCCGGAATACAATTCCTTCATACCGCTCGGCATCTTCGTTAAGTTTTTCATTTACCACCGAACGAAATTCCACTCGTCTTCCAGCAGCCAGGTGAATTAAAAGGGTTTATAAAAAATATTTTGTGTTTCTTGACGTACCTTCGGTATACCAGTAGAGGACGAATCTTTTCTAATTGAATTAGGCCTGTTTCGTAAAGTAGCACATTCTTCATGTTCTGTGTTCAGTTTCTAGTACGATTGTTTTCGATTAATGAATTGATTTTGTTGCTGGAGGAACCACATTTGGGTAGGGTTCTTTGAAAACATCTTGTCGCTTAATATTCATTTTCAAAAGCAATACCCCAAGAACAGAATTTCAATTTTTGTTCATTTGAAAAATTCATTATTTCCAGGTTATATATTACACATAAACTGATTGGTAATTATGTATTCTAGTCTGCCCCGGTATTTAGTCAAGAACATTGTCGAAATCGATTACTACCTATCTTATTTCGAAACAATTAGATCATATTTGATCTAGGAAGACACTTTTGAAGTACAGTACCAAAATACACAAGTTTAGTAGCCCCAGCTCCATATTATGGCCTTGTGTGATTGATAACTCATGAGAAATAGGTTTGGGCAGGTGAATAATTATTTCCAGATTATATAATAATTACACATAAACTGATTGGTAATTATGTATTCTAGTCTGCCCGGGTATTTAGTCAAGAAAATGGTCGAAATCGATTACTACCTATCTCATTTCGAAACAATTAGATCATATTTGTTGTGGGAAGACACTTTTGAAGTACCAAAATACATAAGTTTAGTAGCCCCAGCTTCATATTATGGCCTTGTAAATTCCAGATTATATATTACACATAAACTGAATGGTAATTATGTATTCTAGTCTGCCCCGGTATTTAGTCAAGAACATTGTCGAAATCGATTACTACCTATCTTATTTCGAAACAATTAGATCATATTTGTTGTCGGAAGACACTTTTGAAGTTCCAAAATACATAAGTTTAGTAGCCCCAGCTTCATATTATGGCCTTATATGATTGATGACTCTTGAGTGAATCACCTGCCCAAACCTATTTCTCACTAGTCATCAATCATACAAGGCCATAATATTAAGCTGTACATATGTCATATAGTTACCTAGCCAAATCTAATAATACAAGCGATCACACGTTCACTAACTTCAGGAACGTAGTCATAAATATTATCGTAGCCATACATATCCTGAGCTGGACCTCGGGCAATAGATAATAATATATTCTACTAAACTAATGTATTTTGGGTACTTCAAAAGTGTCTTCCGAGATCGAATATAATCTAATTGTTTCAAAATAAGATAGGTAATAATCGATTTCGACAATTTTCCTAACTTAGAATCAGGGCAGACTAGAATGCATAATTACCAATTGATTCAACACAACTAACATATTGCTTCGTTGTTGTGTGTTGAAAAAACAAACAGCTGATCGAGATTTAACAGCAATGAACGTTGCATTGCATTGTGGTGGGAAGGTGGTTCTATCAGTAAAATTATTGTTCATTTTGTTATTCCGCCATTTGGTTTTGATTGAGCATTACAAAATTAAACTCGAACGTACTTTTTATATATCTATGTAACAACTGTAAAGCTTCAAGTTTGTAGAGTGTTCCACATGCCCGACATATTTCAAAAATAGTGACCTCTTCGCGTTACAATCCACGATGCTTGGCTTCAGATACAAATCCATCCTATTACTTTCTATTCGCCGCAATTCCTCTGCAATGCATCACAGTCGACCGTTTCAGGTTTTCCTCTACATCTTGCGGATAAAATTTTCTTCGTCGACCTCTTTTTTTAACAAGCTGTGTCTGGTCATCCAGGATGCTCTTTAGGATTCTATATTTATGCATGGGGATGTACATGTCCTAGCCACCCTTAACCTAGCTACCCTAGCCACCCTAACCTTATTGACTTGATGAACCATACAGCTATCATATGGGATTTTATTAAATTAATAAACAATGTTAGATTGTTGAGGATTTTATTAAATTAATAAACAATATTAGATTGTTAAGGATTTTTTAAAAATTAATAAACAATATTAGATTGCTGAGGATTTTATTAAATTTATAAGCAATATTAGATTGCTGAGGATTTTATTAAAATAATAAACAATATTAGATTGCTGGGGATTTTATTAAATTAATAAACAATATTAGATTGTTGAGGATTTTATTAAATTAATAAACAATATTAGATTGTTGAGGATTTTATTAAAATAATAAGCAATATTAGATTGTTGAGGATTTTTTAAAATTAATAAACAATATTAGATTGTTGAGGATTTTTTTAAAATTAATAAACAATATTAGATTGTTGAGGATTTTATTAAAATAATAAGCAATATTAGATTGCTGATGATTTTATTAAATAAATAAACAGTATTAGATTGCTGAGGATTTTATTAAATTAATAAACAATATTAGATTGTTGAGGATTTTATTAAATTAATAAACAATATTAGATTG
Organism: Aphrophora alni; assembly: GCA_963513935.1. Classification (NCBI taxonomy): domain Eukaryota; kingdom Metazoa; phylum Arthropoda; class Insecta; order Hemiptera; family Aphrophoridae; genus Aphrophora; species Aphrophora alni. The sequence continues at coordinate 22,677,143 of OY740778.1, forward strand.
TTGAGGATTTTATTAAATTAATAAACAATATTAGATTGTTGAGGATTTTATTAAATTAATAAACAATATTAGATTGTTGAGGATTTTAATAAATTAATAAACAATATTAGATTGCTGAGGATTTTATTAAATTAATAAACAATATTAGTTTGCTGACGATTTTATTAAATTAATAAACAATATTAGATTGCTGAGGAGTTTATCAAAATAATAAACAATATTAGATTGCTGAGGATTTTATTAAAATAATAAACAATATTAGATTGCTGAGGATTTTATTAAATTAATAAGCAATATTAGATTGCTGAGGATTTTATTAAATTAATAAACAATATTAGATTGCTGAGGATTTTATTAAATTAATAAGCAATATTTGATTGCTGAGGATTTTATTAAATAAATAAATAGTATTAGTTTGCTGACGATTTTATTAAATTAATAAACAATATTAGATTGCTGAGGATTTTATTAAATTAATAAACAATATTAGATTGTTGAGGATGTTATTAAATTATTAAACAATATTAGATTGCTGAGGATTTTATTAAATTAATAAGCAATATTAGATTGCTGAGGATTTTATTAAATTTATAAGCAATATTAGATTGCTGAGGATTTTATTAAATTAATAAGCAATATTAGATTGCTGAGGATTTTATTAAATTTATAAGCAATATTAGATTGCTGAGGATGTTAATAAATTATTAAACAATATTAGATTGTTGAGGATGTTATTAAATTATTAAACAATATTAGATTGCTGAGGATTTTATTAAATTAATAAGCAATATTAGATTGCTGAGGATTTTATTAAATTAATAAACAATATTAGATTGTTGAGGATGTTATTAAATTATTAAACAATATTAGATTGCTGAGGATTTTATTAAATTAATAAGCAATATTAGATTGCTGAGGATTTTATTAAATTTATAAGCAATATTAGATTCCTGAGGATGTTATTAAATTATTAAACAATATTAGATTGCTGAGGATTTTATTAAATTAATAATTAATTTAGAGGATTTAGTGAAAAATCTTCTAAGTATTTTTTCGTCTTTTATTTAGTGAAGTCAATTTTTTTAAAATTAAAATACTTAGTGAAATTGACATTTTTAAAAATCACTTAAAAGACAGAACTTTTATCGGAAAAAACAGTCTGTTGTTTTGATTGGTAGATATACAATGCGTTATACATAGTACATAGCATTCTTTAAATAGGATAATACGATATACAATGTTCCGGCGTCTTTATGTTGCTTTATGAAATATGGAATAATATAAGTTTATGTACAATAATGTAACACAGTTATTAATAGATATTTGGATTATCACAAGAGGAATCATTGTTTTTAAGTTGTTGAATGAAAGAGAGGAAAAAAACACATTTGATCAAAAACATGTTGATCATTAAATATGTTAATACTAGATTTAACAGTTTTGAATAACTACGTTTGTCTGGTTATTACATGAAATATGTATTCATATTTTATTAATGTTACATCAATTACAGCAAATGAAATGAATAAGTATGTTGTTTGGTTTAAAACTGACTTTATTTAGGTAAGTTGAATACAACATAAGAATACTATATGATATTGCATCTTAACTAATTTATTAAGAATCAATCACAACACAACGTGAATCCGTGCAAATAAAATAAGCACTATAAGTTAATATAAAAATAATTTAAAAACTGCTGTTGTAAATTCTTAAACAAAATAAAATAATATGTGTTTGATAATTTGTAACAGATGCTTGATATTATTTTTGTTGTAAACATGTTACACATAACAGGCATGTTATTTAAATTACAAAATAAATATTTCCGTAGTAAATTAACGATTTTTGACAAATCCACAGGTAACAATGTTTAATTTGACACATCAGTTATTAAATCGAGTTTACCGTAAAGAAACATACGACTGGTGCAGAAATTCCTAAGCGAATTAAATATAAGATAATTAAAAATTACAAATTAGTTTCTAAATTGTTCTTCGAGAGTCAAGCAAAAAGCAAAAACAATAAAATAATATTAAATTTTGTTGTATTCAAATCCAACCAATCATAAGAGATTTCTGATTTTACGTGAATGAGCTTAAGTGTTTATTTTATTTGCTTACATGAAATTCAGTGTGCAGTAAAGAAGAATGAATTAAAGTACAAAGAAGTCGTAATTGTGAAGATATCTAAAACTTCCTGCATAGAGTCAAGTTTATAGTAGAAAAAATACATAGAAATAATATTAAACATTGCTGCAATTAAGTTTAACTTGAAAAATTGAATTGATATTAAGCAATGATATAATGAGACCCAATACCTGTGGATTGAACATCGTAGGATACATGTTTAAATTGCGCTAGTTGTCCCAGGATGCAAAAGGCCACGTTGTCCTTAATTAAAGTTACCTGAAGTAGATCTTTAGAATGCAGCACTACAGCATCTGAGATTCAGCTACAGCATAGAAATTGTCAATCAGTTTAGTACGTAAAATCAATAGTTAAAGTCAAACATGCCACAAGTAATTTCACAGATTAACTAGAGGGTGTATAGTTTCATTTAAGTCTAGTTTTATTTTCACTCACATTCCAAGAAGACATGTCCTCTTTCATATTCTGTATGTTTGATTCGAAAAATATGCAGTACAGAATAATGAAAACAAAGTACAAATAAATGAATACTTATGATGATATTCAATACTTCCTTCCTCAAGAGTCAAGTTTGTATTATAGTAAAAACTAACGTACTAATAAGATTAAACATTATTGGAATGATATTTAGTTTAAAGTCAAACATGCCACAAGAAATTTCAGTGTTTTGATGGATAAGCTTGCTGGTGAATAGCTTCATGTTCTATCGTGTAGTTTCATTTTTAATCACATTCCAAGAAGAGATGTCCTCTTTCACATTCTGTATGTTTGATTCGAATAGTGTGCAGTACAGAATAATGAAAACAAAGTACAATGAATTAATAATTATGATGATTTTCAATACTTCCTTCCTCAAGAGTCAAGTTTCTAATATAGCAAAAACTAAAGTACTAATAAGATTAAACATTATTAGAATGATATTTAGTTTATAGTCAAACATGCCACAAGAGATTTCAGTGTTTTCATGGATGAGCTTGAGGGAGCATAGCTTCATTTCCTTTCGTTTAGTTTCATTTTTAATCACATCCCAAGAAGAGATGTCCATTTTTACTTTCTCTATTTCTGTTTCAAGCAGTGTGCAAGACAAAAGAGAGAAAGCAAGATAGGAAGAATTAACAAATAAAAAACATAAGACACCAATTTCATGTTTATGTTTTTGTTGTGCCGTATAAATTAATGCACGAGTAGCAAATATAATAGCATTGTTAAAGATGTACCAGGCGATACTAGCGCTGTAGTAGTCAGTGATGGATCTCCGAACTTCAAATAATTCATTGATTAATTTAGTAATAGTTTTCTTTTCATTTTGACGTGTGTAATTTGAAGGTGTTGCAGATTCTACGGCAGGCAATACACTAAGTATGTAGATATCAGGAGTAACGTTGTTTAAACATTTCCTTAATACTTGGAAGCGTTGACGTAACATCAACACCAATAAGTAGAAGTCTGTAATGGTAGACCAGTAGATCCCAAGTATAATCATATGAACAAAGTACTTTGCATAATAGAGTAGAGGGTGAACATAATTGTTTACTTGTGTCAAGTGGCTAAATGTTATCACAGAAATTACAATAATGGCAACATGAACACAGTTGTTCTTTTTGTTTCTCCAATGATCGATAGAATGTCCTAAGCGTTCTATACTTTTATCTAAGCGTTTTATCCTTTCAAAAATTAGGATTACAGTTTTGAATTTAGTTAGAGTTTTCCACAAAGTATACATTAGAAAACAGTAAATCGATAGATGGATTCCAAGACCGATGATTTTATCGATTAATTCTGTGTGAACATTAACGTCCTCGTATATTTCTGCTGTAATTGAGACGGTGATTGCGAAAATGAGGAACTTTGTGTAGCTGGCCCAGATTTCGTTTCGGCAAAGTTCCGTAAAAGACACAACGGATAGTCCGAATAAATGCAAAACTAAGATCACTGGATTATAACTTACGGTTAGATCAGAAGACATTTTGTACTAACTGCCTTCTTGTACTGTGTAGGATAGAAATATCAAATTGATTTTTAATGTTTCTATGGTAACGAAACATATAAAATAAAACGAGTATAAATATTAAATAACCTAACTACTTAACCTTACGTCACAATTCTACACTTCTGGAAATAGATATTTTTACTATCTCTCTCTGAATATATTTTTCAACAATCAATACATTTTATTATTTAATTGTTTAATATACAGGGTAGGGTAATATCTCAGTTTCTAGTTGGCGTAGGAAGGTGATTGACACATCAATGGAAAGCTCTTGATACAGGATGTTCCGAAAACATAAAAAATGGAGACCTAGGGGGGCCATTCAGTGGCGCCTCTTCGTCAAATCCACCTATTGGAAAACCCTAATAGGAAATGTAAACAACTATTCAAAGAGTTGTCATAAAAGTTATACCTGTGTTATGGTTGATTAATAATGAAATAAGACTGTGAAATTTGATTCCTCATTATTTAGTATCTAGGTAAAAAAAAAAAAAAGATTCTGTTTTCACCAAAATAAAGGGTCTTTTTAGGAGTCACTAAAGTAGGAAAAACATTGATATGGTTAAATTTTAAAAAAGAGGGGAAAATAAGTTTTATATTCTTTCGGAACATTCTGTATATGGAACCTAAGTTTGTCACACCCTACAGAAAACCCAAATCAAGAGCTTGCTACTGATGTGTCTATAAAATTCCTACACCAACTAGAAGCTGTAATATTGCAAAATATGCGGGATTTTCCCTTAAACCTGTATATTTTTATCTAAGTTACTTACAAGGATATTAAAAACCCTTTTGATTAACGATCTTATTTTAAGTTTTTTATTTATTTAAAGGATGTTCCAAAAATATGTGTCCTAACTTAGGGAAGGGTTATAAACAACAAAATAAATAAAAAAAGTTTCTATATATGTCCTAAAACGCTACGTTATCAACTATACATGTCTTGTGTTTTTATCAAAAAATAATGTCAACTTTAGAAAATATTTAGATTTTGAGTCGAAATTCTTGGAACATTTTGTGTATGCTGCGTTGCATCAATAATCAAAACTATAATACATTACCAAAATAATTATGTTTTGAAATTTTTTATACTGAATTAAAACGTGTATATTGTTGATGGTAAAATCGTAACAACTTTACCTGAGAAAACTCACCAATTTACGTTTTTGATCTCGGACGAAATCAACATTTAAATACGCAGAAAAACGAGAACTTGGAGAATTCCCTCAAACTTAAATTTTGTTTCTATAAAACGTGAAATCATAATAATTAAAAGAAAAATTAATAGACTGCTTTGTAATGTTTGAAATGATTAAAGACTTCTTAAAGCGTGGAAAATGCTATTGAAATTAGAGCAAATGTAATTCTGCTAAGAAATGATTTACGATGTCTTTTGTTTAAAGCTTTTATTAAAGTTATAACTCATTCTTATGATTCGCGGAAAATTAATATACTTTAACGCAAAAAATGTCAACATCTATTTTGACTGATCTTCACGTTCATAGCTTCAAGAAAGCGAAAAGTTAATTATATGTCGTCCGTCCATCGCCGTTGTTGTCTGTGTTTAGGCAAGATAGTGGGCAAAACTATAATGATAAGAACATGAATTTAGTATAAGAGACTATAATGTGTTGAAATCTATAAAGAGTGATTTTTTAAAACTTACTACGTCTAATGTATAAAAGATGGAAAGATACACAAAACCTGTTTTCAGAATAGTTATTCACCTTTAGGAGGAACGATTGAAAACTTATCTACAAAATACCAAAACCCTTCCCATACATCTCAAAAATTTATAATAGAAACACATGGCTTGTGATTCCTCAAATTAAAGCCATTTAAAAACCATGAATTTCTGTTGTAAGAAAATAAAAGTCTGCCAACGACTTCGTTCACTATGCACAAAAATATATATAAATCTTGAACCAATGACTACATAAATACTATAAGACACGACATAGGATAGGGAAATAGTCTACGCTTTACGGGTGCTGTTCGTCACAAGTTTGACACACAGCTATCAGAAAGCGCTAGCAGCAGGTGCTTGACTGTACGCATCCCACTTGGTTGAGACTGTACAAACCTTCTCACTTACTTCCGTCAGCATAGTCAGTGTTGTCAGTTCGTGCGCTGAGATAAGCGATTCTCGACCTTCCCTCGCATCTCTGGTCCCATATGTGGCATCAGTGCGTTTTCTCTTACCCGCCTGAAACATTGTTTGACCGTAGAGCCACCTAGCGCCAGTCACATCAACTTCAGATTGGTCACATCAACGCCACCTAGCGGGTATTGGTCAACTCAAGAATAAGCGTAGAATATTTAACATGGCCATGTCGTGTCTTATAGTATTTATGTAGTCATTGCTTGAACATAGTTATTTTCTTGAATTTTATAAAAATAGGCTAACTTGATGGTACGAAGGAAAACTGGCTTCTTATCACCAACTAGAATGAAACCTTCCCGCGTAAATAAAATAGTTATACCAGTATGACAACCTTAATAAGTTATTGTTGGGGTAGTACAAGAAATAGTAGGTTAATTATTAGAAATTAAAGTTCGGAATAAATGAAAAGACATTCTTTAGAATCTATGAAGTTGACACGAAAAAAGTTTTACATTAATTTATCTTTGTCCACTTTTACTGCCATGAAAGTGATATCTCGCTACTGGGGTACCAAATTCGTCAGTTCAAAGGTATGTCAAGAAAAACAAATTAAATGTTTATAAAACACATTTATAGTCTGTTCACTCTCGGATTGCGGCTGGCGAAGGGTCGGTCGCTCACAGCCTTACACACACAAACGCAGCCCTTACGCACACAAACGAAGACGTTGCTCTGGAGGGGATTAAGACCAGACGTTGACCGGGCTGGTGTTGGTGAGTGTGCGTGCGTGAGTGGGACTGGAGCAGGTAGAAACCCTCCGCCAGCCGCAATCCGAGAGTGAACAGACTATAGTTCACGGAATGCAGGAAGATGACCCAGATGGACGTGTGGAATTGTGTTCGAAGGTAATTGAAAGGCTTGACGAAGATGCAGAGTGGTATGAAGGAATTGTATTCTCAGATGAAGCTATGTTACAGAACAGGATTTTTAAAGAGAGATAATTGTAATTATTATAAGACAGAAAGTCCACATATCTTACACGAGAGGGTTTGAAATCAAAGAGTATAACTGTTTAGACTGCCAACATCAAGGATGGTGTTTTATCGTATGACATATTCCATCAGACAATGACTGGAGACGCATCAATATTACGCATCAATATTAACTGATCACATAACATCTCATCTTACTCAGTAGGAGATGAGGGATGTATTTTTCCAACTGGATGGTGCGGCCAAAAGCAGTTTTAGATCGAGATCCTCCCAACCGTTAGATAGGTCGTGGCAGCAACTTCTCCCCAGACTTGACTGTTTGTGTTATTTTGCCATGGCGCTTTTTGAAAAAAAGAATCTTATTCTCACCTTATAGCAATAGGATGAATTAATGAGTTGGATTGAAGAAGAATTATTGTTGATAACTCAGCAATTTTTCTGAAGTACTTTTGAATCTTTTTTTTCTTTCATTGCTATCAGTGCAGACCTATTGATGGACATTGTTTCATGTATATGTCTAATTTGAATCATTAATAATCCATCACTTTTATTTTTCTTTATTATTTTTAAACAATTTCATGTTATCTACAAATCGACAATTTGTAATGGTTGGACACATAACATAATTTTAGTGAAAACGTACCATTGTTTTGTTATTCATTCATTTCGTTTTGATTGACCATACAAATTGCAACTCTATGTAACATAACTGTACAGTATCAAGTTTATAGAGTGTTTTAAATGTCCGGCATATTAATTCAAAAATAGCTACCAATACGTGAGAGATCCCGAATATATGTTAAGATTTCTAAATAGTATTGTAAATCTCCAATAAACTTATCAATGTAAAACTTGATTATGTATCAGGAATAATTATAAGTTATTAATATATAGTTTGGTTATACAAACATTTTAAAATTCCTTTGTTTAAAACCTTTTTACAGTTGTAGTCGCAACAGTTAAAAAACAAAAAAAACTTCCTTACATAAAACAATGATTACTGTTTTTTAGGATATTTGTTATTATTTGTGTAGAATATTTTAAATAATTTATTATACACAAATGTTAGCAAATGTACGTAAAACATTATTTTTTATACATGGTGTCCAAAAAGACTTAATATCTCAAAGTAGTTGAAGAAAAATCAACTAAATTTGGATGATTGTATTGAGTAGCACAAAATATTTTTTGTTTTTAGTTCACGACCTATTCACCCTTCTAAGAGATGGCGTTAGTTGGTTAAACACTTGAGACCGTTAGTGGAAGTTGGATTCAAGAGGCTAGGATTAATTTTACATCGAATTGCGTAAATTGCACCAATTTGAGCCAAATAACCTAACTTTTTTCCTTTTTTTTTCCCATTACTGTTGAGACCGATGGTTCTTGGTGGAATTCCATGTTTAAAGATAATAAAACACAATTTTTTATTTTGTAATATCCAGTTTTTATTAGTCTAGCCGACCAACAGGCGGATAGCAGGCGATAGCTGGCGGAACCATTGGTCGGCTAGACTAATAAAAAGTGGATATTACAAAATAAAAAATTGTGTTTTATTATCTTTAATTAAATAACATAACCTAACTTTCTTGTATATAATTTTGGTATATTAAAGATTGAATAATATTAAAAACATTCTTTTTGAACAAACTTGAGATTTCTTATTGTTTTTTGTTTCTGCTAGGTAACAATAGATAAAGGACTTATTATATCTTGTTTTCATAATATTGAAAATGATATAAGCCTATTTATTGGCTTGTTTTATAGGTTCATCTTCTTTACCTTATACATATTTCCTCTGAATATTCTATTCATTAAAAATTTACGATTAATAATTCTGGTTTTCGAACTGATTAAGCTAATCCGTTTTATCTTGAATCTATTTTATAACTGTTTGTACCACTTTAAATTAGATTGTTGAGTCAGAAATGGGAGTTCTACTTTGGATTTAGGTGCACTTTTACATTATTCACACTATTATATATATATATATATATATATATATATATATATATATGTGTGGGTATCTTATACAATTTTACAATATTTTAAATGGAATGATGTTTTACTGATATGATTACATTATTATCATTTACAAAATCATAATATCTTAATTGATGAATGATTCCGTGATTATTCTCAATTATATGTGCCTAAAATATATGTCTTTTTCAGGGCTCAAATACCATTTCCCTTTGTTAATTCTTGACTTACACATTCTAGAAGTAGAACTTTACCGCCCACTTTCCATCTCAAACTGTTTGTCCACATTTTGATAAAGGAGGTCTGACACACACACAGTGTTTATATGTCTGGTGCCATTACAAAGTTGCGAATTGTATTGCATATATAATAACTCCATCTGTTTCTTGTGTAGAAACGTGTCTATGTAGTTGCCAACTTTACAAAGTTAATTCAAGTTTTGTTGAAACTTCACGCTCACTTTGTCAAAAGTTGTTTGTAAGTTTTGGCTGCCGAAGGCAACGTGAATGTAACAACTTTAGACACATTATGTATCTTATAACATTGTTTAATTTACGGAGTTTATAATTTTTAAGTGTTATACTTTATAATTAGAAATTATATAAATACAATTAGAAAATACTCACTTTCAGAGGCTGATTATAAATAGTGAGTACAGGTTGTTGCAAATCCGAGCGATCTTAGCTCGATCTACACCTATTTAACGGTTAGATTATGTTATGTTAGGTTATGTTAGATTAGGTTAGGTTAGGTTAGGTTAGGTTAGGCTAGGTTAGGTTAGAGACTCAAAGTGACGTATGACGAGGAGATCAGTTGAAGGGTACAGGTTAGGTTAGGTTAGGTTAGGTTAGGTTAGGTTGGCTAGGTTAGGTTAGAGACTCAAAGTGACGTATGACGAGGAGATCAGTTGAAGGGTACAGGTTAGGTTAGGTTAGGTTAGATTAAGTTAGGTTAGGTTAGGTTAGTTTAAGTTAGGTTAGTTTACATGTCAGCTTGATACATGTCAAAACATTCCTGAACCTTTTCCTACCGTTAATAACAGGAAGAAAGGTGGTTTATACCACGTTTTTATTAGTTCGGTTTCCGTCATATCTGTCCACTGGTTTTAGAAATAAACAAAAGGCGTTAAAAATATGTGGCATGACCACCTTTGCATGAAGATTATTTAAGTTGATTCTTACATCTTGAACCTAGAGTGATGTCCTAAAGTTCCCTAAAACTTGAAAGTTAGAGTTTTTACTTATATAATGGATATGATAGTAGGTTAAAAAACAATCTGATATCAAAAGTACAAAAAAAGTGGAGGGACTTCAAGACCACATTGTATATGTCATTGATAATAAAGAGTAGAATAATCATTAAAGCTAAAAGTTTCTGGTTTCGTGTTAACTTGAGTTTGAATTTGCGAGACCCCAAAACGTTATTCGATATGATCAATAATAAATTTGTTATTACAGTATTAAAATTCCTTACAAGCACACAAACCAATAAATAGCGATACTATAGTAAACTAATTTGCAGCCTAAAAGTCAGGCAACTTGAACAACAAGAAAAGTTATACAACCACTTGCTGCTATTTAATATACTTTATGAAATAACTGATTTATACTAGAACACTAATTGTCTAACATTACTCCTGGCAGACACCCTATGGAGCAGGTCGGTCATCAGCAAGCTTTTTTGGTCAGGTGCACTATTTTGACGGTATAGTGAACTCACCTTTGTTTATACATAGTCAAATAATTACATTGGCGTCATCACCAGTTCATTATTGAGGGGGGGGGTGGACATATGCCGGGGGCATGGAAAATTTTTAAAATTAAACTTCTCAAAACATCGTTTTTATGCATTAATTTTAATATTTTGTCAGCAAATGAAGTACACTAAAACAATAAATCTAATTATTATAACTTTAAGGTCACCAAAATAGTACCAAAAGTTACTTTTCTTGAGTCATTTTTGTGTATAAATATTTTAGCAATTTTCTTATCGTCTAAATTGTCTAGAATGGACTTGTGAACTTAAGACACAGCTACATGGTTCAGTCTCTGCTGAGACATAGTAGAACGGAGATAGTTTTTGAGCTTCCGAAGAGCACCTAAACTTCGTTCTGTCTCACAACTTGAAGCTGGTGACAAAAGTAAAAGTCTTACTAGGTGCTCAACGTAAGGACAAAGCCCGATGTTTACCTTTTAAGGTTTTAAGTAAGTAAATCATTCGTTTTTAGCAAAAATATTTTTATATCTCAACTATTGGGGGTGAGCGTCAACCACCCCCCCCCGGCGATGACGCCCATGAATTATTTTAAAGCTATTCAATTACCATTATAAGTAACTACTTATAATGGCTATAATAATAGCTATTATTTTTGGTATAAATCGCTCAATATAAGTCCCGCTCTGGGGCAGTAGCTAGCCAGTTTGCGTAACGTAGGTGAAGGACGGCAAAACGGAGGCTTCATGAGCGGTGAGTGCGTGAACACGCTCCTGGACCTCTTAAGAATAATAAAACTACAATGCAACTTATATATTCCTTTTCTTCATGAATTGCCTTGTCCAATGGTACAAATATATTTTTGTTTAAACTTATGTATAAAGCGCTATGTTCAGTTCTACACGCGCGCCCAGTCCCGTCGTGCCATCGACTGTGCTTTTATGAGTTGATCATAGTTTAGAAAAAAACGTTTTTTACGTGTCCGATTTTGGTAAACTGCATTATTTAGAAACAAAACAAAGGCCAGAAAAGCATGATCCTGTTCGGGGAATACAAAAATTCAGTGTATAACTGGGAAGTTTCATTGTATACACAAGTGGTCCTCTCACCCCCGCGCGCTATCACTCGCCGGACGAAGGACAGAGCGGGACTTATATTGTGCGAGTTATAGAAGATTCTGTACAACTCACTAAAAATCTCCCCCCCCCGTTAAGATGCAACAGAAGAAAAATATTAGAGATGTACAAGAACACAAGCCGTAAGTAGAAAACTGCTGGCTGCCAAGCACACAAAATAGTGTACCTGACCAAACAAGCCTGCTGATGACCGACCTGCTCCATAGGGTGTCTGCCAGGAGCAATGTCGGACAATTAGTGTTCTAGTATAAATCAGTTATTTCATAAAGTATATTAAATAGCAGAGAGAGGTTGTATAACTTTACTTGTTGTGTAAGTTCCCTGACTTTTAGGCTGCAAATTAGTTTAGTTTAGTATAGTATAGCTGTTTATATGTTTGTGTGCTTGTAGGGAATACAAACATCAACAAATTTATTATTGATCATATCGAATAACGTTTTGGGCTTCCCAAAATCAAACTCAAGTTAGCACAAAACCAGAAACTTTTACGTTTGATGATTATTCTACTCTCAATTATCAATGACATAATTATACAATCGTGACAGATCCCGCTCCCCCACAAGAAATAAGAAAGCGACTCCTGTGTCTGGTGTTTGATCCCCCATAACATAAATGAAAAATTATACTCAAACCAAAACAAAATCCAAGCTACATTACAATAAACTTAAATATATTTCAAACATTTTTCAATTTCAAAGACAGTATAAGGAAATGAAGCCCTATCCTCGTTTCCAATATTTCCAAATTAAAAAAAAAAAACAATAAATTTAATCTCATTAACTTCAATCCCAACTAGTCAAAAATTCACTAATATGTTTTATATTTTGTTGCAGAAAATGTTTTTACAGAAGCTGTCATTCATAGAGGACTCCAGTCCTCGCTACTCTGACTCCCTCCTTCCTCCTATAGCGTTGGCTATTACCAGTACACAAGACGGTACAGAGAGATATTGGGTACGAGATTTCGGTGTGCTAATAGACCACGGAATTCGGTAGAGAATTGTGCCAGGACCTCGGTTAAGTCTACATATATCTGTGTGGGTGAGTGTGTGTGACTGCATTAGTAGTTTTTCAAATATTGAAATCAGTTGATACGAAAATGATCAAAATTCGGAAGCAATGATTTCTTTTATATTTTCAAGACAGATTGAATTTTATTGCGTGACATAAAGCACAGGCAGTCTTGTGCAATCAGAAACCCATCAACGAAGAGAGATTGAAATTGAGGATTGGGGAAATATAATTTTGAAAGTAGGGGGAAAGGCTTTAACTAATTTGTTTATTGATATCTTTCTCATTAACATAATAATCATTGTTATAATATATATGAAGTATAAGTTAAGTTTAGTAATCGCAAAAAATGTTGACCTCAGTTTTTTTTATTGTTCTTCACATTTCATGAAGTGATTTTCAAGTTACCGTTAGTCATTTTCGTCTGTACGTAAGCACGATAGCGCCAATGAAATTTGGTTTACAGAAATTTAGTGTGCTCATATAGAATCCTATGGAAATTTAGAATAATCGAATTCAAAATGTAGAAATAGCTGACATTTTAAATAGTAATCAACATCTCGTAGGTAAAATATATTTTCTTAGATCCTTATGCCCACCAGAACTATGAGGAAAATTTATTATGCAATAGTGCAGTCTCGTTTACAGTATGGCTTAATTTGTTGGGGGGGGGGGAGCATTAAACCTCAATATTACTGCTAATATATAGAATAAGAGTTATATTATTTAGGTTTAAAACTGATTATTCTGTACCACTTTTTAGAATAATGGGTATACTGCCCTTGAGGTACGTTTTCTGTTTAAGGTGTTGGGTAGAGTGCTAGGAATGATCTTTCCGCCTGGGTTCTACAGTTTTAAACTAAATAAAATCAGTGGTTTAGTTATATAATTAATGGTTCTTTATTATTTATTACACTTTGCCTATTTCTCTTATACACCAATTACAAATATTTCAATCTTAATTAATAAGAATCCAGAAAACTCTAATTATTGCAACTGATAGACTTTATTCTAAGTTAACGATTATAATGACTTGACTCTGAATAATTACAAGTTCCTTTGTATAAAAAGTTTGCTCACCCTTCCTGCAACTCTCGTACTAAACCTCAATTCTCGGAAATTCTTCCTCGCAAAGTACGTCTGGCTATAGTCACCTAACCTAACCTAACCTAACCTAACCTAACCTAACTCCTACAGTTGATTGATCTCTCTCCTCGCCATTTCTGTGTTTATATTCTATTGTCAACTCGATGACGTCCCCACACTTACAAGGTAAGCAATTTCATCATTTTTTCAAGTCTGTCACAATGTTGTTACTCTGGCTTCTTCAAAAGAACTTAGCTTATATTCTCAAATAAATCTGTCCCTAATACCTAAAAAGAGTTAAAAAAAGTGGATCAATAACTACTGCTAAAAACTTAAAGGACAACATTTAAAAATTCATATATTATTATGTTTAGAAGGGGGGAATATTATATATATTATAATCAAGTTTTTCTCTTTTGTACTTTTACAGGTAATATATATATATATATATATATATTACCTGTATATTACAAGTATTGTATACTGTATATTACAGTATATTACTGTATATATATATTACCTATAGAAGTACAAAAGAGAAAAAAACTTGATTTAGTTTTCAAAATCCGTAAAAATATGGATATATTTAATGGTTTGAACTAATTTTAAAGTGAGACATATAATCTATGTCCATTGTTGTTGTTCTGGAGCTTATGTCTTGTATGAGTGTGTATAGTTGATCGTTATATGTATAAGGGTGTGAGTACCGTATGTAAGTGTGAAATTATGTTAAAAAATTTTTTTTATTTCGTAAAATTCAGTCTTGATTTTTTAAAATTTATTTCAAGGCACCCATTACACTTGAATGTATTTTTGAATATTTTATGGTACTGTAGCCGATCTCTCTCTTTCTTTTACCGTAAATTTATAGACTGTTTAAAAATCTTGACTTACCCACAAACTACCCCATTTTGGGGGAAGGGTTGAATATTTTGATACGTCAAAAAACTTCTCCTTTGGTTATATAAACTTTCCCCAAACAAATCTGTCTATTTCCATTAATAAAAAAAAAGCATGTTGTACATTTCGTAACATTTCCGGTGTAATTATTAACGTAAAATTCACAATTCGATTGGTCGCTATGTTGGGTAGGATGAACATAGAGACCTCTAGTTTGCGCCATTATTCTTATTTCGAAAAGACCTTTAAAATGAGGTATCACTCAATAGGGGTTGCTATTTAAAATTCTTGACTTACCACCAAACTACCCCATTTTGGGAGTAAGGTTGAAAATTTTGATACTTCAAAAAACTCCTCCTTTGGTTATCTAAACTTTCCCTAAAGCAAATCTGTCTATTTCCATTAATAAAAAAAATAAGAGGGAGGGGTGGGACTTTTAGGACACAAGGTATACACATCTACGAACCTCGTTAGGTAAGGTTAGGTAAGGTAAGGTTAGGTTAGGTAAGGTTAGATTAGGTGAGGTTAGGTTAGGTTAGGTTAGTTAGTAACTTCACCTTATTGCTGATCTCTTGATCTTTTAAATACAATTCAACATTTCCTACAAGCCATTAGATTTAGACAATCTGCTTATAATACATTGAATAATGGGACTGTGTATACACTATGATATTTCTTATCAACTTGTTTCTAAATAAAAAAAATTAATTACTCCGCGCAGCGTATCAGCTTCTAATATAATATTGGTATTTTTGTATGACGAATTTAAATGTGAGTAATAAAGAATTTTACTGAATGTTGATGAGTGTATTAGTCCAGAACCCACAACATTGTTAACCATCAAAGTTTTACGAGTACATATGTACAGGGTGTTCATTAAATGTTTCGTTAAATATCGGCAGGGGGGGGGGAATAAACCAGATTATAAAAACGTATGTCCTAGAACGCTATTATTTATTCCGTCTGTCTGCCATTTTGTGTGTTCTTAATAATTACAAGATATAATAATAACGAATAACGATTTCAATTTCAAAATTTCCACAATTTTTACATAATTTATTGTAGTTTTTCAAGAAAATCATACAACTTTTCATCCAATTTCTCTAAATAACGCCCAATTAAAATGTTAAATATAAATTTAGAGAACAAAAAAAAAGCCACAGTTAGTTGAAAAATAATACATTTTTTAAAACTACAAATTAATGTTACATGTAGAGGTAAACATTGTAGGCCTACAAAATTAAGAATGTATACTTTATTAGTTTTGTATTTATATTTTGTTAGATGAAAAAAAAAGAAGCGTTTTAGGACATATGTTAATTTTCTTCTTGTTCATAAGAATCACTAGAGCACTGTGGTGAATATACAATAAATGAAAGGATAAATCCCAAAACCATAACAAAAAACACTAACAACACAAAAACTGTATAATTATGTTTATTCTACCTGATGTACATTTCAGTAACATATTTACCATCTTCAGAGGTTGAGTATTAAACAAACAATCAACTCATGTTACTGAAATGTACATCAGGTAGAATAAACATAACTATACAGTTTTTGTGTTTTTTGTTGTAGTTTTGAGGTTAATCCTTTCCTTTATTTCCTTCTTGTTGTTTAAAGGCAAAATGATCTCGGTCATCTTTTAAAATAAAAGTAGTAAAGAAGATGAAATAAAGATCCTTAGCCCTTGAATACACTAATAGCGTCAATGTTGGACAAACATAAGAGTTGGTAAAGAGAGACGAGATAAGATAAATGAAGAACATGGAGTCAACCCAAGAGTATATTGGAAAAAGGTGTAGACCCAAGTAGAGTCTCTCTTTATTGTTACATCCGTACTTACTATAATGACTCTCTAAAGGTGGAAAGTTTATTTATATACATAAACGCTAGGACGCTTCATTTCCGTCTCTCTACCATTTTGTACATTTCCAATAACTCCAGAACATTCCAAATTTAACGAAGATTTTATAACATTCATTTGAAGTTGGTCAAAAAATCTTACAATTTTCAACGGTTTCAAAATGGATGCCAATTAAAAATTAAAATTAAACAAAATTAAATTATTGCCAATTTGAAACTGTTAGTTAAGAAATTATAAGATTGTTTAAAATCTACAAATTAATGGAAAACTTCTGCATAAGTTAAAATCAATATCTTTATTCTCTCTTGAGTAAATATCTTGTTAATGTAAAAACACAAAATGCCGGATTGACGGAAAATGTTTTTAGAACATAATGTAGAGGTAGTGGTGGTATAATGGGCCAGGGGTGTAATATGGGCTACCTCAATATCTGACAAAGCATCAGGCACATTCTATTGGATAACACACAAACTACTTCTATTAGTTATTTTTTTAACCTGTAGAGTGCGTTCACGCATTTACTAGCTTTTCCTGTGAGTAGTGACCTGTTTGATATTTTTGCTCCGATCAAAAGTTTAAAAGGTAAGTCTTTACATCAATATACTTGCGATTACTTATTGGAATTTAGTCTGTGTCAGTAGCTACGTATTGTACAAGTGTAGAAGGTTTAATTACTACATAAAATATAACAGTTCCCGTTTATCTTTGACTGGTGGCAAATGTTTGTTTTCCAATATGGCGAGGGTGGTTATATGGGCAATCGTTGTGCTTGTAATATGGGATACGTAACTGAACTAACCCATATTACAACCTCTACAAAAGTCTTGTGCTTCTTGTTACACATGCCAAGAAAAGTATTAAATCCAAGAAAGAAATTGAAAATAAGGCAATGCTGGGATTGGGATAGTATGATTTCCGCTCTGAAGGCAATTTCTGAAAAGAAAATGGGATTTTTAAAAGCTTCGAAGGAATTTAGTGTTCCACGGACAACTTTGCAGAGGCTTGCTCATCTTGGGGTACCACCAGAGGAGGCAGTATCTAGAAAGCTAGGTAGGAAACCTAGCCTATTATGTCTAGTGTGATGGAAGATGAACTCGTCCAATACTTGGTTACAATGGAACATACATTTTACGGTCTTTCAAGAGACGATGTGAAACGTATAGCACATCAACTATGCGAAAGAAACGGAGGGGATCATCCTTTTATTGGCGATGGCATTGCTGGGAGAGCTTGGTTTGACCATTTTATGCACCGCCACAAAGATGTGTTGGCTATTCTTAAACCTACTGCAACATCATTTTTTAGGGCTAATGGTTTTAATTAATAAAAATGCAGTACACGGGTTGTTTGTGCCTATTGGCAAATAATTTC
Organism: Aphrophora alni; assembly: GCA_963513935.1. Taxonomy (NCBI): domain Eukaryota; kingdom Metazoa; phylum Arthropoda; class Insecta; order Hemiptera; family Aphrophoridae; genus Aphrophora; species Aphrophora alni. Next base: position 22,695,442 of record OY740778.1, read on the forward strand.
GTATAAGACAGAGGTAAGGGGAGGGGGTAAGAGCATAAGGCAAGCTACACAGCAGTAGTGTTTGAGCAACTGAAGAATCATCATCGCGTCTCCCTCGAGACTGGACAAGAGATTCACCAGGGTGCACCCGCCTTCTCAACTCGACATCGCAGCATCGGTATCCGTAAGAATCATCATATACAGTCCACATAACAAGTCGGTAAGTCTAAAATAATAATATTACCGCCAACGCCAAAACACGGGTTCTTTGACATTCTAGAAGCAGAGTTTGAAAAGAAGTAATATCGACCTGATTGAATATTTAATGTAGACGAAACTGGTATTTCGGTAGTACAAAGCAAAGTACCACGTATAGTTGGTCTCAAGGGCAAGCGCCAAGTTGGAACTTTGAGTTCTGCTGAAAGAGGATCTCTGGTGACAGTGGTGTGCTGCACGAGCGCTAGAGGCACGTTCACCTGGTTCTATAGGAAGATGCCACCCATCTGGTTGGATCCAAGGTAATTTATTTACCGATTGGTTTACTCACTTCATTGACAAAAGTAAGCCAACAGCTGAAAACCCTGTTCTTCTTATACTTGATGGTCATCGTACGCATACAAAAAATCTTGAAATCGTTGATCTTGCTAGGAAACACTTTGTGACTATCATTAGTCTCCCTCCTCACACTACACATAAAATGCAGACAGCTGGCATTGAATTGTTTCGAAATAAACTGAGCGTCGAGAGTGTCGCTACGGAAATTAATTTTACATCCAGAAGGCTGTTTTGTTAACTTTGAGAAAATGACAAAATAATATTTTATGATTCAAAACAAATGTAGACTAAACTTGAGGCAATAAATTTGTCATTTTTGTACTCAGTTTACGAATTACAGGTTTGGTAATTTTCAAATAATCTATCTACGTTTTTAACTGATTTTTACTTCTCATGGACTTACAAAACAGAAAAAATAATTTTAGGATGTTGTCTGTCTGTCCGTCTTATCATCTGTTTGTCGTCTTTGTTTTGTTTACAAACAATTGGACATACAAGTTGTCCTTAAAATATTTATGAGTGTTCCTTTGCATAGAATTTCACAAGTTTTACGTTCTTAACAAATATATCTGAGGTTTCAATACTCCCCTCTCCCTCATCTAAGTTTTTAACGAGTGGACACACAGTAAGTGATTGTTAGAAACTTTATAGGACGAATAATTCTATTTTTTTCATGTAAGGAGTAAATATCGAAAACCAGCATTGTTGCAGAACCAACTAACACAATAGGTATTTGTGAGGGAAACTTATGTTAACCATCATTTTTTGATTGATAACTATAATAGAAAAGAAGGGTAACAAAAAATGTTGGGAATTGGAGGACACTATGTTGACAGGACATAGCAAAAAATAAAACTCCAATTTTTTAAATTTAGCTTTGCTCAATTCGGTCTTTCCTTTTGCTATTAAACTTTGTTGGATCTCGAGGCCTACGTGAACTTATAAACGAAGGGAAGTGGATTTAAAACAGATTTACAAACGATTAGACAAACTTGCCAATCAGAAAAATCATATACATTTCAAAATGGTAGCAAATTAAAAAAAGTTTAGTTTTCTAAAACTTTTCAGTGGTATGTTCATATTTACAAACAATAAGACATAGTTTGTAACCAGAAAAATCGTTGTATAAATTTCAAATTAATAATTAAAATATATAACTTTTTCTGGTGATGTGGCGGTCGTAGTTTCGGTTATCGAGGTTTCAATCCCACAGGGTCATCATCAAATACATATAAAAACACAAACACCAACACTATAAAACATCGAATATTGGCACATTCTGTGGGTGGTGAAAAGTTTAAAACATTGTACATTATTTGTAAGAACGAACTCGGCAGGAGCTAAGTTTTAATGAGCAAAGTTTTAGATTAATAATTCAAAACATTAAAGCCAACTTTCTTCCAGACGTTTTCACCTTCCATCACAACACATCAAACCAATGTTTTTGAAATGCACGTATAACTACGAAACGCACAGTACAAAACTAACTGCAATAAAGAGCTCAGTGTTTTCCCTGAGTTATTTGGTTATTTGAATATCAACGTAAGTTTTTTTTTCTTGTTAAAAGCGAAAATCCTTTCAGTCATCATTATAAAAGAAGAAAATAAAATAAAATAGAGAACCCTAGTCCTGGAACACTAAAATAGCATCAGAGTTGGTTAGAGAGAGACCTGATAGGAAACACGAAAGAGAGGTATCTAACCCAAGACTACTTGAAAAAAGCTGTAGATCCAGCTAGGCTCCTCACAATACGCCTCACCCGCACTCAATATGAGCAAGCCCCTGATGGTTGAACATAAGTAATACGATCACTAATTCAATTTTGTATTTTATCATAACTCGATTTCTAGTAAAATTTGAATTAAAAACACATAAAAGTTGAATCATCCTGTGTCATTTTCGGTAATTATGCAATCGAACGTGCACTAAAATTTAGTTAATAAAATCGTTGAAATCATTTACTAAATACCTTATTTTGAAAAAAATTAGATCATATTAACCGTCGACAGACAAATTTGATAAAGCTAAATAAATTAATTTACTAGAAAATAATTTAAAACATAGGATTTCCTAGTTTTGTTAGTTTATTACGAATGGAAATCCAGCTCTGGTCAAGACTGGTTAATATATGTATCATCGCCAAAAGTGTTTGTTTTATTAGATCTGACTAGCTGGATATATATATATATATATATATATATATATATATATATTATATAGCTTACTATATAATATACTTATATATATATATATATATATATAGTAAGACGTCCAAAACTATTTGTCATTCTTCAATCATACAACGTCATAATATTAGGCTATAATAAGCATACGATATACAGAGTGTCCAGTAAGTACGGGATCAAACTTCACCAGGTGATTTTCAAGTGAAAATATACAAGAAAGCATAGTCCTATCTCGTTTTCCGTCTGTCTGTCTGTTTGTGTTTTTTACTACATTATTTTTGTCTTCGAAGCCGATAAAGGTATAAACTTAAAACTTTACGTACCTGTTAGTATAACAAAGACCAATATGTAAAAAAAGGTTTAAATAATTATCACTTCCTGTATCAAAATGGCGGCCATACTAAGTTTTCTAAGCTTAATAACTCAAAACCCATCCGGTCGCCAATTTGAAACTGGAAGTGATAATTATTTAAAACTTTTTTTTAATATTGGTCTTTGTTATACTACAGGTATGTAAAGTATTTAAGTTTATACCCTTATCGACTTCGAAGATAAAAATGTTTTAGTAAAAAACACAAACAGACAGACAGACGGAAAACTAAGCGAGATATGACTATGATTTAATAGATATTTCTTGTATATTTGACTTGAAAACCCACCTGGTGAAGTTTGATCCCGTAATTACTGGTCACCCTGTAAATAGTCACCTAGCCAGACTTAATAAAACAAGCAATCATACATTCACTAACTTGACTAACGTAGTCATAAATATTAACGTAAGCATTCATAACCTGAGCTGTATTTCATACTTTTATATTTTTTAATGTTTACATAATTAATGTAATTTATTACTTAAAAAATGTCTGGCGCCACCTAATATGATCTCATTTTTTTTTAAAGTAACGTAGGTAGTAATAGTTTTCAACGATTTTCTTAACTAAATTTTAGGTTAAGTTCGATACCTCATTTTCTTTGCTCAATCGAAGACATTGATACAGACACTAAACCTATCTTTTACTGGATTAAATTATTTTTTGTTTTGGATTTATGTGACAAAAATTATCTAATCGATGTGTTTTATTATTTATTGCATCTTTTAAATGTAAAAATTGTATATTGGAAATAAATTTATATTCACGTTTATAAATTTAAAAACTCTTTATTAAAGAATTAAAAAAAAATTCAATAAAAATATACGTGTTTTATTTGAAGACTTACAAATGAAGTCTTATTTACTTGGATTACAATTGTTTTTTCGAGGGTCATAAATCTTTCATAGCCGATGCACCATAGTCCCAAAAGTATGAGATCCTCAATCGCTAACAACTCCCTTCCTGTTAACACCCTCATGGCGTAGGACAAGGATTCAGGAAATATTTTCAATGTACTAAACTACTGAGGTCTTTTCTTGGGGAAAATAAATGTGAAATGAGAAGAACGTTATCTATCGGCGTGAAGAGAGAGGTTAACTACTCCCCCCCCCCATAGTCCTCCAGTAGAGATTATTACACCCCCTAATCAATAAAATATGAGCATTCTCTCTAGCATGAAAGGTTAATTACTCGCCATATAACAGCGTTCATTGGAAGCACAAGTTTTGATATTTCTCTTTCAGACAAAAGTCAAGAGCAGATGTATAACATTAATTACCTGCCGTGATGTTGATTACTTGTGCATATTGCAACACGTGTGAATAGGATAGGGTTATCAAGTTTTTGTAAAATAAATTTTTCAATCTTCAATAAATAAAATGGGTTGCTATTTTGAAGTAATTTTTTAACAAACGTTAACTGGAACTAATTAACTTTCTATTAACTAAATTTAACACTAAAATAAGGTATGAAATGCGTTTAGCACCACCAGGAGGGATGTTACTACCGGATTATCTGGTGAAACCTAACCTCCTTTCCTATCATCAGTTCTTTGAAACCTTGTTGTCTGATGTTATGAGAGACGTGTTACCGAAATAACAGTAACGAGTGGAAGCCCCTTATAGTATGTACAGTTTCGAGGCCCACTAGGGTCGTGACATTGACACGAGAGAAGCGAGTTGAGACTGTTTAACAAATAGCCAACGTCAAGAATGTAATGAGATATACAATTACGTGTTTCATAAAAACATTGTAACAACAGTTTTAAACTATCAAGTTAGACCCCTTGATCTAGCAATACAATTTAACATTTCCTACAAGGCCCAAAAAACCCAATTTTAGGCATTACATTTAGAGGATCTTCTTGCATTACAATCTTTATGAATATCTTCGGCTACAGTTAATGTTCTTTGGATTAAAAATAATACTATTATTAAATATAAAGTATTATTTAATAAAAAAGAAGACATTTTGAAATGTAATATATCTACCCTATCATATAAATAAGTCTTACATCTGACAAATATAAATCATGTCTGACCTTTCTTCTCGTCGCTATCTTACAGGACACAAGACTTACAGCACTAAGATGGAATGGTTTTTGTTGGGTATTTGCCAACGTTCAGGAAGCCAGTATCTATTATGAGAATTATTAGTGATATATTAATTACTTGATTGCGAAAATCAGGCGCAAAATATGTCAATATATTAAAATATAATTGTACAAATTAATCTTCCATCGTAGAGTTCGATTTACAAATTATTTTGTATTTTAAAACTCTATTTACTGTTAGTATCAAATATATGAATAGAATATTATATATTTTTATCTGTCCTAAGACTTCGTTTATATCTCTATTACGACTCGTTTCGGAACATAATTTCTATTATTAGTATGGTTTAATCTATTGTTAGTATGGTTAATTGAACATTTACCATTTGTATATATACGAAGCGATTGTGTGGTATATTTATAAGAAAGAGAGAGAGATTTGATTTGATTTGATTTGATTTGCCTTTATTTAGGGGCGAGGTTAGGACTGTATAGTCCTCTCTACCACCTAACCCCAGAGAGAGAGAGAGAGAGAGAGAGAGAGAGAGAGAGAGAGAGAGAGAGAGAGAGAGAGAGAGAGAGAGAGAGAGAGGATAACAATCTCTATTAAACCGTTAGGTAACTAATCCTTTGGCACTGAACCCCTTTTTTGTTTTCGTTGGACATGGGATGTCTTACAATTCAATTTGTTATCCAGCATTTCTCGTGTTAGTAAGTAAGTTTGTTGAGATATGGTTCTTCTGATAGAGCTTATATATAATATTACTTATTTTCATATTCCCTTTTTAACTTTATACATAAGGCAACGACGATCGAAAGGTTTTCGCCTTTAAACAACAAGGAGAAAAATATTTTGAATGCTCACGACTAGTTTTAGTTCCTTCTTAGTTTGCTTTTCGGTTTCTAACATACGAAGTGTCTGTTAAATAACGGGATTGATGCAATAGTTCATCTTTGTTTAATGTGTCACAATTCTAATGTTTGTCCTCTTAATATAGTCACCAATTGTATTTACATATCTGTGTAGTCTTCTTTTCTACTGGTCAAAAGGGTAGAGTGGATCAGTTTCTTTAATCGCTTCAGATTAGTTTTTCATCTGCCGTTTTTTATCTTGCTGCATGAACTGATTCAAAATGTCTTTCTTTAAGCACAAATTTCACTTTAAGGGAAAGAAAAATTCACATGGGGCTATATCTGACATATATGTAGGAATTAATGCGGTGTTCATGATTCTTTTGATGTTTTACACATTATAAATTTATCACTAGATAACTAGCGTTGATTCACAGTTTTGAAACGTTGTGTAATAATATGCGCAAATAATGGTAAATGTCTGAATATGTTAACCTAATATAACCTAACTTAACCTAACCTAACCTAACCTAACCTAAATAAACTACGAATAAATAAAAAAACTGTCGTTATCTAATAAATTAAAATAAAATGGTAGTTATGTTTTAAATGGAAAGAAAAGAGTTTTAGGGGATGTAATAGTTTGTAGAAGTAATTTTAATATTGTTTTAATGTTATTTTAAAATCATGGATTGTTCATATGGTTTAATTGGAAATTTGTCATCATTATTTCTTGATGAAGCAGTTGATTTATACTCTCGAAACGTCGTGTATCAGTGTGTATATGTTCATCAAGTAATAAATTTAGAGCATATTAGTGAAAACACCAATAACCAGTGTAGAAATAAAATCAATATGGGTTTCGTTAATAAAAACTGAATTACAAATTCCCAAGTAGGAATAATGACACAATCTCGGGTTAAACTTTTGAAAGAGGTTAAGATCCTCATAAACAGTTACGACACTTTCTTCTGGCTCCTCCCCTTTTACCGTTAGTTGTTTGACGTTCTTTGTGTAGTGAAAACCTGTGTGTGGTAGTTTTATCTGATCACGTTTGTAATTAGTCTTAGTTTTGACTGCTCACGTCTTGCTTTAGACCCGAGTTTCTTTATTAGGTTATGGAATTAGTCTTAGTTTTCAACTTCACCTTAGGCTACAGTGTGTATCACTGTTAGGTTCATCACTTGATAAAGAGAGTTGATTTATATTCACGAAACGTCGTATATTAGTTTTAATACACACAAATGATGGTAATATTCGATTTAACCATATTATTAACACAGTTATCATACCAGAAAAATATAAATACATAAAAATAAAAGACAATGTGCTATTTTTAATGTGTATAGTATATTGTTAAAAACCTAAACTACGAGAAGATACTAACACATTTTTCATTTTAAATTCATTGTCATTTATCATTGATTTAGTTTAGCGTTTCTTAAACACAGTGAATAACGTCATAACTTACGAACGTGACCTAGAAATATACATTGTTGCCAGATGGTGCAGAATATGATATCACGAAGTAAGTAATTCATAGCTACATAAACTGCACACTGTATCACATTTACTACTATGTAACACGTTTAAGCAAGCAGGCTCACAAGATGTAGAGCTGACATTATAATAAATAATCTGGACAATCAGTTATACAGCAGTGACTTGCAAGAATTTATTTATTGGTGTTAAAAACAACTGAGCGTTATTTATGTATACGTTTACAACAACATTAGACAAGAAGTAAATAAGTATTTATGACTAATTCCTAATATGAAATAATCTAAATTTGTTGTGTAGTAGGAAAATATAAAAAGGGGCTGATAGGCAATCTGAGTACCTACTACGAGAAAATAACTATTTCTAAATATTTTAGTAGCCATGGTGTTTATGTCACTTTTCATATTATCCCTTAAGGGGACTTGAGGGACTTAAGGGGAGCTATTAGTACAGTATACTGTACTAGAATTATGCTCATATCTTTAAAAAAATTATAAATATGATTTTTTTTGGAAAAAGCACTTAAAAAACACGGCTTTTTAAATTTATTAATTTTTTAAAATAAATATTTACCACCAGATCAAATCTGTTCTAGTACAGCATATGCCTACATACATGTTTTACTTTGGTTAAAAATTTGAAATCACTGGCACTATTGGTTTCTAAGAAAACGGGTCTTTTATGTTAAAAAAACCCTTATTTTCGGAAAAACAGGAAAAACGAGAAAATAGACATTTTTACTTATATAGGTATTTTTACTGGGGTTGTAGATACTGAGGAAGCTTAGCTGGGTCTACACAAGCTAAAACAAAAACAGTATAAATGTTATGATATTAATTTTATATTTTTCTAACCATATGAACCACGAAAAGGTTTATTTATAAAAATGATAATATAAAAGCAAGTAGTAAATTTTTGCAATTTATTTGTAGGTTAAACTGTAGATTACCTAACCGAAAATTTAATCTTTTTTTTACCACTGATCATTGTGGCTAGCACAAAACATTACTGTATATTTAATATCACGGAAAGCACTTTTTGGAACTGTTCAGAGGCTGTATTTTAAAACGGAAAATAAAAAAAAAAACATTGTACATATAATTTTCAGCCTAATTCAAAATGATTTTTTCGGGGACTGATTTATAGTGAGTAAAGGCGTAGCAATTCCAAGGTACCCTAGCAGGATGTACATCTATTTTCATATAGTTTTTAGAACCGTCCTTCCTATATTTCCTGTTAGATCTCTCTTGCCCAACTTTTGTTCTCTTCCGGCACTGGCGTTATTAGAATATTCGATGGTTAGGAGGTCTTTATTTTATGTTCATTTCTTCCCATTACTTGTTTACGAAGTTTGGCGAAGATATTCACGTTGCACGACCTCTGGAAACAGAAACAGTGATCATCAACACAACGTCCGTCGTCTGTACGTAAACACGATAGTGGCCACGAAAACTAAGATAAGGATAAGAAACGTGGTAAAGTGTACTCATACAGAACACCAATGAAATTCAGACAATGTGTTTAAAATGTCTAAATGGCAGACATTTTAAACAGTTTCGTGTTCATATCTTAGTGTGATATTTAACTTATAACACATTAAATTAGATACACATTGGTAAATTTCAATTTTACATGTAATGGTACCAACCCTACCTCTCTACGATGACAAATAGCGAAATTATTTTCATAATTGTAATTTCTAACCCTTAACTAAGAAATGTGATATTTGTATAGTTAAGGGATGTGGTAGGGCCGAGTTACAGATACGAGCGAAGCGAGTGGAGACTTTTTAATATATACACATCCACGAGTCTCGTTAAGGTTTAATAGATGATATTTTAAGAAAGAAGTTAGAGCGTAGAGCGGACAATTTAGACTACTCTTCCCACAATGTTAGCATTTATAAAGTTAAATATTGTAAATTATCTTATGTCAACAGAACTAGTTATAAAATCAGTAACTTTATTTCAACTAAATATAATCGTAAAGTTACCTTTTATTGCACAAAAAATCTAGGAAAAAGGTTGGTTAATAATAAAGATAAAAAGGAATGTTAGAAAATAGTGGAGTTTATAAAATATCTTGTCAAGATTGTGACTCTGAGTACATAGGTCATTCAGGTAGATCTATTAAAGTTAGGATTAAAGAACATGTAAATAGCTGGAAACATGCCTATAGAAACTGTAACTTTGCTAACCACCTTTTGGACTCAGGTCTAAATTTTGATCTTAAATTGAATGTTAAACCCTTACATATAGAAAATAAAAGCAATAAATTGAATAATTTAAAATGTTTAGAAATAATTAATAGATCTATTTCACTTAGACCTAATTCGAACTTAAATGATCAAATTGTATTAAATTCTTCACCCTTTCTAAAACTCATCCTTAATATAGTTCGTCAACCTTCCTCTACCTGCTAGGTCATTCTCCCTACCCTTCCCGATTTATCTTGTATTTCAGTTTCCTGTTACTTGTGTATGTATAAATAGTTGTCAATACTTGTTATTTATCAATTGTCCGATGATGTCGCAAGGCGAAACAATTGTAGCTCATTTATATTATTAAAATAATTTTGAAACTTTAAGCTTTATTGCTTTATTTAATCCTGTTATGTAATAGTTTTGACTTCACCGTGTTGATCCATTCACTGACGTCTCGAATAAACATCTTTGTCCATTTAACCATCTCGGATTAATCCCGTCTTACTGCCATCTCTCAAGATTCTTAATTTTAGCGTCCTCCCACTCTTTTCCGTTGGAAGCTTGCTTGTCTTCAGATTTTTACTTAACAAGCAAGTCGATGGGGACGAGCGATACTAACCTAAGGTAGGAAATAAATGGAACAAATTACGGAACTTATTTTTAACAATGTATTCAGAAGGCGGAAGAGACAATTAGCATATATGGCTAGACAGTGAGGAGACCGCAGGCCAAATAAACTTCGATTCATAGGATCTTACCAATAAGAGGCAAAGAGCTTTCGCAAACTTCTGATGAGACAGTAAATGGACTACTAAATTTCTCAAAGTGTATCTACTAGGTTAGAATTATGAAGCCTAATTGCACAAAAGACAAATAGTCGCGGTGCTATAGGTTGGTTTTAACTCATTACCTGCTCTACTTAGTCTAATAAATCCTAACAATGCTTTAAAATTGTCATAGAAACGATTTATCATTTATAATATTTATAATTAAACTCAGTTTAACATTTGTATAGTATATTGTTTCTCGAATAAAAACATAATGCCTTCATGGAAAAAAATGTTTTTAATATCCAGTGGCATCGTTACTGTTGGGGCTGCAGCGTATTACGCCTATACAAGTTAGTAAAATTAAAAAATATGTACTTCTAACAAAATCAAAGTACAACACCTAGGGCTATATTAAAATCCAATTCATATTTACCTTCATTTATCACGTCAGGTGTTAGTCGATCTTATTATTTGTTCGTAAGGAAGAAGAACTATAATATAATATATTGTAAAGTAAAATTTTAAATCCTAATAATCAAATACATTTCAAGATAATATCGGTTTCTAGAGATGGTTAGGTAAAAATATGCAATGTAACGAACAATTTTACTTCCTTAATACATTAGTTATTTGATCAACATTAAATGTACTATTTTTTATATATTCACAAACCACTACAATAAGTTATTTGGTAGTACTAAATGCATTATATTTTTATCTGCTGAGCGTAATTTCATTTGTGAAGCAACACTCAAAACAGTAATTGTCTTGGTAATTCTATATTAGATTACAAAATTGTCTTCAAAATAGTTTCAAATTGTACATGATGATATATATGTATATATTTGTGTGTGTGTGTGTGTGTGTGTGTGTGTGTGTGTGTGTGTGTGTGTGTGTGTTTGTGAGTGTGTGTGTGTGTTTGTTTGTGTGTGTGGGTGTATGTATTTTCAAATTCTTAGTCTCAACTTATAAATTAGTTAGTATTTATGTTTATATATAATTATGCTCATTATGCTCATTAAATCGTATATACTGTTTGATAATTTTAAAATTGGAAATAATTTTTCCCTTGATGAAGGATTTTCAAATTTTATAAATTAATTTTTGATATTGTTTTCAAATATACATACTAAAATATTATTAAATCATACTTTTCACAGCGGTTTTTTCTAAACAAGTGATATCGCAATATTGTTTTCCTATAAAATAAAAGATTTATCACAAAACAAAATCTTTTCAACTAATCGATCATTTTAATATTTCTTCTTACCTGTATTTCCTACATGAACAAAAGACACCCATTCTAAGCAGTACGGTGACCAAGAGTTATTAAACATGTGAGCTCGGTCAAGAACCGGATGAACAAAACACTACCGATGAAATTGTTAACCCTTGTGTACGTTTATTCAACTAGGTATTGTGTATTAATCTCCAACATGTTTGACCGAATTTCTCTGGTTTTTTGTTTCTATATTACAATAGACTTTTATATAACAGACATAAATGACAAATTATATATCTAGATTCATTTATTTACTCCATTTTGAAAAATATTAAAATGAATAATTAAATAACATTTAATTTTGAATAACTTATTTTCTACGTTAATGTAATTACTGATATGTTTTCACTTTAAAACGATTTCATATTATTTATTTCAGAGTACTGCAGTCCCGACAGGCAAAATTCCAGTGACGATGACACAGAAGGTATGTTGCAATCATTGACTGAATAGATAAATAATTCTGACTAAACAAATATTATATCTTGTAACATAATGTGTATGATATCAAGTATTTGTGTGTGTGTGTGGGGGGGGGGCACTAGAAATTAATTGTATTTTTAAATTTTTATCATCTTATTTATTTTAAAAAAAGTTGGGTATTTATAACAAAAAATTCAACAGTTGGGTTATTCATCTATGCACTACACATCTTTACCACCCTTATAACTGACCGTAATTCTCTCATTTGGTATATTATAAAATACTTTTATAAAATAATACATAATTGAAAATGAATAAATCGAGAAACATTTATGTAATTTATTTTGATATAACAGCATCACTAAATAACACTTAGTTTTTATTAGCTCATTTTCAATGTTAATAATAATAACAGATATGTTTCAATTTTATAATGTTCTTTTATTAATTATTTCAGAAGAGGCAAATTCAAGTGAAGAGGCTGCTCCAGTGGAAGAAATTGACGTTGTACCTGGTATGTTGATAAAGAATAAATTTGTTGTATTCCTTAATGGTGAGGATAAATATTTCAGTCTCAAAGAGCAATATAGTTTGTCAATTATATGTTGTATATAGTATGTATTATTTCACTGAACATTTTGGAGCCATTTTTGTTGATACTTCTAAGGAACAGGGTATTAATGTAATTAATTACACAAATTTGTGTTCAGCCATGATCTTACAATTAGCTGTTGAAGAGCTTCATTTATCGCTAATAATATTGTTTAATAACTGCTGAATTGATACTCAACACAAAATAGTGAGAGAAATGACAACAATTAATTCCCATGCTGTTGCTCCGTACATTATAGACCAGTTAGTATATCAGTACCCATGAGTTTAGGGAATAAAACTAATTCTAGGTTTTTAAGGTTATTTTCTGGTGAATTAAATGTCCCCTTGAGTAGAATTCATCAGGAAATGACATGCTATTAAGAAGAACTTGTAGAGTGTGTATTGGAGTTGCCTGTACTGCACCAGGATTGGAGCAAAGAAGTTGTTTTTCCTTACCTATTACGTCTAAATTATATTTCCGTTTGTGTTGTTTTGATTTCACAACAAAATGATATTTTATAAACATTGATTATAATAATTTGTTCTCTTATATTTTTAATATAACTTTGCAATTGATAGCCAATTATGATATAATTGAAAAATGTCCTGAAACTACGTGGACAATATTGTGGATTCCCTTCCTTTTGGAATGTAAATGGATGACGCTGCTGATAATTTGGTGAATTAGGGAACGAAAATATTTAAAAAAAAAACCAGTAAGAACTCTTACGTTATATTATAACACCACGAACAAAAAATCTTCCTTCAGGAGTTTGTTCAAAAGTTAGAACTAAACTAACGGACAAAAGTTAAAATCCATTTGAGCAGTTACAAACATAAATACTATGATTAAAGAAAAAATATGTACGTAATAAGTTTTCCACTGCTACTGCTGACGATTGTCTCGGGGCATATCTCCACAAAATGAATGTAGTTTAGTATAAAGTATGTGAACAATTTAGTCCCATGTAGGGTTTAGTCTTTTATTTCATAGTAAAATGTTTATATAAATTATGCAAAATTTAACTGTAAACTCTATAGTTTTGAAAAGAGGAATTGGTACTTTCGTGTTACATAGTCTAACTATGGTATAATATTTAAAAACATATTTTTGGCATAAGTAGAGAATTTATATGGTTTAATACAATGTTTGATCTTAAAACACAACAATTGGAGTGATTGATTCGTTAACCTAGTCATGCAAAATTCATTTTAAAATTTAACTGAAATATATTTGTTTACTGTATTTATAAAATTAGTAACTAGATAAAAATGACAACTTTTAATTTTGATATATTTACAGCAAATCTTAAAAAAAATTAATGAATGGAAAATAAATTATAATAAGTTGTTCAAAAAATTGTATAGTTTAAAAAATCTTTTAAACTATACAATTCTTTAAAGTATAAATTCAATTAAATCGAATTTGAAAAACAAATAATTGTATTCATTCCTCGCTTAGAAAATAGTGATATACCACGTAGAATTATATTTTTGTTTCAAATGTTATAATTTAATTTCTAATATATTATAATGTTTATTTTATTTTTTTATGGAAGATAACCAATTTCCAATGGAAAGTACTTCATCAAGATACTTAATAATTCATTTCATTGAGTACAATAGATGAACAAAGAAGATTTAAGGTTTTCCAGGACCACACGCATAATAAAAAGGTAATAATATATATTACGTTATATATATATATTATTTGTTTTTACATTACGGTTACTGATTGGTATGAGTATTGCTTATTTCAAAATGTGTTTATATATATTTGAAACTTCTGAAAAGTTATTAAACAGTTTTATATTCAAAATATAGATAATGTTTTGGTAACAGAGGTGCACCAGGGATAGTATTGCATAAATAGAAGTATAAAACATAAGTATTAAATGGGTGTTTCCGTAATTGTAAGGTCTTACAATCCAGAGTGTACCAAGCTGAATTTACACATTTTTTCCATGCAGTACAAGATTAGATCTCTTTGTTTCATCTTTACTATATCGTCCATATTGACTAACCTTGTTATGTTCCGACGCTTACACTGTTATAGTATTCGAGTACTGTTTAAATTTTTAAAATATATATGTAATTTGAGATTTGAACCTTTTTGTATCTAAATGTAACCCGTCGGTACTTTTAGAAATTCCACCAGACATGAAATATTGTAATTAAAATTAAAGCTTAGTCATAAGAGTTTCGGGTGTAGAAAAATTTAATTTTGGGGTAAATATTGTGATTATTTTGTTTTCATATATTAATTAGCATGGTTATATATTCTACGTTAATCAAAAATATTGAATGACGTTACCAAATAAACAGGTATATAACAAATGTTATTATTTTTAAAATTTAAAAAGAATAGAAACACAGTATTTGCTGCATTATCTCCGCAGTATTAAACATTCTTCTCAAGTTTAGAGATATAATTTTTAGAACAATATAACTTGAATATATATCCATTGTCACTTCTTTCAAAACACAAAATTAGGCGAGTAAATCTGAGAGGACAAAGACACTTACTAGCCTAATGTCTTTTAATTTTTTGTTTTCTATTTAGATTTAAATTATTTAGTTTTATTAAATATAAACACATGTTTATATATTTCGTACTAATTTTTTCAGATTCCTTGGTTCGTGTGGAGATTGTTGATTTTTATTTTCTACAAGGATGAAAATTGCAGGTGTTCAACATACACGGAATAATATAAAAACACAAAAAAACTAATATAAATGTTAATTCATAAAAAACTATTATAATCGAAAAAACATAAAAACTAATATAAACCACTTAAAGGAAATAAAAACCATATAACTATTGTAAAACCCACAAACAGTCTTCTTTATTTTTGAGTGTATTATTTTAAGGTATCAAATATTTATTATTTTATTGTTCCCACTTTAACTTAAAAAATCGTCTAACCAAATACTCTCTCTCTCGCACTCTAACCAAAATCTACTTCACATTCGACTGGGGCATAACTAGAGGTAATTTAAAAATGACAGCCTACATAAAAATTCATAACAAGTATTTAACAAAATACATTTAATTGAAATCGTGTAATTTACTGTCATCATAATTTTTTTTTCTTTTCTTTTTTCCGAAGAGCGATATGGAGAAATCTCTCCACCATTCTCGACCACGCAACGCGGTAGTTGCGAGAGTGTGGAACCCCCGGCTTATAAGTAGGTGTTATGCTCAAAGGTAGCAACTAACCTCCAAACCTCTTTATGGACTCCCGTAGGGTCCTCTGTGAAGCATTGCTTAGAGATGACGACTGACAATCTACCCGTATACTATTATGTCACTGTTTTCTTTTTATGTTATATACTTCCCTGTTTCTTGTGTAACAAAACTCCTTATTTTGATTATGCCAGTATATATATTGCCCCACGTGCCCACAGTAGCGTGTTGGAAAACGTAAGGTCGTCGTGTTCATAAAAAAAGGCGGATGACCTAATGCAACCACGTGAGATTGCCACTAGACAAACCGACGGTTGGTGAAAATTTCTCTCCACTAAGAAAACACACTTGTAAAACAAAACAAATACAATCTTAAATACAATCAAAAGAGTTTTACTTGAATATTAGAAAAGATACATTCTTACAAAAATCCAAACCATCAACAAGTTTTAACCTTTTAAATATATTAAAGACAAAATACGTTTATCAACGAATTCATTATACCTTATGGGTAAAAAAAAAATCAAAATTAATTTCTAAAATTTGTAGGCCGAAAATTAGCATGCCATCCCATACAAATTTTATTTATATTTATACATGTGTAAAACTAAGATTATTAACTATACATGAAGACACCATGAATTAAATAATTAA
The DNA here is from genome assembly GCA_963513935.1 of Aphrophora alni. Lineage (NCBI taxonomy): Eukaryota > Metazoa > Arthropoda > Insecta > Hemiptera > Aphrophoridae > Aphrophora > Aphrophora alni. The sequence continues at coordinate 22,712,051 of OY740778.1, forward strand.
ATTGTGTATAGATTTAACAACAAAACTATCGGAATTAGTGGTCCTGATTGATTCCTTTTTTTTATGATTTGTGAGTAATTAGTGCAGTTTGAGAACATCGAAATTATGCATTTAGCATGTAGAGTAAATCCACTCAAATAAGACAGAACTCCAATTCAGTTTTGATTCTCTTGTTTTGCTTTCTTTTTTTGAGCCCTCATACTTGAACCAGCATGTCTGTTTTTTTGTGAAAAGAAAACAAACAAGAAGAGTTAATGGAGCTGCACTCAATACACTTACACAAATGGTTATTTACCAGAAAACTTCAAGGTTAAGGTGGTTTTGAAATACATTTTATTTTTTTTAATGTTTATGACATTTAACACTGGTTTTCAAAACTGTTAACACTGTCAATAATACATCATTTAAATTTACTTGTTTTTAGAGATGTTTTCTTTTGTCAATTGATTCAAATACAGATGTATTAAACATTTAGGTAATTTAAAATTTACAATTTCACTCTAGTTATTGTTGTAGAATGGTTCCTTTTACAGTAAGCTTAAACACTTGATAATTATAATAAAGCGTGATCTTAAACAAATAAATTTATGGTAGTTAGTTTAGTTCTAAAATTGACCAATTTACCTTAGTTAAGGTTTTGAAGAAAAAATTGCAGAAATCCTTAGTACAGTATGTGAATATTTTGATTTAAACAGACATTTATAGGCCTACATCAGTTAGTTTAGTTTTCATGCAATGTACAGATTTATTTTACTTATTGCTTTAAGAATCTAATTTGTAAAAGTCCCTAGTACAAGATAATTTTGTATTTTACACAAATGTTCAATTCTATGTAAAAATTTTTTTTGAACATAACTTTTAAGAAAGGAAACGTAAATTTCCACCAATCTGGTTAAATAAGGATTTTTTTTGTCATTTGTAGCTACACGACCTCACCACTACATGTAACTTGATGTAAAGTTGACACGAGGCATGGTTATGTATTTTTGTTTTACAAGGTTTGTCCTTTATGTCTGAAAGGGTAAGGTCCATCAGATGTTAGTGTATAGGTTATGACGAATATGGTACTGTATTTTTACTTTATGTTGCTACCTACAGACTAACCGTTCGGTGCTGCTTCCCAGCGGCAAGATATGAAACTGTTGCTTGAGATTGTCGGTAAGACGCTACATATATGTGCCATAAACGAGACAACATTCCAGTCAACTAACCACCAAACCTCTTTATGGACTATAGCCACTCTGTGAAGGATTGCTTAGAGATGTCGGCTGACAATCTACCCATATACTATTATGTTTATGTTTCCCTGTTATGTTATGTACTTATCTGAATCTTCCGTAAAAATAGTCCTTATCTTGATTAGGCCAGTATAAATAAGTTGTATACAATGCAACATTCCAGTACAACTAACCCATTTAATTCCTGTGAGTAGAGTGTGCTGTACTTGAGAAACAGATTGGAGTGGGGGATGGTGGGAGGCTGGTGGGAGGTGTGGTTGGGTGTCGTTGTGTATGGTGGGAGGTGTGGTTGTGGATGGTGGGAGGTATGGTGGGGATGGTGGGATTTGTGGTGGGCGATGGTGGGAGGTGTGGGGGGAGGTGTGGTGGGAGCTGATGGGAGATGTTGTGGGAGATGGTAGGAGGTGTTGTGGGATTGGCTGGGCTGTTGGGGTGTAGCGGTCGCGAAAAAATTGGTACGTCTTACGGTAAGGGTTTAGGTCGTACCTCCAAGTTAAGGTTACTCTGAGGTTATGTATACAACAAATCAAAATACAGAGTAGTGTCCACAGCTGGTACATTTAATGTGTTATATATTTATATAATGTGTCATAATGTAAAGTTCCTCCGTTGTCTACCAGGGTGTAGTACCGGTCAATCACGTCTAGAGCTACTAGAGCGCAGACAAATCTATGCATACCACAGTCTAATTGTGTTTATGTATACTGGTCTTGGTCAACCGGATTGCACAACAGTGTGTAACAATGTGTACTGCGCATGCGTATTACTTGCGATTAACCCTTTAAGAAAGGACATTAGATGGAGGTAGCTCAGTTTACGTTAGTAGCTTGAATAGTGAACGTGGCCCCTTCCAAGATGTATAAGGTCTCCGAGCTCTTGGGTAGCAGGATTAAACCAACCAACGAACGATTTGGACTTTGGCTTCTGGAAGAAAATCTGCACAACAACAACCTGGTAACAGATATTGGAAATATTAATTATTCGCAAGGAGAAGAGTTGCTGTCTGGAGTTAATATAAAACCACTAACTCTGCTTACAAAACCATTCTGCGACAACATATTGCTTGTTAAAATAACCGACAGTTCGGATTGCGAACAAGGGAAGAGCCTCGTAAAAAAGAATATCTGTGGAGCATTTAACAGTTATCTTCGTGGGAAATTTACGGAATTTGTTTCCGCAAGACATGGCGTAAAGGTAAAATTACCATTCCCATTGATTGGAAAGAGACCTATGGCGAAACGTGTATGCAATACTATTGGAGCAGATGGGATGCAAGCCCTTGCAAAGAAATTTAAAAATCCCATTGCAATCCCCTAAAGGTAGAGTTAGCGGATGTTGAGTTGGCTACTCTACAGGAAAAAATGCCCGAAATACTATTGGAGCTGCAAACCCGCGACTTCTACCTTATGGATTTGGACATTACACAAAATTTTGTGGGGATTTTTAACAAGTGAGAGATGTGTGAGCATTTAGCACAGGACCATGGCTTTCGTTACCAAGGCGACCAGTACGAAGAAAACTACAATACAATTGTTAACAACGACAAGTCTGTTGGGATAGATTGCCTAAGCTGGATTACTCCTACTGGTGCAAGAGTAAAAATCTACAACAAATTCGTGTGCCAGATTACGAGTCCTGGCGTTAACAAACAAATTGGTAACCATATTGTGGATTTTGTCAACTGTCCAGACTCCAGATTAAGACAGACGTTTCTGTCCCCATTGGGGAAGGACCATGGCATTATAAGATTAGAGGCTACGATCTACAACGGTAGCAGCGACCATCCTCTGGAAAACTGTGTAATGCTTCTGGAAGACAGCAATTTATTTCCAGAAAGCCCAGTTTTACTCTGTTACCATCCCTAAAATGTGGACGAAAATAGCTGACAGTCTCCAGAACAGTTGCTGTGTAGTGAACAAATTTTAAAAGTTTGAATTTAGATTTGTGAATAATGTCATTTTGTAGAGTAAGTAGAACAAATAATAATAAAGAACCAAAACCGTAAAATAAATAGTTAAAAAGTTATAAAAAGAAGAAAGAGGAATAAAATGAAAAAACTTTCGTAAAAAAAAAGAAAAAACTAAGAAGTAAATATAAAGTAACGTGGTCAACAGACCAATAAATAATAATAAATAACCAAAAGTAATAACTAATTAAGCATAATGAAATAAAAAAAGGAAGTATACTAAATAGGAAGGAAATGTCATAACTCGGGAACCAATGAAACAAGGAGCAAGAGGGGGACGGTTTTGAGACTTTTGGAATAGGGGGATCCAAAATGAATCCAAAATAAAAATATAAAAAGATATCAAAATTGAAAAAGATAAATTGGGAAAATTAACGAAATCTTGAAATCACCATGACTCCGGAAAGGAAGGTCGCACAGGTTTAAATGAAGATTGAACATAACCAGGAAGAAAAGGGCTTCAAAATGAGCTAGCCCAAAGAAGCTTGAGCGAAGCGAACGTGAGTTATGGCGATTTAAAAAAATTGAAAGTGAAAACGTTAAGTTTCATGTTCTCGCAGGAATCAAACTACAGAGCGGGGATGAAACGTAATGGATGGAGTGGGGGAGGCCTGCCAACAATTGTGCATAATACAGCAAAATTAAAACACTTAAATAAATTAAAATAAAAGGGGCAGCGTCAGAATACTTAGAGAAGCCATAAGGAGTTCAAAAAAGCACTAGCTAAGTGGCAAAACTAATTAAAATAAAAGATAAAAGGAAACACAAAATTATTAAGAAGTTGGCCACCGTGAGAGGGAATAAAATTTAATTTGAGGTAGAAATATAAGAACAAAATAATTGATTTTGAAGTATTAGAATAAGACAGGTTAAGACTTCATAATTATACTTGTACCTTTTTAAATAAATTGTGTACGAAACTTAAAGAGACGAAGGGAAGAGGGGTTTTGGTTATGTAATATCAACTCTCTGCCTTTCTCTCCTTATCTTGCGACTGGTGGTGTTGTATATGCATATAGAGAGATATATGTATATATTATAATACTATACGACCCAAAGACAGGATACATAAAAAGTAAGCTTGTGGGGAGGTAGTGATATAAAGAAAAAGAAAGTAGTAATATGGAAGGTAGTATTTAGGAGCTACTAAACTTAAAAGACATCGAATTCAAAAAACAATTGTCCCTATATGCCTATGGACACTAAGACGTGTGGTTTGTGAACACCCTTAACCCTTCTATTGGTAGATAATTGGAAAGTTCAATAATTATAAAAATAATACCGTACTATAGAAACGAGACAATATCAGTATTTCATTAAAAATATACAGAATATATTATGTTTAAATTTATCTCCGTAAAAGGAAATGGAGTCTTTGTTAGTTTCAAATTAATGACTGTATTAAAATTTAAAATCTACTCGTGTACATCACTGATGCATATGGTTAAGTTAAAATAATAATGTAATATTAGACATGATTTCAACATTACATCATTACAAAACTACGGTAGTGTTAATGTATATATTTCAGAGACTTTAATGCTGACATAACGTTACTAGCGTGTATTACATTTTGAATCATTAGGGAGTTTTTTGCACTTTAACGTACAGGATGGTAAATAGATACGCTAAACGTTAAAATATATTGTTTAGAGTATACCAAAAAGTGAGCATTAGATGGTTTTTGCATTTTAATGTACAGGATGGTAAATAAATACGCTAAACGTTAAAATATACTGTTTATAGTATACCATAAAGTGAGCATTAGATGGTTCTTGCATTTTAATGTACAGGATGGTAAATAAATACGCTAAACGTTAAAATATACTGTTTGTAGTATACCGTACCATAAAGTGAGCATTAGATGGTTTTTGTATTTTAATGTACAGGATGGTAAATAAATACGCTAAACGTTAAAATATACTGTTTATAGTATACCATAAAGTGAGCCTTAGATGGTTCTTGCATTTTAATGTACAGGATGGTAAATAAATACGCTAAACGTTAAAATATACTGTTTAGAGTATACCATAAAGTGAGCCTTAGATGGTTTTTGTATTTTAATGTACAGGATGGTAAATAAATACGCTAAATGTTAAAATATACTGTTTATAGTATACCATAAAGTGAGCCTTAGATGGTTTTTGCATTTTAATGTACAGGATGGTAAATAAATACTCTAAATGTTAAAATATACTGTTTATAGTATACCATAAAGTGAGCCTTAGATGGTTTTTGCATTTTAATGTACAGGATGGTAAATAAATACGCTAAACGTTAAAATATACTGTTTATAGTATACCATAAAGTGAGCATTAGATGGTTTTTGCATTTTAATGTACAGGATGGTAAATAAATACGCTAAACGTTAAAATATACTGTTTATAGTATACCATAAAGTGAGCCTTAGATGGTTTTTGCATTTTAATGTACAGGATGGTAAATAAATACGCTAAACGTTAAAATATACTGTTTATAGTATACCATAAAGTGAGCATTAGATGGTTTTTGCATTTTAATGTACAGGATGGTAAATAAATACGCTAAACGTTAAAATATACTGTTTATAGTATACCATAAAGTGAGCATTAGATGGTTTTTGCATTTTAATGTACAGGATGGTAAATAAATACGCTAAACGTTAAAATATACTGTTTATAGTATACCATAAAGTGAGCCTTAGATGGTTTTTGCATTTTAATGTACAGGATGGTAAATAAATACGCTAAACGTTAAAATATACTGTTTATAGTATACCATAAAGTGAGCATTAGATGGTTTTTGCATTTTAATGTACAGGATGGTAAATAAATACGCTAAACGTTAAAATATACTGTTTATAGTATACCATAAAGTGAGCCTTAGATGGTTTTTGCATTTTAATGTACAGGATGGTAAATAAATACGCTAAACGTTAAAATATACTGTTTATAGTATACCATAAAGTGAGCCTTAGATGGTTTTTGCATTTTAATGTACAGGATGGTAAATAAATACGCTAAACGTTAAAATATACTGTTTATAGTATACCATAAAGTGAGCATTAGGTGGTTTTTGTATTTTAATGTACAGGATGGTAAATAAATACGCTAAACGTTAAAATATACTGTTTATAGTATACCATAAAGTGAGCATTAGGTGGTTTTTGTATTTTAATGTACAGGATGGTAAATAAATACGCTAAACGTTAAAATATACTGTTTATAGTATACCATAAAGTGAGCCTTAGATGGTTTTTGCATTTTAATGTACAGGATGGTAAATAAATACGCTAAACGTTAAAATATACTGTTTATAGTATACCATAAAGTGAGCATTAGGTGGTTTTTGTATTTTAATGTACAGGATGGTAAATAAATACGCTAAACGTTAAAATATACTGTTTATAGTATACCATAAAGTGAGCATTAGATGGTTTTTGTATTTTAATGTACAGGATGGTAAATAAATACGCTAAATGTTAAAATATACTGTTTATAGTATACCATAAAGTGAGCATTAGATGGTTTTTGCATTTTAATGTACAGGATGGTAAATAAATACGCTAAATGTTAAAATATACTGTTTATAGTATACCATAAAGTGAGCATTAGATGGTTTTTGCATTTTAATGTACAGGATGGTAAATAAATACGCTAAATGTTAAAATATACTGTTTATAGTATACCATAAAGTGAGCCTTAGATGGTTTTTGCATTTTAATGTACAGGATGGTAAATAAATACGCTAAACGTTAAAATATACTGTTTATAGTATACCATAAAGTGAGCATTAGATGGTTTTTGCATTTTAATGTACAGGATGGTAAATAAATACGCTAAACGTTAAAATATACTGTTTATAGTATACCATAAAGTGAGCCTTAGATGGTTTTTGCATTTTAATGTACAGGATGGTAAATAAATACGCTAAACGTTAAAATATACTGTTTATAGTATACCATAAAGTGAGCCTTAGATGGTTTTTGCATTTTAATGTACAGGATGGTAAATAAATACGCTAAACGTTAAAATATACTGTTTATAGTATACCATAAAGTGAGCATTAGGTGGTTTTTGTATTTTAATGTACAGGATGGTAAATAAATACGCTAAACGTTAAAATATACTGTTTATAGTATACCATAAAGTGAGCATTAGGTGGTTTTTGTATTTTAATGTACAGGATGGTAAATAAATACGCTAAACGTTAAAATATACTGTTTATAGTATACCATAAAGTGAGCCTTAGATGGTTTTTGCATTTTAATGTACAGGATGGTAAATAAATACGCTAAACGTTAAAATATACTGTTTATAGTATACCATAAAGTGAGCATTAGGTGGTTTTTGTATTTTAATGTACAGGATGGTAAATAAATACGCTAAACGTTAAAATATACTGTTTATAGTATACCATAAAGTGAGCATTAGATGGTTTTTGTATTTTAATGTACAGGATGGTAAATAAATACGCTAAATGTTAAAATATACTGTTTATAGTATACCATAAAGTGAGCATTAGATGGTTTTTGCATTTTAATGTACAGGATGGTAAATAAATACGCTAAATGTTAAAATATACTGTTTATAGTATACCATAAAGTGAGCATTAGATGGTTTTTGCATTTTAATGTACAGGATGGTAAATAAATACGCTAAATGTTAAAATATACTGTTTATAGTATACCATAAAGTGAGCATTAGATGGTTTTTGCATTTTAATGTACAGGATGGTAAATAAATACGCTAAATGTTAAAATATACTGTTTATAGTATACCATAAAGTGAGCCTTAGATGGTTTTTGCATTTTAATGTACAGGATGGTAAATAAATACGCTAAACGTTAAAATATACTGTTTATAGTATACCATAAAGTGAGCCTTAGATGGTTTTTGCATTTTAATGTACAGGATGGTAAATAAATACGCTAAACGTTAAAATATACTGTTTATAGTATACCATAAAGTGAGCATTAGATGGTTCTTGCATTTTAATGTACAGGATGGTAAATAAATACGCTAAACGTTAAAATATACTGTTTAGAGTATACCATAAAGTGAGCCTTAGATGGTTTTTGTATTTTAATGTACAGGATGGTAAATAAATACGCTAAATGTTAAAATATACTGTTTATAGTATACCATAAAGTGAGCCTTAGATGGTTTTTGCATTTTAATGTACAGGATGGTAAATAAATACGCTAAACGTTAAAATATACTGTTTAGAGTATACCATAAAGTGAGCCTTAGATGGTTTTTGTATTTTAATGTACAGGATGGTAAATAAATACGCTAAATGTTAAAATATACTGTTTAGAGTATACCATAAAGTGAGCCTTAGATGGTTTTTGTATTTTAATGTACAGGATGGTAAATAAATACGCTAAATGTTAAAATATACTGTTTAGAGTATACCATAAAGTGAGCCTTAGATGGTTTTTGCATTTTAATGTACAGGATGGTAAATAAATACGCTAAACGTTAAAATATACTGTTTAGAGTATACCATAAAGTGAGCCTTAGATGGTTTTTGCATTTTAATGTACAGGATGGTAAATAAATACGCTAAACTTTAAAATATACTGTTTAGAGTATACCATAAAGTGAGCCTTAGATGGTTTTTGTATTTTAATGTACAGGATGGTAAATAAATACGCTAAACGTTAAAATATACTGTTTATAGTATACCATAAAGTGAGCCTTAGATGGTTTTTGCATTTTAATGTACAGGATGGTAAATAAATACGCTAAACTTTAAAATATACTGTTTAGAGTATACCATAAAGTGAGCCTTAGATGGTTTTTGTATTTTAATGTACAGGATGGTAAATAAATACGCTAAATGTTAAAATATACTGTTTAGAGTATACCATAAAGTGAGCCTTAGATGGTTTTTGTATTTTAATGTACAGGATGGTAAATAAATACGCTAAATGTTAAAATATACTGTTTAGAGTATACCATAAAGTGAGCCTTAGATGGTTTTTGCATTTTAATGTACAGGATGGTAAATAAATACGCTAAACGTTAAAATATACTGTTTAGAGTATACCATAAAGTGAGCCTTAGATGGTTTTTGCATTTTAATGTACAGGATGGTAAATAAATACGCTAAACTTTAAAATATACTGTTTAGAGTATACCATAAAGTGAGCCTTAGATGGTTTTTGTATTTTAATGTACAGGATGGTAAATAAATACGCTAAACGTTAAAATATACTGTTTAGAGTATACCATAAAGTGAGCCTTAGATGGTTTTTGCATTTTAATGTACAGGATGGTAAATAAATACGCTAAACTTTAAAATATACTGTTTAGAGTATACCATAAAGTGAGCCTTAGATGGTTTTTGTATTTTAATGTACAGGATGGTAAATAAATACGCTAAACGTTAAAATATACTGTTTATAGTATACCATAAAGTGAGCATTAGATGGTTCTTGCATTTTAATGTACAGGATGGTAAATAAATACGCTAAACGTTAAAATATACTGTTTAGAGTATACCATAAAGTGAGCCTTAGATGGTTTTTGTATTTTAATGTACAGGATGGTAAATAAATACGCTAAACGTTAAAATATACTGTTTATAGTATACCATAAAGTGAGCATTAGATGGTTTTTGTATTTTAATGTACAGGGTGGTAAATAAATACGCTAAACGTTAAAATATACTGTTTATAGTATACCATAAAGTGAGCATTAGATGGTTCTTGCATTTTAATGTACAGGATGGTAAATAAATACGCTAAATGTTAAAATATACTGTTTAGAGTATACCATAAAGTGAGCCTTAGATGGTTTTTGCATTTTAATGTACAGGATGGTAAATAAATACGCTAAATGTTAAAATATACTGTTTATAGTATACCATAAAGTGAGCCTTAGATGGTTTTTGTATTTTAATGTACAGGATGGTAAATAAATACGCTAAACGTTAAAATATACTGTCTATAGTATACCATAAAGTGAGCATAAGGTGGTTTTTGTATTTTAATGTACAGGGTGGTAAATAAATACGCTAAATGTTAAAATATACTGTTTATAGTATACCATAAAGTGAGCCTTAGATGGTTTTTGCATTTTAATGTACAGGATGGTAAATAAATACGCTAAACGTTAAAATATACTGTTTATAGTATACCATAAAGTGAGCCTTAGATGGTTTTTGCATTTTAATGTACAGGATGGTAAATAAATACGCTAAACGTTAAAATATACTGTTTATAGTATACCATAAAGTGAGCATTAGGTGGTTTTTGTATTTTAATGTACAGGATGGTAAATAAATACGCTAAATGTTAAAATATACTGTTTATAGTATACCATAAAGTGAGCCTTAGATGGTTTTTGCATTTTAATGTACAGGATGGTAAATAAATACGCTAAACGTTAAAATATACTGTTTATAGTATACCATAAAGTGAGCCTTAGATGGTTTTTGCATTTTAATGTACAGGATGGTAAATAAATACGCTAAACGTTAAAATATACTGTTTATAGTATACCATAAAGTGAGCATTAGATGGTTTTTGTATTTTAATGTACAGGATGGTAAATAAATACGCTAAACGTTAAAATATACTGTTTATAGTATACCATAAAGTGAGCATAAGATGGTTTTTGCATTTTAATGTACAGGATGGTAAATAAATACGCTAAACGTTAAAATATACTGCTTATAGTATACCATAAAGTGAGCATAAGATGGTTTTTGTATTTTAATGTACAGGATGGTAAATAAATACGCTAAACGTTAAAATATACTGTTTATAGTATACCATAAAGTGAGCATTAGATGGTTTTTGTATTTTAATGTACAGGATGGTAAATAAATACGCTAAACGTTAAAATATACTGTTTAGAGTATACCATAAAGTGAGCCTTAGATGGTTTTTGCATTTTAATGTACAGGATGGTAAATAAATACGCTAAACGTTAAAATATACTGTTTATAGTATACCATAAAGTGAGCATTAGGTGGTTTTTGCATTTTAATGTACAGGATGGTAAATAAATACGCTAAACGTTAAAATATACTGTTTATAGTATACCATAAAGTGAGCATTAGATGGTTCTTGCATTTTAATGTACAGGATGGTAAATAAATACGCTAAACGTTAAAATATACTGTTTATAGTATACCATAAAGTGAGCATTAGGTGGTTTTTGCATTTTAATGTACAGGATGGTAAATAAATACGCTAAACGTTAAAATATACTGTTTATAGTATACCATAAAGTGAGCATTAGGTGGTTTTTGCATTTTAATGTACAGGATGGTAAATAAATACGCTAAATGTTAAAATATACTGTTTATAGTATACCATAAAGTGAGCCTTAGATGGTTTTTGTATTTTAATGTACAGGATGGTAAATAAATACGCTAAATGTTAAAATATACTGTTTATAGTATACCATAAAGTGAGCCTTAGATGGTTTTTGCATTTTAATGTACAGGATGGTAAATAAATACGCTAAACGTTAAAATATACTGTTTATAGTATACCATAAAGTGAGCATAAGATGGTTTTTGTATTTTAATGTACAGGATGGTAAATAAATACGCTAAACGTTAAAATATACTGTTTATAGTATACCATAAAGTGAGCATAAGATGGTTTTTGCATTTTAATGTACAGGATGGTAAATAAATACGCTAAACGTTAAAATATACTGCTTATAGTATACCATAAAGTGAGCATAAGATGGTTTTTGTATTTTAATGTACAGGATGGTAAATAAATACGCTAAACGTTAAAATATACTGTTTATAGTATACCATAAAGTGAGCATTAGATGGTTTTTGTATTTTAATGTACAGGATGGTAAATAAATACGCTAAACGTTAAAATATACTGTTTAGAGTATACCATAAAGTGAGCCTTAGATGGTTTTTGCATTTTAATGTACAGGATGGTAAATAAATACGCTAAACGTTAAAATATACTGTTTATAGTATACCATAAAGTGAGCATTAGGTGGTTTTTGCATTTTAATGTACAGGATGGTAAATAAATACGCTAAACGTTAAAATATACTGTTTATAGTATACCATAAAGTGAGCATTAGATGGTTCTTGCATTTTAATGTACAGGATGGTAAATAAATACGCTAAACGTTAAAATATACTGTTTATAGTATACCATAAAGTGAGCATTAGGTGGTTTTTGCATTTTAATGTACAGGATGGTAAATAAATACGCTAAACGTTAAAATATACTGTTTATAGTATACCATAAAGTGAGCATTAGGTGGTTTTTGCATTTTAATGTACAGGATGGTAAATAAATACGCTAAACGTTAAAATATACTGTTTATAGTATACCATAAAGTGAGCATTAGGTGGTTTTTGTATTTTAATGTACAGGATGGTAAATAAATACGCTAAACGTTAAAATATACTGTTTATAGTATACCATAAAGTGAGCATTAGGTGGTTTTTGCATTTTAATGTACAGGATGGTAAATAAATACGCTAAACGTTAAAATATACTGTTTATAGTATACCATAAAGTGAGCATTAGGTGGTTTTTGTATTTTAATGTACAGGGTGGTAAATAAACACGCTAAACGTTAAAATATACTGTTTATAGTATACCATAAAGTGAGCATAAGGTGGTTTTTGTATTTTAATGTACAGGATGGTAAATAAATACGCTAAACGTTAAAATATACTGTTTATAGTATAAGCTACATAAAGTGAGCATTAGGTGGTTTTTGTATTTTACGTTTACACACATCCCGACATACGAAAATTAAATTTGTATTGTTTGTTTTCATAATATTAGCCCGTGTTTATGGAAAGCGTTTTAACATTGTACGCTTTAGGATTTATTAAGGATCAAGATGAATATGATGCAATTATTTACAAGATTTGTCGCCACGATGAGCTCCATAAGTTAGAGTTTAAAAATATGTAAAGTTTCATACTGATGAGTGACCGAACGAAAATGTTTACAGCTTTTAGAAAAGTTATAATGAAAAACTACGACGGCTGCTGGAGATTCTTGAACAATTAATTTTCTCCACGGAGGTACTCAGCGTCCTGTAGGCCTAAGTTTCACCCCAAAAACATGAAACATTTCTTAACCACTACAATTTGTTTTTGAATAAAAGCACGCAACTAATTATTAGCCGTAACTATTTAAAAGTTTAAAAGAAATGTAACTTAAGTATATTTTATTTTTAGAATTGGTAGGCCTGTGTATGTTGCACGACTGCGTATCTCAGAAGATTGTCGGATATCGAACCATTGTTTGATTTGCCTCCACCCTAACGTTCAATTGTTTGCAACCACGCACTTAAATAATATTTCTAAAGAAACTGTACTTGGTTAATATTGAAGATATTTACACTTGTTAAACGAAAACCAGTAGCAGTGTATGCTGATTCTGTTATAATACCGTTTACAACTGTTGTAGTTTCGTAGATGCCACAGCACGACAGATCAGCAACATATTTTGTCAAGACAAGAGATATCACTGCCTTAAATGTTAGTCTGTAGTATGATGTTAAGGTATGGTGGCTAGATTGTAAGAACCATTTAATAAAAAACTGACATGATAGTGGTATATACAGATAATCAAATTTATATAAGAGTTTTTACTTCTTCTTATTCCAAGGATTAATCTATCGAATCTGCAGGAAAAATTTAACAAATAAATGAGGTGAGGTAAGGGTTGAAATGGATATTTGAAAAGTCATAAATGGATTTTTCATTTTCAGAGTTAAAAAAAATTGTTATTAAAAGATGTAGGTTCGATGTATACTGTAAGAGTATTACCCAGTAACTCCACCCGTGCTAATATGGAGTCAATGCAGTACATACTTTGATGTTTATACAGTTTCCTTAGAACATTATTTGATGTAAAAGTTGTGAAACTTTCAGTTTAACATTATTAAATTATCATAACATTGAACTAATTTTAAATTTCATATTTTTAATATACAAAAATATTAGTATAAGCAAACAATAATTATACAATGTAATTATTTTTTCTAATACAAATTTTAAGCAATGTCATAAAGATTTGTCGTTACTCAATCTCCGCCCATTTCCTTGCTTGCTTTTCCTATACTTCAAGTTGGAGACCTCATTCCCTTTTTTATTTTTCCGCTTCAAATTTCATCTAATCTACTAAACTTTTTTCTTTTTATAATTGTAGAGTTACTTCTTCCAGTCTCAGTTTTGTTTTGTGTGAGTTTGTAAATTCACTTCTTCTGTCCTCATAGGGGTTCATGGCTGGCGACTTTTTATTATTTGAGAAGTCACTGCGTTGCTCATATTAATACCACAGATGTCCTCAATTTCAATTTGAACCGGTGATGTTTGTATTTGCTGAATATTCTCAAAGTTAAATTAATTCTGAATCAAAGATTGATATAGATCAACAATCAGAAATGGATCTGGGTTTACACAGTTTAATAAATCAAGAGCTATCTTCTCTTTCCTCAACGCCAGCATTAGACGGCGGTTTCTATTTATTGGAGGAATATTTATTTCAAGATCTGCATTCATTTGAAAAATCAACAATTTCTTGCAACAACATCGTTAATTCGTTGTACTTCGTTCGCAACATTTCATTTTTGTTGTCTTCCCCAGTAAAACATCTCATTAGATGTTGTACATGTTCTCCTAAACAATGAAGTGAAAACTGTTTTTAGAACGAAGCATCAACTTTTTATTTTTGAATTCAATCTCAGTATCCAGGCCACTATTATTTTAAAATAAAGTGACCTCTTTTTTGCAATCGTGACGCGTTTCGGGATTTTTATCCCATCTTCAGACACAGGTATATTAATTTAAATTACTCGACCGAGGTCGTCAAACACTAAAATTATTCATAAAACACACATATCACATGGAAAGTCTTATTTGGTGTACACCTTCTGGCTACCGGACGTCAACTTTGAGAATTTGAATTTGTTAGAAGTACATATTTTTAAAATTTAGATTTTACTCACTCCAATAAAATAATTGTATCGTCCACTGTCAATACTTAGATGAGTTACACATTGATATTACAGTGGAAAACTGGTTTCATATTAAAATATGGACAAATAATGGTTTTAAAGGATTAAATAAAGCAATGAAGCTAAAGTTTTAAAATTATTTACATACGGTAATAAAATTAAATACATACGTAAAGGCTGCAAGCCGAGTATACAGATTAGTTTCAATGTCGTTTGTAACGAGGTAACTTATCTGTCATAACTCAAAAAAAAAATTGCAAGCCAAAAACAAATACAAGTGAGAAGTGTATGCCCTATGCTGGGAAGCGATCAAGGATAGCTCAGTTGGTAGAGCGTTGGCGCGTAAAGCCAAAGGTCCTGGGTTCGATTCCCGGTCTAGGTCTTATATTTTTCACTTGAAATAATTATTTAATCAATAATACTAGCTTGGTAAAATAATGTATAAGCGTTAAAATCAATAAATTAATAAATAATTTAAAGGAGCTACAATTGTTTCGCTTTGCGATATCATCGGGTTACTGATTCATAGACTTATTATTGTACCTCTTTCACCTAATGACTTCAATGATGAACTGCATGATGTTAAACAAATTGCTATTAATAATAAGTATGATGTTAGTTTAATAGATGATATTTTAAGAAAGAAGTTAGAACGTAGAGGGGAAAATTTAGACTATTTTTCCCATAATGTTAGCATTTATAAAGTTAAATATTGTAAATTATCTTATGTCAACAGAACTAGTTATAAAATCAGTAACTTTATTTCAACTAAATATAATCGTAAAGTTACCTTTTATTGCACAAAAAATTTAGGAAAAAGGTTGGTTAATAATAAAGATAAAAAGAAATGTTAGAAAATAGTGGAGTTTATAAAATATCTTGTCAAGATTGTGACTCTGAGTACATAGGTCATTCAGGTAGATTTATTAAAGTTAGGATTAAAGAACATGTAAATAGCTGGAAACATGCCTATAGAAACTGTAACTTTGCTAACCACCTTTTGGACTCAGGTCTAAATTTTGATCCTAAATTGAATTTAATATGTAAACTCTTACATATTATAGAAAATAAAAGCAATAAATTGAATAATTTAAAATGTTTAGAAATTAATAGATCTATTTCACTTAGACCTAATTCGAACTTAAATGACCAAATTGTATTAAATTCTTCACCCCTTCTAAAACTCATCCTTAACATAGTTCGTCAACCTTCATACCTTCATACATAGTTCGTTAAACTGCTAGGTTATTCCCCTACCCTTCCCGATTTATCTTGTATTTCAGTTTCCTGTTACTTGTGTATGTATAAATAGTTGTCAATACTTGTTATTTATCAGTTGCCCGATGATGACGCAAGGCGAAACAATTCTAGCTCATTTATATTATTAAAATAATTTTGAAACTTTAGCTTTATAACTTTATTTAATCCTGTTATGTAATACTTTTGACTGCACCGTGTTAATCCAATCACTGACGTCTCGAATAAACTTCTTTGTCCATTTAACCATCTCGGATTAATCCCGTCTTACTGCCATCTCTCAAGATTCTTAATTTTAGCGTCCTCCCACTCTTTTCCGTTGGAAGCTTGCTTGTCTTCAGATTTTTACTTCACAAGCAAGTCGATGGGGACGAGCGATACTAACCTAAGGTAGGAAATAAATGGAACAAATTACGGAACTTATTTTTAACAATGTATTCAGAAGGCGGAAGAGACAATTAGCATATATGGCTAGACGGTGAGGAGACCGCAGGGCAAATAAACTTCGATTGATAGGTTCTTACCAATAAGAGGCAAAGAGTTTTCGCAAACTTCTGATGAGACAGTAAATGGACTACTAAATATCTTAAAGTGTATCTACTAGGTTAGAATTATGAAGCTTAATTGCACAAAAGACAAATAGTCGCGGTACTCTACGTTGGTTTTAACTCTTTACCCGCTCTACTTAGTCTAATAAATCCTAACAATGTTTTAAAATTGTCATAGAAACGATTTATCATTTATAATATTTATAATTTAACTCAGTTTAACATTTGTATTGTATATTGTTTCTCGAATAAAAACAGGATGCCTTCTTGGAAAAAAATGTTTTTAATATCCAGTGGCATCGTTACTGTTGGGGCTGCAGCGTATTACGCATATACAAGTTAGTAAAATTTAAAAATATGTACTTCTAACAAAATCAAAGTACAACACCTAGGGCTATATTAAAATCCAATTCATATTTACCTTCATTTATCACGTCAGGTGTTAGTCGATCTTGTTATTTGTTCGTAAGGAAGAAGAACTATAATATAATATATTGTAAAGTAAAATTTTAAATCCTAATAATCCAATACATTTCGAGATAATATCAGTTTCTAGAGATGGTTAGGTTAGGTTAGGTTAGGTTAGGCTAGGTTTTTCTAACAAAATCAAAGTACAACACCTAGGGCTATATTAAAATCCAATTCATATTTACCTTCATTTATCACGTCAGTTGTTAGTCGATCTTATTATTTGTTCGTAAGGAAGAAGAACTATAATATAATATATTGTAAAGTAAAATTTTAAATCCTAATAATCCAATACATTTCAAGATAATATCAGTTTCTAGAGATGGTTAGGTAAAAATATGCAATGTAACGAACAATTTTACTTCCTTAATACATTAGTTATTTGATCAACATTAATTATACTATTTTTTATATATTCACAAACCACTACAATAAGTTATTTGGTAGTACTAAATGCATTATATTTTTATCTGTTGAGCGTAATTTCATTTGTTAAGCAACACTCAAAACAGTAGTTGTCTTGGTAATTCTATATTAGATTACAAAACTGTCTTCAAAATATTTTCAAATTGTACATGATAATTTATATGTATATATTTCTGTGTGTGTGTGTGTGTGTGGGGTGTGTGTGTGTGTGTGTGTGTGTTTGTGTGAAATTGTTAGTCTCAACTTATAAATTAGTTAGTAGTTATGTTTATATATATATATATGCTCATTAAATCGTATATACTGTTTGATAATTTTAAAATTGGAAATAATTTTTCCGTTGATGAAGGATTTTCAAATTTTATAAATTAATTTTTGATATTGTTTTCAAATATACATACTAAAACATTATTAAATCATACTTTTCACAGCGGTTTTTTCTAAACAAGTGATATCGCAATATTTTTTTCCTATAAAATAAAAGATTTATCACAAAACAAAATCTTTTCAACTAATCAATCATTTTAATATTTCTTCTTACCTGTATTTCCTACATGAACAAAAGACACCCTTTCTAAGCAGTACGGTGACCAAGAGTTATTAAACATGTGAGCTCGGTCAAGAACCGGATGAACAAAACACTACCGATGAAATTGTTAACCCTTGTGTACGTTTATTCAACTAGGTATTGTGTATTAATCTCCAACATGTTTGACAGCATTTCTCTGATTTTTTGTTTTTATATTACAATGGACTTTTATATAACTGACATAAATGACAAATTATATAATCTAGATTCATTTATTTACTCAATTTTGAAATAATAAAATGAATAATTAAATAACATTTAATTTTGAATAACTTATTCTCTATGTTAATGTAATTACTGATATGTTTTCACTTTAAAACGATTTCATATTATTTATTTCAGAGTACTGCAGTCCCGACACGCAAAATTCCAGTGACGATGACACAGAAGGTATGTTGCAGTCATTGACTGAATAGATAAATAATTCTGACTAAACAAATATTTTATCTTGTAACATAATGTGTATGATATCAAGTATTTGTGTGTGTGTGTGTGTGGGGGGGGCACTAGAAATTAATTGTATTTTTAAATTTTTATCATCTTATTTATTTAAAAAAAAGTTGGGTATTTATAACAAAAAATTCAACATTTGGGTTATTCATCTATGCACTACACATCTTTACCACCCTTATAACTGACCGTAATTCTCTCATTTGGTATATTATAAAATAGTTTTATAAAATAATACATAATTGAAAATGAATAAATCTAAAAACATTTTTGTAATTTATTTTGATATAACAGCATCACTAAATAACACTTAGATTTTATTAGCTCATTTTCAATGTTAATATTAATAACAGATATGTTTCAATTTTATAATGTTCTTTTATTAATTATTTCAGAAGAGGCAAATTCAAGTGAAGAGGCTGCTCCAGTAGAAGAAATTGACGTTGTACCTGGTATGTTGATAAAGAATAAATTTGTTGTATTCCTTAATGATGAGGATAAATATTTCACTCTAAAAGAGCAATATAGTTTGTCAATTATATGTTGTATATAGTATGTATTATTTCACTGAACATTTTGGAGCCATTTTTGTTGATACTTCTAAGGAACAGGGTATTAATGTAATTAATTACACAAATTTGTGTTCAGCCATGATCTTACAATTAGCTGTTGAAGAGCTTCATTTATCGCTAATAATATTGTTTAATAACTGCTGAATTGATACTCAACACAAAATAGTGAGAGAAATGACAACAATTAATTCCCATGCTGTTGCTCCGTACATTATAGACCAGTTAGTATATCAGTACCCATGAGTTTAGGGAATAAAACTAATTCTAGGTTTTTAAGGTTATTTTCTGGTGAATTAAATGTCCCCTTGAGTAGAATTCATCAGGAAATGGCATGCTATTAAGAAGAACTTGTAGAGTGTGTATTGGAGTTGCCTGTACTGCAACAGGATTGGGGCAAAGAAGTTGTTTTTCCTTACCTATTACGTCTAAATTATATTTCCGTTTGTCTTGTTTTGATTTCACAACAAAATGATATTTTATAAACATTGATTATAATAATTTGTTCTCTTATATTTTTAATATAACTTTGCAATTGATAGCCAATTATGATATAATTGAAAAATGTCCTGAAACTACGTGGACAATATTGTGGATTCCCTTCCTTTTGGAATGTAAATGGATGACGCTGCTGATAATTTGGTGAATTAGGGAACGAAAATATTAAAAAAAAAAAAACAGTAAGAACTCTGACGCTATATTATAACACCACGAACAAAAAATCTTCCTTCAGGAGTATGTTCAAAAGTTAGAACTAAACTGACGGACAAAAGTTAAAATCCATTTGAGCAGTTACAAAAATAAATACTATGATTAAAGAAAAAATATGTACGTAATAAGTTTTCCACTGCTACTGCTGACGATTGTCTCGGGGCATATCTCCACAAAATGAATGTAGTTTAGTATAAAGTATGTGAACAATTTAGTCCCATGTAGGGTGTAGTCTTTTATTTTATAGTAAAATGTTTATATAAATTATGCAAAATTTAACTGTAAACTTTATAGTTTTGAAAAGAGGAATTGGTACTTTCGTGTTACATAGTCTAACTATGGTATAATATTTAAAAACATATTTTTGGCATAAGTAGAGAATTTATATGGTTTAATACAATGTTTGATCTTAAAACACAACAATTGGAGTGATTGATTCGTTAACCTAGTCATGCAAAATTCATTTTAAAATTTAACTGAAATATATTTGTTTACTGTATTTATAAAATTAGTAACTAGATAAAAATGACAACTTTTAATTTTGATATATTTACAGCAAATCTTAAAAAAAATTAATGAATGGAAAATAAATTATAATAAGTTGTTCAAAAAATTGTATAGTTTAAAAAATCTTTTAAACTAATACAATTATTTAAAGTATAAATTCAATTAAATCGAATTTGAAAAACAAATAATTGTATTCATTCCACGCTTAGAAAATAGTGATATACCACGTAGAATTATATTTTTGTTTCAAATGTTATAATTTAATTTCTAATATATTATAATGTTTATTTTATTTTTTTATGGAAGATAACCAATTTCCAATGGAAAGTACTTCATCAAGATACTTAATAATTCATTTTATTGAGTACAATAGATGAACAAAGAAGATTTAAGGTTTTCCAGGACCACACGCATAATAAAAAGGTAATAATATATATTACGTTATATATATATATATTATATATATATATAATATATATATTATATGTTTTTACATTACGGTTACTGATTGGTATGAGTATTGCTTATTTCAAAATGTGTTTATATATATTTGAAACTTCTGAAAAGTTATTAAACAGTTTTATATTCAAAATATAGATAATGTTTTGGTAACAGAGGTGCACCAGGGATAGTATTGCATAAATAGAAGTATAAAACATAAGTATTAAATGGGTGTTTGCGTAATTGTAAGGTCTTACAATCCAGAGTGTACCAAGCTGAATTTAAACATTTTTTCCATGCAGTACAAGATTAGATCTCTTTGTTTCATCATTATTATATCGTCCATATTGACTAACCTTGTTATGTTCCGACGCTTACACTGTTATAGTATTCGAGTACTGTTTAAATTTTTAAAATATATATGTAATTTGAGATTTGAACCTTTTTGTATCTAAATGTAACCCGTCGGTACTTTTAGAAATTCCATCAGACATGAAATATTGTAATTAAAATTAAAGCTTAGTCATAAGAGATTCGGGTGTAGAAAAATTTAATTTTGTGCAAATATTGTGATTATTTTGTGTTCATATATTAATTAGCATGGTTATATATTCTACGTTAATCAAGAATATTGAATGACGTTATCAAATAAACAGGTATATAACAAATGTTATTATTTTTAAAATTTAAAAAGAATAGAAACACAGTATTTGCTGCATTATCTCCGCAGTATTAAACATTCTTCTCAAGTTTAGAGATATCATTTTTAGCACAATATAACTTGAATATATATCCATTGTCACTTCTTTCAAAACACAAAATTAAGCGAGTAAATCTGAGATGACAAGACACTTACTAGCCTAATGTCTTTTAATTTTTTGTTTTCTATTTAGATTTAAATTATTTAGTTTTATTAAATATAAACACATGTTTATATATTTTGTACTAATTTTTTCAGATTCCTTGGTTCGTGTGGAGATTGTTGATTTTTATTTTCTCCAAGGATGAAAATTGCAGGTGTTCAACATACACGGAATAATATAAAAACACAAAAAAACTAATATAAATGTTAATTTATAAAAACTATTATAATCGAAAAAACATAAAAACTAATATAAACCACTTAAAGGAAATAAAAACCATATAACTATTGTAAAACCCACAAACAGTCTTCCTTATTTTTGAGTGTATTATTTTAACGTATCAAATATTTATTATTTTATTGTTCCCACTTTAACTTAAAAAATCGTCTAACCAAATACTCTCTCTCTCGCACTCTAACCAAAATTTACTTCACATTCGACTGGGGCATAACTAGAGGTAATTCCATAATGACAATCCTTAAAACTTTTAAAAACCCTTCATTTTATTCCTAATATTTAAATACAAATACATAAAAATTCATAATAAGTATTTTAAAATGCATTTGATTGAAATCGTGTAATTTACTAAGTCATCATAATTTTTTTTCTTTTCTTTTTTCCGAAGAGCGATGGAGGAATCTCTCCACCATGCTCGACCACGCAACGCGGTAGTTGCGAGAGTGTGGAACCCCCGGCTTATAAGTAGGTGTTATGCTCAAAGGTAGCAACTAACCTCCAAACCACTTTATGGACTCCCGTAGGGTCCTTTGTGAAGCATTGCTTAGAGATGACGGCTGACAATCTACCCATATACTATAATGTCCCTGTTTCCCTGTTATGTTATATACTTCCCTGTTTCTTGTGTAACAAAACTCCTTATCTTGATTAGGCCAGTATAAATATGCCATATACGAGACAACATTCTACTACAAGTAACCTTCAAACCTCTTTATGGACTCCTGTAGGGTCGCTGTAAAGCATTGCTTAGAGATGACGACTGACAATCTACCCATATACTATTATGTCCCTGTTTCTTGTGTAACACAACTCCTTATCTTGATTAGGCCAGTATAAATATGCCATATACGAGACAACATTCTACTACAAGTAACCTCTAAACCTCTTTATGGACTCCCGTAGGGTCGCTGTAAAGCATTGCGTAGAGATGACGACTGAAAATCTACCCATAAACTATTATTTCCCTGTTTCTTGTGTAACAAAACTCCTTTTCTTGATTAGGCCAGTATAAATATGCCATATACGAGACAACATTCAACTACAAGTAACCTCCAAATCTCTTTATAGACTCCCGTAGGGTCGCTGTAAAGCATTGCTTAGAGATGACGACTGAAAATCTACCCATATACTATTATGTCCCTGTTTCTTGTGTAACAAAACTCCTTATTTTGATTAGGTCAGTATAAATATGCCATATACGAGACAACATTCTACTACAAGTAACCTCCAAACCTCTTTATGGACTCCCGTAGGGTCGCTGTAAAGCATTGCGTAGAGATGACGACTGACAATCTACCCATATACTATTATGTCCCTGTTTCTTGTGTAACAAAACTCCTTATTTCGATTAGGTCAGTATAAATATGCCATATACGAGACAACATTCTACTACAAGTAACCTCCAAACCTCTTTATGGACTCCTGTAGGGTCGCTGTGAAGCATTGCTTAGAGATGACGACTGACAATCTACCCATATACTATTATGTCCCTGTTTCTTGTGTAACACAACTCCTTATTTTGATTAGGTCAGTATAAATATGCCATATACGAGACAACATTCTACTACAAGTAACCTCCAAACCTCTTTATGGACTCCTGTAGGGTCGCTGTGAAGCATTGCTTAGAGATGACGACTGACAATCTACCCATATACTATTATGTCCCTGTTTCTTGTGTAACAAAACTCCTTATTTTGATTAGGCCAGTACAACTAACCCATTTAATTCCTGTGACATGGACAAATCTACATTCGATAACAATAAACCAGATCAATGAATGTTATAGGCTAGAATTTATGATATTTCACAAAGTTTTAAACAAAAATTGCAATCTTACTATACCAAGTTAAGAACCCTTGACATAATAGAATACAAGCTATTAACCGTCTATATATTTGTTTCTTTTGGACTACAATACTTACGTTAATATGCTACCAAACAAAATTACAAAGATCAATTTTCAATATTTCGGGGAAAAAACAGTTGAACAAGATTAAACGATGAGGGACATAAAAATATAACAATGAACAATTTGCAGTAACAAATTATTTTGTCTTTTGGGAATATAAGGAGTATATTATTTTTAGTTAAAGGCTATTAACACACGATAGGTAAAGAGAAGGTTTACCTAAGCCAAAAACATCCATGAACAAAAGAGTAATTAGCATAGTGTTCAATAAATGAATTTTGCCAGTCCAAATAAACATCAGAGTCAAAACTTAATGACTAATAATCACACCCCCCCCCACACACACACTGCAACGGTTTAATTGAACCGTCCGCAAGGAACAATTTTGGAAAACAACCAAATTCCAAAATTTCAATTAAATCTAATAAAAATTGTAGAAATGACAAAAACATTTAAAACACATGTAAAGTTAAAGGGAATATCCAGGTTGGACCAAGCCAAGGTCACGCGCTTGAACAGGAAATATCCAGCTTTCCGGTTTGAACATGAATAGTCTCATATAATATAATGTTGTAAATTCAAAAATTCGAAAACTAAAAATAAAATAATACCATCGTGTAGAGCTAGGAAAACGTAGTAATAAATAATAAGATAATAAACTCGTCAGATTAATAATAAAAAAGTTATAGCCAAAATAAAAATAAAACACCAAAATCTCTTAAAATAAATAAAATCCAAAATCTAATAATAACAGTACATAAACTAGTAATAAATAAGGCTCGAAATCAAAATTAAATAAAAGACCATGAAGTAATAAAATCATAAATAACCAAACATGCAGAAAGTGCCGTAATTTGTGAAACCCAGAAGCGAGAAAGAAGAGGAAAGCAGTTTTGGGACTTTCAGCATCAGAGAAACAACCTACAAAAAGAAGAATTCAAAAATTTCCAAAATTGAAAAAACTAAATTCAGAAAAACTACGGAATCTTCAAATCCCCATAAAAGAAGAAATATACGTCGTATCGCTGCAAATAAAGATGGAAAATCATCAGGAAGAGAAGGGCTTCAAAATGAAATCACCCAGAAGAAAATCGAGCGAAGCGAACGGAAGATATGAAGAAAAGAAGAATTCGTAAGTCAAAACTTAAGATTTTCAAGACTCAACGTGTGTCCAAGGTCGCGCGCACGAGAAGCTCTCGACGCATGGAGAGGGAAACATACCAACCCTAACCAAAATTCACCATAAACAATTAAACTATAACAACTAATAATAATAGAAATAAATAATCCAAAATAGAAAAATTAGCCAAATAATGTAAGGATAAGCCAAGAAGAGTTCATAAGTAGTGGAAATAAATAAAGAAACCTAAATAAATTGTGAAATAAAATAGTAACAAAAATCATGAAGGTTGGCTATACTGCATGGCCCAAACTTCGGCGAGTTAACTTACTTCAAGTTAATTCATCAGTCTCGTACCAGCTCCAAGAAGGATCACCCACTTTTACTTAAGACTGAAGAGGAAATCGTCGTGAAAATATATTGTCAGCGTTCAGTACTTCGCCAGGTTATTAACGGTGCCCACAGACAGGATCGGCCTTGCAGGAGACAACGTGACATCCTACAACAGCTTAGTATAAGAGATCTTTACTACGGACTCCGGCAAACATTCTACAATAAATTGTCGTCATCAGCAGATTTACCGAGGACAGGACTTCGGGATATTCTAGAAAACTCTAGGAAACAATCTCCAGGATCCACTAACATTCTCAGAATCAGGACGAGCGGACTTGTGCAATTTACAAAAACAAGGTACTGCATAAATCAAGCTTTTTTAATAAATAAATTTTATTTTTTAATAAACTTGAATAACGTCCAAAATTCTTAAAATCAACAAAGTTAAATAATATCGTTTTAAAGTCAAAGTAGAGTCAGAAATAAAGCCAATTTTAAAGTCAATAAAATAAAGAGAAATCAAATAAGATAAATTCGAGTCAAATAATAAGTCAATCAAGTAACAGATTGGAAACATCTAAATAAAAGGGTTCATAAATACATGTATTAGATTAAGAATATATTTAGTTAGATTTAGTTAAGAGTTTATGCAAATAAACTCTTAAAATCAGAAAGAAGAAGAAGTAAGTGCTCTCACCAGTAAAAAGTTAAATTAAAAAAAGAGCAAATTTTGTTTTAATGAATTAATTAGACCCAAAGGTCACACCCTTTGAGAAAGAGTCTGGAGTTTCCAGAAAGGTAAGATAGTTTAAGAAGTGAATTTATAAAATATATAAAAAAATTTCATGTGTTAGCATAAGTTGATAAAATTAAATTAATCTTGTGTATCATAAGAATTAAGAGCCTTATCGGGATTTTATAAAACAGTAGGAGAACCAATTTCTACTACGTCAGGAGTTTAGTTGTAGAGTTCACGGTAGGGTCTTGCAAGAGCACATTCGTCTCCGAGGAGATTCTTCACTCTTGCGGGGGGGGGGGGGTACGTTGCAACACACTGAGATGGTCTGTAAACCGAGCTCAAGGAAGGAGGTGAAAAAAATCCAAAATTCTAAAAATGAAACCAAAATAACCAATAAGTCGAAGGGAAGAGGGGTTTTGGTTCCGGAATATTACCTCTCTGCCTTTCTCTCATTTTCTTGCGTCCGGTGGTGTTTTATACACATATAGAGATATTTATATATATATATATATATATATATATATATATATATATATATATTATATTACTATACGACTCCAAGAGAGGATACATAAAAAGTAAGCTTGTGGGGAGGTAGTTATAGAAAGAAACGCCAAAAGTATATAGTACTGGGTTATAACAACATGTATAGATCGGCGTAACACACCAACACACTTATGACGACGTCACTGGTTAGGCACCGTAATATCGCACGTAATCTGTATGCGATTGTTGGCTTTGATTTGGATGGTAGTGAGACAGCTGAGGATTAGTTGAGAGACAAGCACTGCAGATACCAGAGAGAAGAGAACAAAGTGCTGCGGAACACCTCAATACGGCATGTGTCAAGTCCCTTAATTTATTTATTATTATTGGTTATTGGTATAAGGGAAACAAGTTATTTAGATCTCAAAGTGAATGGGTGAGCACGTTTTTAGTAATTAGCCTTATCTTTGGTTAGTCCAATCCCGGTGTTTATTATTTAGTTTGACCCTAAGGAACCAAAACGTGTTTCACTCTAACACATGCATTTTACAAAACATGTCATACCTGTTGGAGATACCATTACAACAACAATTATGTCGTAAATATATAAAAAGACAGACTAGTAATACTAGTTCTCTGTACTCACTCAAACAGCTCATATTTTAATAATAGTAATAAACATAAATTGGTTCTTAAGTCCTGTAATATTCATGTCTCTATGTAGATACAGTATTTAAAAACCATAAAAATTAGTTTACAAAATCAAATTAAACACATTTCAAAAAATAATAAACACACCCAAAAATAAAATAAAGTAAAAAAATCAATTTTATAAACATATGAAGTGTTCACTATCCACTTGTGAGAAAAGCCAATGTTTTAGATTAAACATAAATACTGATATTTTCTTTTCCTATTATGTAATATATTGAATGTTATGTGGCTGAGATAAAAAAAAAAGGATGAAATAATCATAAAAATACTGATATTTCAAAATGAGTACAACCATTTCAATGAATTTTTGTAAAACCTTTAGATTTAAACTATATAGTAATATTACAACAAAGTAAATTAAACGTACCGTTGAACAACGCACTCCGGATTCATTTTGTTCATTTTTACAAATTATTTACGAGTAGTAATTTCCAGATTTCTTAGTTTCATCGAAATCTTTAAAGTAGCTCTAAAGATATTCAAATTTCCAAGACAGTACCAACGGTTTATTTTTAAATGATAACTCCGATCCAGCGTGACTTTTACAAGGGGGAAAAATAATAAAATAAAATAATTAGCTTTAATATTATGAAAATCGAAATATTAAATTTTGTTCTTTTCCAGCTTTCGCAGTTAATTTTGAAATTGAATAATTTTTTTTGAGTAAAGGAGCATCAGAAGTATGTATGATGGGCGTCATCATGTTAGATAGCTCGGATGACTGACGATTAATTTGAAGAACTGTCAAAAAACAGAGGTGGACTTGATGCGTTTATCAAACTTAGCTTACACTTTTAATACTGGAAAAGTAATATATAGTTTAATTTAGATACAAATTAAATTTTTATAACGAAATACCTAATTACAGTAAATTAAATAGTTTTATACTTTACAAAGCACTCTGTACATTTTAATTAAGTGTTATATTTAAATTGATTAAAAATGTATCTTTCATTTTTTAATCAGCAGGTATACGGCAAGTCAATGTACAACCTAGAAATCAGCGATTGCAGAAGAAGGCCTACTGTACGATAGATCAATCACGTCTGGCGAAACTCTCCTGGGAGGTGCCAAGTTAAGGTCTCTAAGCCTCTGCCGTACCGTTACTAATTGACGGATTATTTACCTCTAGGGATTACAAACAGGATATATACAGGATGTTCATTTCAAACTGCACCATTCTGGAATCGCTGAAATTAGAAGCAATACGAAGAATTTTAAATATTTGTATATTATTTTTTATAGGACATTAAAATATTCACCTTTCGGAATTCAATTCCAATATGGCTTATTACTTGAATTTTCAATTTTTAATGGTATATTGTGAATCAGTGATTTGGCCTAACATGAATTTTTATGGGAGTATGTAAACTGCACCGACTTGTGAATCCAAATGTTTCATAACGTAAATGACACCAACCTCTGACACCTCACAGACAACACGTAATGATTTTGAGATTTTAAGTATTATCTGAAAAAGCGCCTAAATAAATATAAAACGTATTCATAACATAAAACTGTATGTATTAAAAAAAAATTGTTTGCTTTACTTTTTACCGTATAATTAAGTTTTTTTTCGTAAAAGGTGTAAAACTTTCGTAGATAAAGGTGATCTGGCGCTCTCAACAGTGTGAGAATCTTACTCACTATAAACTACATTCTTTTACTTCTAGGAACTCCATCTTATATGACAAGGATTAAAGAAAGTTATTCTATATACTATGCTAAGGAGTGCTATCCTTGGTTTGGCCGGGAAGATTAGTAAAGAGTGCTGAAAGTTGTGTACCCTCGCAAAGGGCGTGATTAAATGGTCTGGTAGGCAAAGAGTCCGGTCAGGATTACCCTCGCAACAGATTACGCTTGGACACAGGTTGAAGAGTTGCCGTGCTTTGTGAAGGATGCGAGATGACATTTATATATCTTGTTTTTGGAATCCGTCAACAGGATTTCTGTCAACATCTTTCTTGCTACCTACCTGAAACTGAAATTATCCTGCTGCCTGCAACTCCCTACTACCAGCTGAGTCTACAACAAAAAAGTATTACTGATAGTACATGAGACACTTTCTTCTGTTGCATAGTTTCGACTGTGCTTTTATGAGTTGATCATAGTTTAGCAAAAAAGTTTTGTCCGTGTCCGATATTGGGAAAGTGAGTTATTTAGAAACAAAATAAATGCCAGAAAAGCATGATCCTGTTCGGGGAATACAAAAATTCACTGTATAACGGGGAAGTTTCATTGTATACACAAGTGGTGAGACACAAAATGTTTTCAAGCTCTCACCCCCGTGCGCCATCACTCGCCGGACGGAGGACAGAGCTGGACTTATATTGCGCGAGTTATAGAAGAATCTGTACGACTCACTAACCCCCCCCCGTTAAGATGCAACAGAAGAAAAATATTAGAGATATACAAGAACACAAGCCGTAGGTAGAAACCCGATGGCTGCCAAGCACACAAAATAGTGTACCTGACCAAAAAAGCTTGCTGATGACCGACCTGCTCCATAGAGTGTCTGCCAGGAGTAAGTAAGCAATTTCATCATTTTTTCAACTCTGTCACAATTATTGTTGTTACTCTGGCTTCTTCGAAAGAACTTAGCTTATATTCTCAACTAAATCTGTCCCTAATACCTTATATCTGATCTCTTGATCTACAAATACAATTCAACATTTCCTACAAGCCATTAGATTTAGACAATCTGCTTATAATAATACATTGAATAATGGGACTGTGTAAACACTATGATATTTCTTATCAACTTCTTTCTAAATAAAAAAAATTAATTACTCCGCGCAGCGTATCAGCTTCTAATATAATATTGGTATTTTTGTACGACGAATTTAAATGTGAGTAATAAAGAATTTTACTGAATGTTGATGAGTGTATAGTCCAGAACCCACAACTATGTTAACCGTCAAAGTTTTACGAGTACATGTACAGGGTGTTCATTAAATGTTTCGTTAAATATCGGCAGGGGGGGGGGGATAAACAAGATTATAAAAACGTACGTTCAAGAACGCTATTTATTCCGTCTGTCCGCCATTTTGTGTGTTCTTAATTACAAGATAAAATAATAACGAATAAAGATTTCAATTTCAAAATTTCCACAATTTTTACATAATTTATTGTAGTTTTTCAAGAAAATCATACAACTTCTCATCCAATTTCTCTAAATAACGCCCAATTAAAATGTTAAATTTAAATTTAGAGAACAAAAAAAAAGCCACAGTTAGTTGAACAATAATACATTTTATAAAACTACAAATTAATGTTACATGTAGAGGTAAACGTTGTAGGCCTACAAAATTTGGAATGTATACTTTATTAGTTTTGTATTTATATTTTGTTAGATGAAAAAAAAGAAGCGTTTTAGGACATATGTTAATTTTCTTCTTGTTCATAAGAATCACTAGAGCACTGTGGTGAATATACAATAAATGAAAGGATAAACCCCAAAACCATAACAAAAAACACTAACAACACAAAAACTGTATAATTATGTTTATTCTACCTGATGTACATTTCAGTAACATATTTACCATCTTCAGAGGTTGAGTATTAAACAAACACTCAACTCATGTTACTGAAATGTACATCAGGTAGAATAAACATAACTATACAGTTTTTGTGTTGTTAGTGTTTTTTGTTGTGGTTTTCGGGTTAATCCTTTACTTTATTTCTTTCTTGTTGTTTAAAGGCAAAATGATCTCGGTCATCTTTTAAAATAAAAGTAGTGAAGAAGATAAAGTAACGACCTTTAGTCCTTCAATACACTAATAGCGTCAATGTTGGAAGAGCATAAGAGTTGGTAAAGAGAGACGAGATAAGATAAATGAAGAAC
The DNA here is from genome assembly GCA_963513935.1 of Aphrophora alni. Lineage (NCBI taxonomy): Eukaryota > Metazoa > Arthropoda > Insecta > Hemiptera > Aphrophoridae > Aphrophora > Aphrophora alni. The sequence continues at coordinate 22,743,423 of OY740778.1, forward strand.
ATGGAGTTAACCCAAGAGTATATGGAAATAGGTGTAGACCCAAGTAGAGTCTCTCTTTATTGTTACATCCGTACTTACTATAATGACTCTCTAAAGGTGGAAAGTTTATTTATATACATAAACGCTAGGACGCTTCATTTCCGTCTGTCGGCCATTTTGTGTATTTCCAATAACTCCAGAACATTCCAAATTTAACGAAGATTTTATAACATTCATTTGAAGTTGGTCAAAAAATCTTACATTTTTCAACGGTTTCAAAATGGATGCCAATTAAAAATTAAAATTAAACAAAATTAAAGTATTGCCAATGTGAAACTGTTTAGAAATTATAAGATTGTTTAAAATCTACAAATAAATGGAAAACTTCTGCACAATTTAAAATCAATATCTTTATTCTTTCTTGAGTAATATCTTGTTAATATAAAAACACAAAATGCCGGATTGACGGAAAATGTTTTTAGAACATATGTAGAGGCAGTGGTGGTATAATGGGCCAGGGGTGTAAATATGGGCTACCTCAATATCTGACAAAGCATCAGGCACATTCTATTGGATAACACACAAACTACTTCTATTAGTTATTTTTTTAACCTGTAGAGTGCGTTCACGCATTTACTAGCTTTTCCTGTGAGTAGTGACCTGTTTGATATTTTTGCTCCGATCAAAAGTTTAAAAGGTAAGTCTTTACATCAATATAATTGCGATTACTTATTGGAATTTAGTCTGTGTCAGTAGCTACGTATTGTACAAGTGTAGAAGGTTTAATTACTACATAAAATATAACAGTTTTTGACTGTTGATCGTTGTGCTTGTAATATGGGCTCCGTAACTGAACTAACCCATATTACAACCTCTACAAAAGTTTTGTGCTACTTGTTACAGATGCCAAGAAAAGTATTAAATCCAAGAACGAAATTGAAAATAAGGCAATGCTGGGATCGGGATAGTATAATTTCGTCCCTGAAGGCAATTTCTGAAAAGAAAATGGGATTTTTAAAAGCTTCCAAGGAATTTAGTGTTCCACGGACTACTTTGCAGAGGCTTGCTCATCTTGGGGTACCAGCAGAGGAGGCAGTATCTAGAAAGCTAAGTAGGAAACCTATTATGTCTAGTATGATGGAAGATGAACTCGTCCAATACTTGGTTACAATGGAACATACATTTTACGGTCTTACATGAGACAATGTGAAACGTATAGCACATCAACTATTGCGAAAGAAACGGAGTGGATCATCCTTTTCTTGGCGATGACATTGCTGGGAGGGCTTGGTTTGACCATTTTATGCACCGCCACAAAGATATAATGAACATTCTTAAACCTACTGCAACATAATTTTTTAGGGCTAATGGTTTTAATAAAAACGCAGTATACGTGTTCTTTGACATTCTAGAAGCAGAGTTTGAAGAGAAGTCATATCCACCTGATCGAATATTTAATGTGGACGAGACTGGTATTTCGGTAGTACAAAGCAAAGTACCACGTATAGTTGGTCTCAAGGACAAGCGCCAAGTTGGAGCTTCGAGTCCTGCTGAAAGAGGATGTCTGGTGACAGTGGTGTACTGCACGAGCGCTAGAGGCACGTTCACCCCCCATAATGATATTTCCAAGAAAAAATATGTCTGACATTTTGATGAAGGGCTCTCCACCTGGTTCTATAGGAAGATGCCACCCATCAGGTTGGATCCAAGGTAATTTATTTACCGATTGGTTTACTCACTTTATTGACAAAAGTAAACCAACAGCTGAAAACCCTGTTCTTCTTATACTTGATGGCCATCATACGCATACAAAAAAATCTTGAAATCGTTGATCTCGCTAGAAAACACTGTGTGGCTATCATTAGTCTCCCTCCTCACACAAAAAAATAAAATGCAACCTCTAGATAGGTCATTTATGGGGCCTTTAAAACATTATTACAGCGAAAATATTAGGCAGTTTATGCGTCATAGTGACAGGCCACTTGGGCCGTATGATATAGCTGAGCTTTTCGGAAAAGCTTAGCAAACAGGCGAAATTGCTGTAAATGGATTCAACGTGTCCGGAATTTACCCCTGCTACCGAAACATTTTTACAGACACTGATTTTGGCCCGTCCAACATGGAAGAGTTCTATGTTCAAACTCTCCGGCAGAATAAAGACAGAAATATAACAAACAAAACAACAAATATAGTAGGTTTACACCCTCCAGAAAGTCAAAGCAGAGTAGATACACCATCAAACTGTGCCCAGAGTCTTATACCGTGCGCTAAAGACCTGGCTGATGCAGGTCCTTCAAGTAGGAAAAGACTGTTTCACCTAAAGATATTTGGCCAATTCCGAAGAAAAAGAAAAGGACAACAAATAAAGGGCATAGACCAATCTATGCAGCAGTAATAACATCTTCACCCTACAAATAAGCTTTGGAAGAGCAAAAGAAAAAAAAGTGCAGAAAAAGAAGTACACCTCAAGGGAAGAAAAGTGCAAATTAAATGTGAAACTGAAGAAAAAAGAAAATCAAACAAAATAACAAAAAGAATAAAAAAAAAAATTTTAAACGAAAGCTACAACTGTCCCCTGAGAAATCAGACGAGGAACGAGATCTACAATCTGAGGATTCGGGGGAATCAGATTTAGAAATTCCGATTGGTGTAAAAAAGCCTGAAAACGAAGAAGACGCCACCTGTGTATTCTGTGACAGTTTATACTCAGAAGACAGCAAGGGTGAACTGTGGGTGCAGTGCTTCATGTGCACAATGTGGACACATAATGAATGTGCGGGATGCGAGTCTGAAAATTATATTTGCGATTTTTGTAGATAAATGAACTCGTTTAGTGTAAGGTTTCAATAGAAAGATATTTGTAATATTTCATTAAAGAAATGTTTTGCCTCTTAGTCTTAAGTTAAAAAAAAATTTTAGTGTGCCTAAAATATTTAGTATAATTTCAAATTCACCATTTTAGTAAGTTAAATATATTCCGATTGGTTTTCAATGTAGTTAATTTCTTTTTAATAATAATAAGCTTTGCTTTTTTACTTATTATATTACAATTATATTCCATATCTATTAAAAGACACTAAAGTATATTTCTTCCAACTTATAGGCAATTTCACTGAAAACTAGAGCAGAAATAAGGAAAAAACAAAGTGGTACCCCATAACACCACCTTTACCTCTGTACATAAACTATTTTGATTTTTTTGATGTCCCCGTCATCTCAAGTTTTACGACACACACTGTATGATAAAAAAAAATTAAAAATAGACATTTCGGCAGTCAGTTCACAACAGGTAGGTTAAATAAATATTATATATTATATTGATTGAGTTAGCCTCCGGATAGAAAATATAGAAATGTAATTATAATAAATGTAAATCAACCTGTAATTACCAATACAGGATCAAATAGACAAATAAAAGGTAATTTCGCACTTTTTGTATTATTTATATTTTATATATTCTCCTGAAATAAGTGTATATTTTAAATATAACGTCTTAAATAGACTAATGGGGTCGTGCGCATGTCTGTAGAACATTGTTCCAATACTTTTGATTTACATTATATGTTTATTTAAAGATTTATGCAGTTTACGGTAAATTTGATTTATTAGCGTTCAGATAAATTAATATGTAACCACATGCTACACGTGTTTTTATGGAAAACAAACTACACTATTCAATTATATATTGAGGAAACTCGTATTATGTATGTATGAACACGTGCTGAGGTAATTATTAACGGTTTATTAAATTTCTGCCATTTTAAAGAGTTTTTTTCATATCTCTTGTGTTATTGAACTATTAACAAACTAAATTTGATTATAATCTGAAGATTTCAATTGTAGATGTAATTGTACCTATCACACATCTCTACGATGAAAAATAGCAAAGTTTTGGTCAAAATGTAATTTTTATCTTTGACCTCCAAAGAAAATGTAATATTTGAATCGTTACAATTGAAATGAGCGTAGCGAGTGGAGGTTAAGCTCCAAAGCCCGTTAAGGCAGAGACACTGACTGGTTTCGAAGCGTGCGAAGCGAGTCGAGACTCTTCAATATATGCATCTACGAGGCCTAGTTGAGGTATAACCAAGATGGTATAAATAACACCCATCGGTTGATGGTGTTCAATGAGGAATGGTCTCAACGGACACTCCATAGTAAGTCACTACTGAGAGAAGTACCTCCTAACAGACCTAAAGTGTCAATACTGACCTCGTATAGAGGACAACTCAGACAAATCACGGGAAACTGTAGTCTGAGGGGGCACTTGCACAGGATAGGAGGATCTTTAGACAGTGCGGTAAGAAAGAGGAGACCTCAGGCCACATAATCTACGATTGTGAGGTCCGTGGTAATAAGATTCGTGGGATCTTTGGGTTTCAAACTCCTAGCGAAGTCTCATTGGAGGAAAAGCTAGGGAACTACTGCCACTCGTAAATGAACTAACTTGCTGTTCTGGAATTATTGGCTTTGTTGCACAATAGACCAACGGTTGGGGGCCTGAGGTTTACTCCAACTCCGTAATCTTTCCTTTTTAATCGAATCTAATTTAATTCTTAGCTGACATCAAGAAAGTAGTGATAATCACAATTTTGAGATTTATAAAACCTGTATTTACAAAGATTTTATAAATATTTCATACTATTACCATTTTATTGTTTTACAAAATAAAAGGCAAACATGGTATCAGTTTCCTTCAAGCGTTGTAACACATCACAAATTGTTCGCATGAGTTCCTCGAAAATTAAATAAAATCATGAAGTTAAACACAACAATAATTTTCTCAAACTCAGACAGCTGGCATTGAATTGTTTCGAAATAAACTGAGCGTTGAGACTTTCACTACAGAAATTAATTTTACATCCAGAAAGCTGTTTTGTTAACTTTGAGAAAATTACAAAATAATATTTTATGATACAAAACAAATGTAGACTAAACTTGAGGCAATAAATTTGTCATTTTATTTACACAGTATACGAATTAGAGTTTTGGTAATTTTCAAATAATCTACCTACGTTTTTGACTGATTTTTACTTCTCATGGACTTATCGATCAGAAAAAAATAATTTCAGGATGTTGTATGTCTGTCCGTCGTAGTTTGTCGTCTGATCCGTCTTATCATCTGTTTGTCGTCTTTGTTTTGTTTACAAACAATTGGACAAACTTTCTTATCATAAAAACCGTTTAATAAATATCAAAATTGCTACCTATTTGTTATGGTTTGTATGATACATAACTTACAAGTTCTCCTTAAAATATTTATGAGTGTTCCTTATGAGTATGTTTAGATTTCGGCATAGATTTCGGCATTACAAAAACATACTTCAATAACATCTAATTTTGCTGCACACCTAATTGACTACGATCATAAATACACGGACTTACAAACCAACATGGAGGTGTTAAAATTTTGTGAAAAAAGTAAATATATGAGTGTATATGAAGAATTTGAGATATACAAGGCAGTAAAAATGGAACCGCATAATGTCCTAAATGACAAGTTATTGTTCAATTCCAACTTAATATTTGACACTGCAATGAAAGTACCAAATGACTTTATATAGGAGTGGGGATTATCATCGATGATTGGATGGGATCTTGACCTTAGTTCTGACTTCGCATCTGTGATGACCACATGGGACTTGTGTTCCAATTTGTGTTAAATATGTACGTTGGTTTTGTGTTTTCGTATTTATGCTGTTATATGTCTGACAATTTTTTAATGTTAATGACGACCTCCTAGGAGTGATAATTTCACCTGATGATGGATGAGTGATATCGTCTGAAACCGCGGTAGTGTTTTTTCACAAAAGTGGATCACTTGACGGACATAAAAGGTAATATTTTATTATTATTAATTTATATCAGTGATTCGGGACCTTTCCACAATGCAATTTATATCTTAACATTTCAAACCAACAACTTTATTATCATTATGGAATCAATAATTTCAGAATAATTCCAAATATTGTGATTCTAGACTATGACTAAGTTATTTTGTTCTCCAACACATAAAAGTTAGTTTTACACATAAAGTTTGCTCACCTTTGGGTCTGTTAGGAATTAGAATAGTTTTAGTTAGAAATATAGTCTAAGTTCTTTTTAAGAAGCCCAGTATGACAACAATTATTGTGAAAAATCTGGAAAAGTGATGAAATTGGTTAACTTGCAAGCAAGACAGACGTCATTGATGCTATAATGATATACACCTTTGGATGGGAGGGAACTTGATCAACGGGCCAAGATTGATCAAGGGAAGGAGCTGTAGGAATTCTTGAACATAGCCAGACGGACTTGGCGAGTAAGAGCTACCTGGGTGAATAATTCTTGAAGATAGCCAGACGGACTTGGCGTGTACGAGCTACCTAGGATCATTGAGACTTCAGACGAGCATCCATGAGTGCCAAGCAGGATGAGCAAACTTCGTGTATAAACCTTGTAATTATTTCAGAGACGAATCATTATAAACTATAACGTAGAATCAGATCTGTGAGTCACAACAATTAGACTCATTCGGGATTCTTAGTAATTAAGAAGATTAAAATATTTGTGATTAGTATACAATAAAACTAAGAGAAATAGTGAAGTTGTGGTAAATAAAAAAGAACCAATAATTGGATAACTGAACCACTGATTTGTTTAGTTTAAAGTTAAAGAACCCAGGCAGTTCAAATGAACTATCCTAACTGGTCCATTTATGGTTCATTGGTTTGGTCTGAAATCCTCGGAAGTTCTTTACGTTCAAGTTCGTACTATCCAAGCTCGGTTTGGATATCTTATAGAACCCTGCAGTCGGTCCACTCCTCAATGATTGATCTGGTTTCTTTTCAGAGTTTATATACATCTTATGACTCGAAACGTCCATCACACTTCCAAGGCAAGTTTTTCGTCAGCTGTTTTTCTAGCTCTGACACAATAATTGTTTATCTTTCTGTCTTCTCAAAATAACTAAACTTTTACGCTAAGTAAATTATGTTCCTAATTTTTAACACAAGTGTTCAACAGTTTTACCTTTTTGCCTAACACAAGCGCACGAGACTTATAGTCTTTCCCATAAGCGGCAGTATATATTCCGTTGGTGTTTTGTTCAATTTAACTAAAACTTTCAAATTGACAAGTTGTTCATCTTTTAAACTTTATTACGTCACATAACTGTATTAATAAAGACTCACAATCAAAATGAACAATAGACAATGTTGACGTTCGTAATGTCCTTAGTCTCTGCTAAAGACCTCACAGTCAGTTCTCACAACTTTATCCAAGAGATTTAAACACAGTTTAGTTATTTAGTAGACAAACCTCGTAGTATTTCGGCCTACGTTGATTCTTTTGTTGTTATACACATTATAAATTTATCACTTGATAACTAGCGTTGATTCACAGTTTTGAAACGTTGTGCAATAATATGCGCAAATGATGGTAAATGTCTGAATATGTTAACCAAATCAAACCTAACTTAACTAATAACCTAACCTAACCTAACCTAACTAAACTACAAAAAAACAAAACAAAAAAAAAACTGTCGTTATCTAATAAACTAAAATAAAATGGTAGTTATGTTTGTAAATGGAAAGAAAAGAGTTTTAGGGGTTCAATAGTTTGTAGAAGTAATTTTAATATTGTTTTAATGTTATTTTAAAATCATGGATTGTTCATATGGTTTAATTGGAAATTTGTCATCATTATTTCTTGATGAAGCAGTTGATTTATACTCTCGAAACGTCGTGTATCAGTGTGTATATGTTCATCAAGTAATAAATTTAGAGCATAAAAGTGAAAAACACCAATAATCAGTGTAGAAATAAAATCAATATGGGTTTCGTTAATAAAAACTGAATTACAAATTCCCAAGTGGGAATAATGACACAATCTCGGGTTAAACTTTTGAAAGACGTTAATATCCTCATAAAGAGTTACGACACTCTCTTCTGGTTCCTCCCCTTTTACCGTTAGTTGTTTGACGTTCTTTGTGTAGTGAAAACCTGTGTGTGGTAGTTTTATCTGATCACGTTTGTAATTAGTCTTAGTTTTGACTGCTCAGGTCTTGCTTTAGACCCGAGTTTCTTTATTAGGTTATGGAATTAGTCTTAGTTTTCAACTTCACCTTAGGCTACAGTGTGTATCACTGTTAGGTTCATCACTTGATAAAGAGAGTTGATTTATATTCACGAAACGTCGTCTATTAGTTTTAATACACACAAATGATGGTAATATTCAATTTAACCATATTATTAACACAGATATCATACCAGAAAAATAAAAATAAAAGACAATGTGCTATTTTTAATGTGTATAGTATATTTTAAAAACCTAAACTACGAGAAGATACTAACACATTTTTCATTTTAAATTCATTGTCATTTATCATTGATATAGTTTAGCCTTTCTTAAACATAGTGAATAACGTCATAACTTACGAACGTGACCTAGAAGTAAACATTGTTGCCAGATGGTGCAGAATATGATGTCACGAAGTAAGTAATTTATAGCTACATAAACTGCACACTGTATCACCTTTACTACTATGTAACACGTTTAAGCAAGCAAGCTCACAAGATGTAGAGCTGACATTATAATAAATAATCTGGACAATCAGTTATACAGCAGTGACTTGTAAGAATTTATTTATTGGTGTTAAAAACAACTGAGCGTTATTTATGTATACGTTTACAACAACATTAGACAAGAAGTAAATAAGTTTGTATGACTAATTCCTAATATGAAATAATCTAAATTTGTTGTTAGTAGGAAAATATAAAAAGGGGCTGATAGGCAATCTGAGTACCTACTACGAGAAAATAACTATTTCTAAATATTTTAGTAGCCATGGTGTTTATGTCACTTTTCATATTATCCCTTAAGGGGACTTGAGGGACTTAAGGGGAGCTATTAGTACAGTATACTGTACTAGAATTATGCTCATATCTTTAAAAAAATTATAAATATGATTTTTTTTGGAAAAAGCACTTAAAAAACACGGTTTTTTAAATTTATTAATTTTTTAAAATAAATATTTACTACCAGATCACCTCTGTTCTAATACAGTATATGCCTACATACATGTTTTACTTTGGTTAAAAATTTGAAATCACTGGCACTATTGGTTTCTAAGAAAACGGGTCTTTTATGTTAAAAAAAACCCTTATTTTCGGAAAAACAGGAAAAACGAGAAAATAGACATTTTTACTTATATAGGTATTTTTACTGGGGTTGTAGATACTGAGGAAGCTTAGCTGGGTCTACACAAGCTAAAACAAAAACAGTATAAATGTTATGATATTAATTTTATATTTTTCTAACCATATGAACCACGAAAAGGTTTATTTATAAAAATGATAATATAAAAGCAAGTAGTAAATTTTTGCAATTTATTTGTAGGTTAAACTGTAGATTACCTAACCGAAAATTTAATCTTTTTTTTACCACTGATCATTGTGGCTAGCACAAAACATTACTGTATATTTAATATCACGGAAAGCACTTTTTGGAACTGTTCAGAGGCTGTATTTTAAAACGGAAAATAAAAAAAAACATTGTACATATAATTTTCAGCCTAATTCAAAATGATTTTTTCAGGGACTGATTTATAGTGAATAAAGGAGTGGCAATTCCAAGGAATCCTAGCAGGATGTACATCTATTTTCATATAGTTTTTAGAACCGTCCCTCCTATATTTCCTGTTAGATCTCTCTTGACCAACTTTTGTTCTCTTCCGGCACTGGCGTTATTAGAATATTCGATGGTTAGGAGGTCTTTATTTTATGTTCATTTCTTCCCATTACTTGTTTACGAAGTTTGGCAAACAATTTCTACATCAGTTTCTCGGCTGATATTCACGTTGCACGATCTCTGGAAACAGAAACAGTGATCATCAACACAACGTCCGTCGTCGTTGTCGTCTGTAGGTAAACACGATAGTGGCCACAAAAACTAAGATAAGGATAAGAAACGTGGTAAAGTGTACTCATACCGAACACCAATGAAATGCAGACAATGTGCTTAAAATGTCTAAATGGCAGACATTTTAAACAGTTTCGTGTTCATATCTTAGTGTGTTATACAACTTATAACACATTAAATTAGATACACATTGGTAAATTTCAATTTTACATGTAATGGTACCAACCCTACCTCTCTACGACGACAAATAGCGAAATTATTTTCATAATTGTAGTTTCTAACCCTTAACTAAGAAATGTGATATTTGTATAGTTAAGGGATCTGGTAGGGCCGAGTTACAGATACGAGCGAAGCGAGTGGAGACTTTTTAATATATACACATTCACGAGGCTCGTTAAGAAAGTTTAATAGATGATATTTTAAGAAAGAAGTTAGAGCGTAGAGCGGACAATTTAGACTACTCTTCCCACAATGTTAGCATTTATAAAGTTAAATATTGTAAATTATCTTATGTCAACAGAACTAGTTATAAAATCAGTAACTTTATTTCAACTAAATATAATCGTAAAGTTACCTTTTATTGCACAAAAAATCTAGGAAAAAGGTTGGTTAATAATAAAGATAAAAAAGAAATGTTAGAAAATAGTGGAGTTTATAAAATATCTTGTCAAGATTGTGACTCTGAGTACATAAGTCATTCAGGTAGATCTATTAAAGTTAGGATTAAAGAACATGTAAATAGCTGGAAACATGCCTATAGAAACTGTAACTTTGCTAACCACCTTTTGGACTCAGGTCTAAATTTTGATCCTAAATTGAATGTTAAACCCTTACATATAGAAAATAAAAGCAATAAATTGAATAATTTAAAATGTTTAGAAATTAATAGAGCTATTTCACTTAGACCCAATTCGAACTTAAATGATCAAATTGTATTAAATTCTTCACCCTTTCTAAAACCCATCCTTAATATAGTTCGTCAACCTTCCTCTACCTGCTAGGTCATTCTCCCTACCCTTCCCGATTTATCTAGTATTTCAGTTTCCTGTTACTTGTGTATACTGTATATAAATAGTTGTCAATACTTGTTATTGTCAATCGCCTTGCGCCCGATGATGCCGCAAGGCGAAGCAATTGTAGCTCATTTATATTATTAAAATAATTTTGAAACTTTAGCTTTATTGATTTATTTAATCCTGTTATGTAATAGTTTTGACTTCACCGTGTTGATCCATTCACTGACGTCTCGAATAAACTTCTTTGTCCATTTAACCATCTCGGATTAATCCCGTCTTACTGCCATCTCTCAAGATTCTTAATTTTAGCGTCCTCCCACTCTTTTCCGTTGGAAGCTTGCTTGTCTTCAGATTTTTACTTCACAAGCAAGTCGATGGGGACGAGCGATACTAACCTAAGGTAGGAAATAAATGGAACAAATTACGGAACTTATTTTTAACAATGTATTCAGAAGGCGTAAGAGACAATTACCATATATGGCTAGACGGTGAGGAGACTGCAGGGCAAATAAACTTCGATTCATAGGATCTTACCAATAAGAGGCAAAGAGTTTTCGCAAACTTCTGATGAGACAGTAAATGGACTACTAAATATCTTAAAGTGTATCTACTAGGTTAGAATTATGAAGCTTAATTGCACAAAAGATAAATAGTCGCGGTACTCTACGTTGGTTTTAACTCTTTACCCGCTCTACTTAGTCTAATAAATCCTAACAATGCTTTAAAATTGTCATAGAAACGATTTATCATTTATAATATTTATAATTAAACTCAGTTTAACATTTGTATAGTATATTGTTTCTCGAATAAAAACATAATGCCTTCATGGAAAAAAATGTTTTTAATATCCAGTGGCATCGTTACTGTTGGGGCTGCAGCGTATTACGCATATACAAGTTAGTAAAATTAAAAAATATGTACTTCTAACAAAATCAAAGTACAACACCTAGGGCTATATTAAAATCCAATTCATATTTACCTTCATTTATCACGTCAGGTGTTAGTCGATCTTATTATTTGTTCGTAAGGAAGAAGAACTATAATATAAGATATTGTAAAGTAAAATTTTAAATCCTAATAATCAAATACATTTCAAGATAATATCAGTTTCTAGAGATGGTTAGGTTAGGTTAGGTTTTTCTAACAAAACCAAAGTACAACACCTAGGGCTATATTAAAATCCAATTCATATTTACCTTCATTTATCACGTCAGGTGTTAGTCGATCTTATTATTTGTTCGTAAGGAAGAAGAACTATAATATAATATATTGTAAAGTAAAATTTTAAATCCTAATAATCAAATACATTTCAAGATAATATCGGTTTCTAGAGATGGTTAGGTAAAAATATGCAATCTAACGAACAATTTTACTTCCTTAATACATTAGTTATTTGATCAACATTAATTGTACTATTTTTTATATATTCACAAACCACTACAATAAGTTATTTGGTAGTACTAAATGCATTATATTTTTATCTGCTGAGCGTAATTTCATTTGAAGGGTGCAGGGGAAAAACCAACTGAGTCCACATTATAAAATTTTTCAGGAAAAGGAAAAAACAATTTCAATCGTTATTACTACACTATTTAATTACAACAAACATACTGTTATTGCTTACTTATGTTAGTATGTAGGTTGTTATCAGCATCAAGTAGTACTTTTTTTGTTAAATTTTTCCTGATATGATAAATTTATTGATTTTTTCAACAATGACATGGACTCAGTTGGTTTTTCCCCTGGATCAAAGGCCAATTAATTAAAATACGTGTTATTTGACATTAGTGGTAATTTAATGGAGAACATATAAAACAAACTGTCAATAGATACAAAAGTCAAACATTATTAAATAGTTGGCACGCAATAAAAAATAAAAGTTAGGCTAAAAAAGTTAAGTTAGGCCAATTAAATAAAATAAAAGTTGAAAGTTGATTATTTGCTCAATAGTAGTAATATATTGCTCAAGATTAAATTTAAAATAATTCTTTAACAGATATAAACCTGCCTACATTCTACCTATAAAATTTATCAGACACATCATTAAGTAGAACTATTAAGAAGAAAGTTCAAAAAGTAAAAGGAATTCTTAATTAATTAGGCGTATTGCCTTTTTAGTTCAGCTCACACTTTTCAGAAGTAGTCAACCTCGTCACCATCAGGAACTGACTGCACTGCATCTTCTGTTACAAGTAGTAACTTCTCGTAGAATTCTTTTGACCCCTCATCTTCACAGTATTTTACGAGTCCTCTTAGGTCGTTATATTTTTCTTTGGCCAAGGGAAGGGGAGCGTGGTACGAGTCCTCAGGTTCTGGGATTTCTCGCAGAGGTGGCAGATGTTTCTTCAATCTAGCTTTATTTCGGTTTTGCTTTTCTTGTTCTGTCATATAAGCTGAGGAAGAGAAGAATGCCCCGAAATAAGTTTCTCTGTGTTCAATTGTTTTACACTTTGATTTATTCATTCTGAGCTGCTTCAAGGGTCTTACAGCAAAGCCAAACTTCTGTTTGTAACTTTTTCCAGCAAAAAACTCTCCCCATTTCTTAAACATAACCTGATCACAGGAAACAACATCGAAGGGTGAAGGGTTTAACCTGGCATGCGCAATAACTGCTCTCCAGGCATCAGGTGTCTCAGCTCTGGCACATTTTGGAATCAATGCCATGTTCTTATCAGTCTCCATGAAAGAGTGGCCACGAACTGGGTAGGTTATGGTGATCATTTCAAACATTTTCAATTGAGTTACTACATAGTGGAGGAATTGGATAACTGTGTGGTTTTTATTCTGGCCTCCACACGAATCTGCAAATATGTGAAGTACCGTGACATTCTTGTCCACAAAGTTGTTGAAACAATGAAACAGCATAGAGACAACATCATCTGATCCCTTTTTGGCGATTGTCTGATCGTATGTATACATTACTGATTTGCCAGATGACAAAAAGTGGACATTGAAAATGTAAAAGGTCAATTGTCTTTTGAAATAAACTTCACTAGTTGTGATGTTTGGGGTAGGCAGATTTCTCCCAAAATCTATGGCGATGGCTTCTACATTTGGGGTTTTTCTACTTTCTTTTTTGGCTTTTCGTTTTAATTTATAAAAACGTTCGGCTTTCTTGAGGTGCAATTCACGTTCAAATTCTAGTTTCTTTAGCTCCTGTCCACTTCCTTCGGAAGAACTAGCCTGTCTTTCAATTGCAACAATCTTGGCTTTGTGCTCATCGCACCAACAGCACGTGTCGGTTCTAGGGTAACCAAAGCCTATATTAAAATTTGTCACAAATATTTGCCTAAACGATTCATATGATATTTCCATCCCCACATGTTGGTTAAGAAATATGCCAAGAAGATCTTTAAGGTTGGTTTCTTCAGGTAAATAAACTTTATCTGAGTCATTTAAGCTGTAATGAGCTTTCCGTCCCTTAAGAGTTGCAAAAAAGTTCCTTACAGCTTTATGCAGTTGGTTATCCAATTTGTGGGGTCGGTTGAAATGTTTACCTCTTCCATCTGTAGGGGCATGGCCTGTTGTTCTAAGGGAAGTTTTGATGGTGTGAAGCCTGAATGGTTTTATGCCAAAAATAGCTTGAAATCCCTTAAAACATACCGGAACTTCTACAGCATTACCATCCCTAACAACTCTGACTTTGTACGTGTAGGACGCTTCATTTACTCTTGCTTGGTCCTCGTTAACCCTAGGCCTACGCCGACTGACTGGATGAAGTGATATGAGCCCTGAAAGATAGCTATTCTGAGCATTATAACCTCCTTCTCTGCCAATGTTATTAAATTGATTTATTAAAATGTTTCGCTCATGCTGTGAAATGTTTTTAAAACATTCGTACCTTTTGCAGTGGCAGTCCGGTCCAGTTTCTAAAGTAGAGTTTCTTAGAATCCGTGCTGTATCTATTAGTCTACCACTTATCTTTCGTTTCTTAGTTAGTTTTGTTTCACCACCACGCACATTTTCATCACTGGAATCACCACTAGACTTATCAGACATAGTTTCTAAACAAAAACCAAATTAAATAACACTAAACAGTGTAAACATCGTTTAACCTCAAGTCAGAATGAACGCAAACAAACAATAGCAGCACAGCTGACAGACGACGCGACGCATGCGCAGCTGATGAGATTGTGGACTGAGTTGTTTGTTCCCTTGTACCAACTGGACTCAGTTGTTTATTCCCCTGCATGACGAAACAAAATGCTGTAATATTTCGTTACTGAGCTGTTTGTTCCCCTGTACACTTCGCAATGTGATTCGGTGGTTTCTAACCAATCAAATGCAATCTTAAACTGAAATTGGTACAAATTGGACTGAGTTGGTTTTTCCCCTGCACCCTTCATTTGTTAAGCAACACTTAAAACAGTAATTGTCTTGGTAATTCTATATTAGATTACAAAACTGTCTTCAAAATAGTTTCAAATTGTACATGATAATTTATATGTATATATTTGTGTGTGTGTGTGTGTGTGTGTGTGTGTGTGTGTGTGTGTGTGTGTGTGCGCGTGTGTGTGTGTGTGTGTGTTTGTGTGAAATTGTTAGTCTCAACTTATAAATTAGTTAGTAGTTATGTTTATATATATATGCTCATTAAATCGTATATACTGTTTGATAATTTTAAAATTGGAAATAATTTTTCCCTTGATGAAGGATTTTCAAATTTTATAAATTAATTTTTGATATTGTTTTCAAATATACATACTAAAATATTATTAAATCATACTTTTCACAGCGGTTTTTTCTAAACAAGTGATATCGCAATATTTTTTTCCTATAAAATAAAAGATTTATCACAAAACAAAATCTTTTCAACTAATCGATCATTTTAATATTTCTTCTTACCTGTATTTCCTACATGAACAAAAGACACACTTTCTAAGCAGTACGGTGACCAAGAGTTATTAAACATGTGAGCTCCGTCAAGAACCGGATGAACAAAACACTACCGATGAAATTGTTAACCCTTGTGTACGTTTATTCAACTAGGTATTGTGTATTAATCTCCAACATGTTTGACCGCATTTCTCTGATTTTTTGTTTTATATTACAATAGACTTTTATAAAACTGACATAAATGACAAATTATATATCTAGATTCATTTATTTACTCCATTTTGAAAAATATTAAAATGAATAATTAAATAACATTTAATTTTGAACAACTTATTTTCTACGTTAATGTAATTACTGATATGTTTTCACTTTAAAACGATTTCATATTATTTATTTCAGAGTACTGCAGTCCCGACAGGCAAAATTCCAGTGACGATGACACAGAAGGTATGTTGCAGTCATTGACTGAATAGATAAATAATTCTGACTAAACAAATATTATATCTTGTAACATATTGTGTATGATATCAAGTATTTGTGTGTGTGTGGGGGGGGGGGCACTAGAAATTAATTGTATTTTTAAATTTTTATCATCTTATTTATTTAAAAAAAAGTTGGGTATTTAAAACAAAAAATTCAACAGTTGGGTTATTCATCTATGCACTACACATCTTCACCACCCTTATAACTGACTGCAATTCTCTCATTTGGTATATTATAAAAGGCGTTTATAAAATAACACATAATTGAGAATGAATAAATCTAAAAACATTTATGTAATTTATTTTGATATAACAGCATCACTAAATAACACTTAGTTTTTATTAGCTCATTTTCAATGTTAATATTAATAACAGATATGTTTCAATTTTATAATGTTCTTTTATTAATTATTTCAGAAGAGGCAAATTCAAGTGAAGAGGCTGCTCCAGTGGAAGAAATTGACGTTGTACCTGGTATGTTGATAAAGAATAAATTTGTTGTATTCCTTAATGGTGAGGATAAATATTTCAGTCTCAAAGAGCAATATAGTTTGTCAATTATATGTTGTATATAGTATGTATTATTTCACTGAACATTTTGGAGCCATTTTTGTTGATACTTCTAAGGAACAGGGTATTAATGTAATTAATTACACAAATTTGTGTTCAGCCATAATCTTACAATTAGCTGTTGAAGAGCTTCATTTATCGCTAGTAATATTGTTTAATAACTGCTGAATTGATACTCAACACTAAATAGTGAGAGAAATGACAACAATTAATTCCCATGCTGTTGCTCCGTACATTATAGACCAGTTAGTATATCAGTACCCATGAGTTTAGGGAATAAAACTAATTCTATGTTTTTAAGGTTATTTTCTGGTGAATTAAATGTCCCCTTGAGTAGAATTCATCAGGAAATGACATGCTATTAAGAAGAACTTGTAGAGTGTGTATTGGAGTTGCCTGTACTGCAACAGGATTGGGGCAAAGAAGTTGTTTTTCCTTACCTATTACGTCTAAATTATATTTCCGTTTGTGTTGTTTTGATTTCCCAAAAAAATGATATTTTATAAACATTGATTATAATAATTTGTTCTCTTATATTTTTAATATAACTTTGCAATCGATAGCCAATTATGATATAATTGAAAAATGTCCTGAAACTACGTGGACAATATTGTGGATTACCTTCCTTTTGGAATGTAAATGGATGACGCTGCTGATAATTTGGTGAATTAGGGAACGAAAATATTTTTAAAAAAAACCAGTAAGAACTCTGACGCTATATTATAACACCACGAACAAAAAATCTTCCTTCAGGAGTATGTTCAAAAGTTAGAACTAAACTGACGGACAAAAGTTAAAATCCATTTGAGCAGTTACAAAAATAAATACTATGATTAAAGAAAAAATATGTACGTAATAAGTTTTCCACTGCTACTGCTGACGATTGTCTCGGGGCATATCTCCACAAAATGAATGTAGTTTAGTATAAAGTATGTGAAAAATTTAGTCCCATGTAGGGTGTAGTCTTTTATTTTATAGTAAAATGTTTATATAAATTATGCAAAATTTAACTGTAAACTCTATAGTTTTGAAAAGAGGAATTTGTACTTTCGTGTTACATAGTCTAACTATGGTATAATATTTAAAAACATATTTTTGGCATAAGTAGAGAATTTATATGGTTTAATACAATGTTTGATCTTAAAACACAACAATTGGAGTGATTGATTCGTTAACCTAGTCATGCAAAATTCATTTTAAAATTTAACTGAAATATATTTGTTTACTGTATTTATAAAATTAGTAACTAGATAAAAATGACAACTTTTAATTTTGATATATTTACAGCAAATCTTAAAAAAAATTAATGAATGGAAAAAAAATTATAATAAGTTGTTCAAAAAATTGTATAGTTTAAAAAATCTTTTAACTATACAATTCTTTAAAGTATAAATTCAATTAAATCGAATTTGAAAAACAAATAATTGTATTCATTCCACGCTTAGAAAATAGTGATATACCACGTAGAATTATATTTTTGTTTCAAATGTTATAATTTAATTTCTAATATATTATAATGTTTATTTTATTTTTTTATGGAAGATAACCAATTTCCAATGGAAAGTACTTCATCAAGATACTTAATAATTCATTTCATTGAGTACAATAGATGAACAAAGAAGATTTAAGGTTTTCCAGGACCACACGCATAATAAAAAGGTAATAATAATATACATTATATATATTAGAGGTTTTTACATTACGGTCACTGATTGGTATGAGTATTGCTTATTTCTAAATGTGTTTATATATATTTGAAACTTCTGAAAAGTTATTAAATAATTTTATATTCAAAATATAGATAGCCTAATGTTTTGGTAACAGAGGTGCACCAGGGATAGTATTGCATAAATAGAAGTACAAAACATAAGTATTAAATGGGTGTTTCCGTAATTGTAAGGTCTTACAATCCAGAGTGTACCAAGCTGAATTTACACATTTTTTCCATGCAGTACAAGATTAGATCTCTTTGTTTCATCATTATTATATCGTCCATATTGACTAACCTTGTTATGTTCCGACGCTTACACTGTTATAGTATTCGAGTACTGTTTAAATTTTAAAAATATATATGTAATTTGAGATTTGAAACTTTTTGTATCTAAATGTAACCCGCCGGTACTTTTAGAAATCCCACCAGATATGAAATATTGTAATTAAAATTAAAGCTTAGTCATAACAGTTTCGGGTGTAGAAAAATTTAATTTTGTGGCAAATATTGTGATTATTTTGTGTTCATATATTAATTAGCATGGTTATATATTCTACGTTAATCAAAAATATTGAATGACGTTACCAAATTAACAGGTATATAACAAATGTTATTATTTTTAAAATTTAAAAAGAATAGAAACACAGTATATGCTGCATTAGCTCCGCAGTATTAAACATTCTTCTCAAGTTTAGAGATATCATTTTCACCACAATATAACTTGAATATATAACCATTGTCACTTCTTTCAAAACACAAAATTAGGCGAGTAAATCTGAGAGGACAAAGACACTTACTAGCCTAATGTCTTTTAATTTTTTGTTTTCTATTTAGATTTAAATTATTTAGTTTTAATAAATATAAACTCATGTTTATATTTTTTGTACTATATTTTTTCAGATTCCTTGGTTCGTGTGGAGATTGTTGATTTTTATTTTCTCCAAGGATGAAAATTGCAGGTGTTCAACATACACGGAATAATATAAAAACACAAAAAAACTAATATAAATGTTAATTCATAAAAACTATTATAATCGAAAAAACATAAAAACTAATATAAACCACTTAAAGGAAGTAAAAACCATATAACTATTGTAAAACCCACAAACAGTCTTCTTTATTTTTGAGTGTATTATTTTAACGTATCAAATATTTATTATTTTATTGTTCCCACTTTAACTTAAAAAATCGTCTAACCAAATACTCTCTCTCTCTCTCTCTCTCTCTCTCTCTCTCTCTCTCTCTCTCTCTCTCTCTCTCTCTCTCTCTCTCTCTCTCTCTCTCTCGCACTCTAACCAAAATGTACTTCACATTCTACTGGGGCATAACTAGATGTAATTCCATAATGACAATCCTTAAAACTTTTAAAACCCTTCATTTTATTCCTAATATTTAAATACAAATACATAAAAATTCATAACAATTATTTTAAAATGCATTTGATTGAAATCGTGTAATTTACTAAGTCATCATATTTTTTTTTCTTTTCTTTTTTCCAAAGTGCGATGGAGATATCTCTCCACCATGCTCGACCACGCAACGCTGTAGTTGCGAGAGTGTGGAACCCCCGGCTTATAAGTAGGTGTTATGCTCAAAGGTAGCAACTAACCACCAAAACTCTTTATGGACTATCGCCACTCTGTGAAGCATTGCTTAGAGATGACAACTGACAATCTAACCATATACTATTATGTCCCTGTTTCCCTTTTATGTTATACACTTCCCTGTTTCTTGTGTAACAAAACTCCTTATTTTGATTATGCCAGTATATATATTGCCCCACGTGCCCCCAGTAGCGTGTTGGAAAAAGTAAGGTCGTCGTGATCATAAAAAAAGTCGGAGGACGTGATGCAACCACGTGAGATTGCCACTAGACAAACCGACGGATATTAAAATTTCTCTCCACTAAGAAAACACACCTGTCAATCAAAACAAATACAATCTTAAATACAATCAAAAGAGTTTTACTCGAATATTAGAAAAGATACATTCTTACAAAAATCCAAACCATCAACAAGTTTTAATCTTTTAAATATATTAAAGACAAAATACGTTGATCAACGAATTGATTATACCTTATGGGTAAAAAAAAAATCAAAATAATTTATAAAATTTGTAGGCCGGAAATTAGCATGCCATCCCATACAAATTTTAATTATATTTATACATGTGTAAACCTAAGATTATTAACTATACATGAAGACACCATGAATTAAATATTTAAATTGTGTATGGATTTAACAACAAAACTATCGGAATTAGTTGTGTCCTGATTGATTCCTTTTTTTTTAATGATTTGTGAGTAATTAGTGCAGTTTGAGAACATCGAAATTATCCATTTAGCAGGTAGAGTAAATCCATTCAAATAAGACAGAACTCCAATTCAGTTTTGATTCTCTTGTTTTGCTTTATTTTTTTTGAGCTCTCATACTTGAACCAGCATGGTTGTTTTTTTGTGAAAAGAAAACAAACAAGAAGAGTTAATGGAGCTGCACTCAATACACTTACACAAATGGTTATTTACCAGAAAACTTCAAGGTTCAGGTGGTTTTGAAATACTTTTTTAAAATTTTTTATGTTTATGACATTTAACATTGGTTTTCAAAACTGTTAACACTGTCAATTATAGATCAATTAAATTTACTTGTTTTTAGAGATCTTTTCTTTTTTCAATTGATTCAAATACATATGTATAAAACATTTAGGTACCGGTAACTTAAAATTTACAATTTCACTCTAGTTATTGTTATAGAATGGTTCTTTTTGCAGTAAGCTTAAACACCTGATAATTACAATAAGAGTGATCTTAAACAAATACATACATGGTAGTTAGTTTAGTTCTAAAATTGACCAATTTACCTTAGTAAAGGTTTTGAAGAAAAAATTGCAGAAATCCTTAGTACAGTATGTGAATATTTTGATTTAAACAGACATGCATAGGCCTACATCAGTTAGTTTAGTTTTAATGCAATGTACAGATTTATTTTAGTTATTGCTTTAAGAATCTAATTTGTAAAAGTGACTAGTACAAGATAATTATATTTAACACAAATGTGCAATTCTATGTAAAATTTTTTTTGAACATAACTTAAGAAAGGAAACGTAAATTTCCACCTGGTTAAATAATCTGGTTAAATAAGGAATTTTTTTGTCATTTGTAGTTACACGACCTCCACTACATGTAACTTGATGTAAAGTTGACACGAGGCATGGTTATGTATTTTTGTTTTACTAGGTTTGTCCTTTATGTCTGAAAGGGTAAGGTCCATCAGATATTAGTGTATACGATATGACGAATATGGTACTGTATTTTTACTTTATGTTGCTACCTACAGACTAGCCGTTCGGTGCTGCTTCCCAGCGGCGAGATATGAAACTGTTGCTTGAGATTGTCGGTAAGACGCTACATATATGTGCCATATACGAGACAACATTCCAGTCAACTAACCACCAAACCTCTTTATGGACTATCGCCACTCTGTGAAGGATTGCTTAGAGATGACGGCTGACAATCTACCCTTATACTGTTATGTCCCTGTTTCCCTGTTATGTTATATACTTATCTGTTTCTTCAGTAACAATAGTCCTTATCTTGATCAGGCCAGTATAAATATGCCGAATACAATGCATCATTCCAGTACAACTAACCCATTTAATTCCTGTGAGTAGGGTGTGCTGCACTTGAGAACCAGATTGGAGTAGGGGATTGTGGGCGGAGTGGTGGGGGCTGGTGGGAGGTGTGGTTGACGTGGTTGTGGATGGTGGGAGGTATGATGGGGGATGGTGGGAGTTGTGGTGGGAGATGGTGGGAGGTGTGGTGGGAGATGGTGGGAGGTGTGGTGGGGTGTGGTGGGGGATGGTGGGAGGTGTGGTTGGACGTGGTTGTGGATGGTGGGAGGTATGGTGGGGGATGGTGGGAGTTGTGGTGGGAGATGGTGGGAAGTGTAGTGGGAGGTACGGCGATTTAAAGAAATTGAAAGTGAAAACGTTAAGTTTCATATTCTCGCAGGAATCAATCGACGAGCGGAGATGAAACGTAATGGATGGAGTTAGGGAGGCCTGCCAACATCTGTGCATACTACAGCAAAATAAAACTATAATAGTATACAATATATTTACTACTATAATAGTATAATACTATTATACTATAATATAATCACTATATATATAAACGGCTTTGTCCTGACTGACTGAATGAATGACTGACAGAGAATCAACGTAGAGCAAAAACCAACAAAGATATTGATACCAAAATTTAAAGGCATATTTGTATGAGGTCATAGACGCTCACTAAGAAAGGATTTTGCGAAATTTTAATTTTAAAGGGTATTAAATACAAAAAATAAAAAAGTCAATTTCATTCATTTAATTTTAAACGTCAACATACACGCGCCTAGCGGCAAAAAGATAAGACTCGAATCAAAACAAATTCTAAATCTAATATTTTCCGACCCAATTATAACTAATCCAGAAAATTGTCAATCTAAAACAAATCAAAACCTATATTAAAATTGCGCCTAAGAATTTGATTAATCCATAAAAAATAACAACACACAGTTAAAGACAAGAAAACTTAAATAATTTGTTTTTATCTAGACGTGAAAGGTCAACTTGGAAAATAACCGAATTGAAAATATAACTCCGATCTTTCGCCGATTATAAAAATACAGAAGACCTAGAGACAAAATGAGATATACAGAAATACGAAGTAGATATTTCTAAATATAAAACATCACCTGAGTTCATATAAATATTTAATAACAAAGACATAATCTGTCGAAATATGAACGAAAATCTGGAATTAAGATGGCGACCATTAGAAGCAAGACGTTAGTTATAAAATACACGCCCACAGAAGTTTGTGATTGGAGAAGAATATCGCGGGACTTTCTTCGCCGATATGAATAGAAATTGTATATATATAAATAATAACTTTTTTAAAACAGGTTATTGTACACAATGTTATTTTCTCGGGAATATTAATTAGGACAGAGATTTTGTATTGTTATAAATAAAAGAGGCAATTTTCAATTTATAAAATATATCATTTACCATATATAAATTGGCCTACTATTAAATTCTAATATGTCTTTTTTTTAAATTAGATTGTAACATATTGTTTTCTTAATTTTAAATATCTTAACGCAAGCTTTTATTGGTTTGTGTGTGTTGAAACATGTGTTGGTTCAATCTAGGCCTAACTTAAAAATATTATTTGTACTAGCTGGACATCCGAATCAACTGTTTCATCAGTTATTTTATTAAATTGGCTGCTATGGTAATGAATGCAAATAGGTACATTCAAGAAATATGTATTGGTTCATCTTTCTAGGCCTAATCTAAAATTATATTAAATTTATTTTACCTACCTTAATGGCAACATACACATATAATTTATGTTGTTGTGCACATCTTTGGCATAGTACGTTTCTATTGATATTTATAAATTTCATCTTTCAATAGTAATTTTTTAGTTTTTCATAATGTTGTTTATTTATTGATACTACAGCTGCTAGACACTGGGTTTAATGCCCAACGATTCTTTACGATTTTCAAAATAAATTTACAAATAGCCTATGGAATATAAAAAATGTTTTTATCAAAATGAATCCTACTCTATGTTACTCTGGGATTGTGTAGTTTTTTATTTAAAAAAAATGTTTCAATTGGTTCAGTAGTTCCAGAGATTAACCCCATACATACAACAAAGAAATAAATTTTAAGTCTTTATAATATTAGTATGGATATAAATACAAAACCAATTGATATATTACATATATTTTTATTATTATTAATATGACATAACAATAAGTAATAGATACAATTTTTAATTTTTTTTGGAAATAAAATTTTCTTTAATATAGTTAGTTATTATTTTTTTTATGTCTTTTATTTATTTTCCATTTAACCAGATGAGCCACAGCAACGCGTGGCCGGGTACAGCTAGTATAATATAAAACAGAAGCCATAAGGAGTTCAAAAAGAACTAGCTAAGTGGCAAAACCAATTAAAATAAAAGATAAAAGGAAACAGAAAATTATTTAGAAGTTGGCCACCGTGAGAGGGAATAAAATATAATTTGAGGTAGAAATATAAGAACAAAATAATTAATTTTGAAGTATTAGAATAAGACAGGTTAAGACTTCATAATTATACTTGTACCTTTTTAAATAAATTGTGTACGAAACTTAAAGAGACGAAGGGAAGAGGGGTTTTGGTTATGTAATATCAACTCTCTGCCTTTCTCTCCTTATCTTGCGTCCGGTGGTGTTGTATATACACACACACATACACACACACATATATATATATATGTTTGTATATATATATATATATATATATATATATATATATATATATTACTATACGACCCCAAGATAGGATACATAAAAAGTAAGCTTGTGGGGAGGTAGTGATATAAACGCCAAAAGTATATAGTACTGGGTTCTAACAACATGTGTAGCCTGGCGTAACACACCAACACACTTATGACGACGTCACTGGTTAGGCACCGTAATATCGCTCGTAATCTGTATGCGATTGTTGGCTTTGATTGGGATGGCAGTGAGACAGCTGAGGATTAGTTGAGAGACAAGCACTGCAGATACCAGAAATAAGAGAACAAAGTGCTGCGGTACACCTCAATACGGCATGTGTCAAGTCCCTTAATTTATTTAGCTAATTGAATTTAGTGGTGTTGTTTAAATTAATATGTCGGGTAAATTTTACGGAAAATGGGGTTCCCAAGAAACACTTATTGAATAATTATGTTCCACCGCCGTTGGTATGTATATTTAAATTTGTGAATTACAAATAGGCCTAATCCTCACGACTACCCGTTTATGTCAAAGTTGTATCTCAATAGGTCAAAGACATGTAACAATAACTTGACAAAGGGCCAGCCCAAGCCTCTACCTTACTTGTGAACTGACCTGTCGAGTGATAGGGATTTTAGCTTGCACTCAGGTTATCATAGTTTTAGGGTTAATTTTATTTCATTAGTAGATATGTAAGGTTAGATTTAGTTTATAAGCAAGACTCTCCGATGATGATAATCATGTTATCGAAATGTACATCAGGGCATTTAGTGGAAAATATTAATCAGAATAATTGTGTTTTATTAAGTTTCTAGTGATTGTGGTTAGGGGCAAATTCAAATTATTATTGTAAATGTATGTCCTTAAAGTTCGTTGATTATAATTACCTAATTAAGAAAGAATTACCTAGAGTGGTTATTGGTCTAAGGGAGACAAGTTATTTAGATCTCAAAGTGAATGGGTGAGCACGTTTTTAGTAATTAGCCTTATCTTTGGTTAGTCCAATCCCGGTGTTTATTATTTAGTTTGACCCTAAGGAACCAAAACGTGTTTCACTCTAACACATGCATTTTACAAAACATGTCATTCCTGTTGGAGATACCATTACAAGAACAATTATGTCGTAAATATATAAAAAGACAGACTAGTAATACTAGTTCTCTGTACTCACTCAATCAACTCATATTTTATTAATAGTAATAAACATAAATTGGTTCTTAAGTCCTGTAATATTCATGTCTCTATGTAGATACAGTATTAAAAAACCATAAAAATTAGTTTACAAAATCAAATTAAACACATTTCAAAAAATAATAAACACACCCAAAAATAAAATAAAGTAAAAAAATCAATTTTATAAACATATGAAGTGTTCACTATCCACTTGTGAGAAAAGCCAATGTTTTAGATTAAACACAAATACTGATATTTTCTTTTCCTATTAGGTAATAATATATTGAATGTTATGTGGCTGAGATAAAAAAAGGTTAAAATAATCATAAAAATACTGATATTTCAAAATGAGTTCAACCATTTCAATTAATTTTTGTAAAACCTTTAGATTTATAATCTATAGTAATATTGCAACAAAGTAAATTAAACGTACCGTTGATCACCGCACCCCGGATTCATTTTGTTCATTTTTACAAATTATTTACAAGTAGTAATTTCCAGATTTCTTAGTTTCATCGAAATCTTTAAAGTAGCTCTAGAGATATTCAAATTTCCAAGACAGTACCAACGAATTATTTTTAAATGATAACTCCGAGCCAGCGTGACTTTTACAAGGGGGAAAAATAATAAAATAAAATAATTAGCATTAATATTATGAAAATCGAAATATTAAATTTTGTTCTTTTCCAGCTTTCACAGTTAATTTTGAAATTGAATAATTTTTTTTGAGTAAAGGAGCATGAGAAGTATGTATGATGGGCGTCATCATGTTACACACCTCGGATTTGAAGAACTGTCAAAAAACAGAGGTGGACTTGATGCGTTTACCAAACTTAGCCTACACTTTTAATACTGGAAAAGTAATATAGAGTTTAATTTAGATAAAAATTAAATTTTTATAACGAAATACCTAATTACAGTAAATTAAATAGTTTTATACTTTACAAAGCACTCTGTACATTTTAATTAAGTGTTATATTTAAATTGATTAAAAATGTATCTTTCATTTTTTAATCAGCAGGTATACGGCAAGTCAATGTACAACCTAGAAATCAGCGTTTACAGAAGAAGGCCTACTGTACGATAGATCAATCACGTCTGGCGAAACTCTCCTGGGAGGTGCCAAGTTAAGGTCTCTAAGCCTCTGCAAATCTACCGTTACTAATTGACGGATTATATACCTCTAGGGAATACAAACAAGATATATACAGGATGTTCATTTCAAACTGCACCATTCTGAAATCGCTGAAATTATAAGCAATACGAAGAATTTTAAATATTTGTATAGTATTTTTATAGGACATTAAAATATTCACCTTTCGGAATTCAATTCCAATATGGCTTATTACTTGAATTTTCATAAATGCTTATTTTTAATGGTATTTTGTGAACCAGTGATTTGGCCTAACATGATTTTTTATGGGAGTGTGTAAACTGCACCGACTTGTGAATCCATATGGTTCTCATCGTAAATGACACCAACCTCTGACACCTCACAGACAACACGTAATGATTTTGAGATTTTAAGTATTATCTGAAAAAGCGCCTAAATAAAGATAATACGTATTTATAACATAAAACTGTATGTATTAAAAAAAAATTGTTTGCTTTACTTTTTACCGTATAATTAAGTTTTTTTTCGTAAAAGGTGTAAAATTTCGTAGATAAAGGTGATCTGGCGCTCTCAACAGTGTGAGAATCTTACTCACTATAAACCACCTTCTTTTACTTCTAGGAACTCCATCTTATATGACAAGGATTAAAGAAAGTTATTCTATACAGTATGCTAAGGAGTGCTATCCTTGGTTTGGCCGGGAAGATTAGTAAAGAGTGCTGAAAGTTGTGAACCCTCGCAAAGGGCGTGATTAAAGAGTCTGGTAGGCAAAGAATCCGGTCAGGATTACCCTCGCAACAGATTACGCTTGGACACAGGTTGAGGAGTTGGCGTGCTTTGTGAAGGATGCGAGATGACATGTATAAATCTTGTTTTTGGAATCCGTCAACAGGATTTCTGTCAACATCTTTCTTGCTACCTACCTGAAACTGAAAATATCCTGCTGCCTGCAACTCCCTACTACCAGCTGAGTCTACAACAAAAAAGTATTAATGATAGTACATGAGACACTTTCTTCTGTTGCATAGTTTCGACTGTGCTTTTATGAGTTGATCATAGTTTAGCAAAAAAGTTTTGTCCGTGTCCGATATTGGGAAAGTGAGTTATTTAGAAACAAAATAAATGCCAGAAAAGCATGATCCTGTTCGGGGAATACAAAAATTCACTGTATAACGGGGAAGTTTCATTGTATACACAAGTGGTGAGACACAAATTGTTTTCAAGCTCTCACCCCCGCGCGCCATCACTCGCCGGACGGAGGACAGAGCTGGACTTATATTGCGCGAGTTATAGAAGAATCTGTACGACTCACTAAACCCCCCCCCGTTAAGGTGCAACAGAAGAATAATATTAGAGATATACAAGAACACAAGCCGTAGGTAGAAACCCGATGGCTGCCAAGCACACAAAATAGTGTACCTGACCAAAAAAGCTTGCTGATGACCGACCTGCTCCATAGAGTGTCTGCCAGGAGTAATGTCGGACAATTAGTGTTCTAGTATAAATCAGTTATTTCATAAAGTATATTAAATAGCAGAGAGAGGTTGTATAACTTTACTTGTTGTGTAAGTTCCCTGACTTTTAGGCTGCAAATTAGTTTAGTTTAGTATAGTATAGCTGTTTATATGTTTGTGTGCTTGTAGGGAATACAAACAGCAACAAATTTATTATTGATCATATCGAATAACGTTTTGGGCTTCCCAAAATCAAACTCAAGTTAGCACAAAACCAGAAACTTTTACGCTTGATGATTATTCTACTCTCAATTATCAATGACATATACAATCGTGACAGATCCCGCTCCCCCACAAGAAATAAGAAAACGACTCCTGTGTCTGGTTTTTGATCCCCCATAATATAAATGAAAAATTATACTCAAACCAAAACAAAACCCAAGCTACATTACAATAAACATATATAAATCTCAAACCTTTTTACAATTTCAATGATAGTATAAGGAAATGAAGTCCTATCTTCGTTTATTCTTTTTCCAAATTTAAAAACAATAAATTTAATCTCTTCAATCCCAACTAGTCAAAAATTCACAAACAATATGTTTTATATTCAGTTGGAGCAAATGTTTTTACAGAAGCTGTCATTCATAGAGGACTCCAGTCCTCGCTACTCTGACTCCCTCCTTCCTCCTATAGTGTTGGCTTTTACCAATACACAAGTCCGTACAGAGAGATTTTGGGTACGAGATTTCGGTGTGCTAATAGACCACTAAATTCGGTAGGGAATATGTGCCAGGACCTCGGTTAAGTCTACATATATCTCTGTGGGTGAGTGTGTGTGACTGCATTAGTAGTTTTTCAAATATTGAAATCAGTTGATACGAAAATGATCAAAATTCGGAAGCAATGATTTCTTTTATATTTTCAAGATAGATTGAATTTTATTGCATGACATAAAGCACAGGGAGTCTTGTGCAATCAGAAACCCATCAACGAAAAGAGATTGAAATTGAGGACTGGGGAAATATAGTTTTGAAAGTAGGGGGAAAGGCTTTAACTAATTTCTTTATTGATATCTTTCTCATTAACATAATAATCATTGTTATAATATATATATATATATATATATATATATATATATATATATATATATATATATGAAGTATAAGTTAAGTTTGGTAATCGCAAAAAAAATGTTGACCTCAGTTTATTTTATTGTTCTTCACATTTCATGAAGTGATTTTCAAGTTACCGTTAGTCATTTTCGTCTGTACGTAAGCACGATAGCGCCAATGAAATTTGGTGTGCTCATAAAGAATCCTATGGATATTTAGAATAATCGAATTCAAAATGTAGAAATAGCTGACATTTTAAATAGTAATCAATATCTCGTAGGTAAAATATATTTTCTTAGATCCTTATGCCCATCAGAACTATGAGGAAAATTTATTATGCAATAGTGCAGTCTCGTTTACAGTATGGCTTAATTTGTTGGGGGGGGGGTGCATTACACCTCAATATTACTGCTAATATATAGAATAAGAGTTATATTATTTAGGTTTAAAACTGATTATTCTGTACCACTTTTTAGAATAATGGGTATACTGCATTTGAGGTACCTTTTCTGTTTAAGGTGTTGGGTAGAGTGATAGGAATGATTTTCCGCCTGGGTTCTACAGTTTTAAACTAAATAAAATCAGTGGTTTAGTTATCTAATTAATGTTTCTTTATTATTTATTACAACTTGCCTATTTCTCTTATACACGAATTACAAATATTTCAAACTTAATTACTAAAAATCCAGAATGACTCTATTGCAACTGATAGACTTTATTCTAAGTTAACGATTATAATGACTTGACTCTAAATAATTACAAGTTCTTTTGGTTTACAAAGTTTGCTAACCCTTCCTGCAACTCTCGTACTAAACCTCAATGCTCAGAGATTCTTCCTCGCAAAGTACGTCTGGCTATCGTCCAAAACTCCTACAGTTGATTGATCTCTCTCCTCGCCATTTCTGTGTTTATATTCTATTGTCAAGTCGATGACGTCCCCACACTTACAAGGTAAGCAATTTCATCATTTTTTTCAACTCTGTCACAATTATTGTTGTAACTCTGGCTTCTTCGAAAGAACTTAGCTTTTATTCTCAACTAAATCTGTCCCTAATACCTAAAAAATATACACGTAGAGGTAAACGTTGTAGGCCTACAAAATTTGGAATGTATACTTTATTAGTTTTGTATTTATATTTTGTCATATGAAAAAAAAGAAGCGTTTTAGGACATACGTTAATTTTCTTCTTGTTCATAAGAATCACTAGAGCACTGTGGTGAATATACAATAAATGAAAGGATAAATCCCAAAACCATAACAAAAAACACTAACAACACAAAAACTGTATAATTATGTTTATTCTACCTGATGTACATTTCAGTAACATATTTACCATCTTCAGAGGTTGAGTATTAAACAAACACTCAACTCATGTTACTGAAATGTACATCAGGTAGAATAAACATAACTATACAGTTTTTGTGTTGTTAGTGTTTTTTGTTGTGGTTTTGGGGTTAATCCTTTCCTTTAATTCTTTCTTGTTCTTTAAAGGTAAAATCATCTCGGTCATCTTATAAAATAAAAGTTGTAAAGAAGATAAAATAAAGTCCTTTAGCCTTTGAACACACTAATAGCGTCAATGTTGGAAGAGCACAGGAGCTGGTAAAGAGAGACGAGATAAGAAAAACGAAGAACATGGATATAACCCAAGAGTATATGGAAATAGGTGTGTTGATCCAAGTAGAGTCTCCGTACTTACTATAATAATGACTCTCTAAAAGTGGAAAGTTTATTTATATACATAAACGTTAGGACGCTTCATTTCCGTCTGTTTACCATTTTGTACATTTCCAATAACTCCAGAACATTCCAAATTTAACGACAATTTTATAACATTAATTTGTAGTTAGTCAAAAAATCTTACATTTTACAACAGTTTCAAAATGGATGCCAATTAAAAATTAAAATTAAACAAAATTTAAGTATTGCCAATTTGAAACGGTTAAGAAATTATAAGATTGTTTAAAATCTACAAATTAATGGAAAACTTCTGCATAAGTTAAAATCAATATCTTTATTCTCTCTTGAGTAAATATCTTGTTAATGTAAAAACACAAAATGCCGGATTGACAGAAAATGTTTTTAGAACATATGTAGAGGCAATGGTGGTATAATGGGCCAGGGGTGTAATATGGGCTACCTCAATATCTGACAAAGCATCAGGCACATTCTATTGGATAACACACAAACTACTTCTATTAGTTATTTTTTTAACCTGTAGAGTGCGTTCACGCATTTACTAGCTTTTCCTGTGAGTTGTGACCTGTTTAATATTTTAGCTCCGATCAAAATTTTAAAAGTTAAGTCTTTACATCAATATAATTGAGATTACTTATTGGAATTTATTCTTTGTGTCAGTAGCTACGTATTGTACAAGTGTAGAAGGTTTAATTACTACATAAAATATAACAGTTCCCGTTAATCTTTGACTGTTGGCAAATATTTGTTTAAAATATGGCGAGGGTGGTTATATGGGCAATCGTTGTGCTTTTAATATGGGCTACGTAACTGAAATAACCCATATGGCAATGCTGGGATAGAGATAGTATAATTTCGTCCCTGAAGGCAATTTCTGAAAAGAAAATGGGATTTTTAAAAGCTTCGAAGGAATTTAGTGTTCCACGGACAACTTTGCAGAGGCTTGCTCATCTTGGGGTACCAGCAGAGGAGGCAGTATCTAGAAAGCTGGGTAGGAAACCTATTATGTCTAGTGTGATGGAAGACGAACTCGTCCAATACTTGGTTACAATGGAACATACATTTTACGGTCTTACAAGAGACGATGTGAAACGTATAGCACATCAACTATGCGAAATAAACGGAGTGGATCATACTTTTCTTGGCGATGGCATTGTTGGGAGAGCGTGGTTTGACCATTTTAAACACCGCCACAAAGATGTGTTGACTATTCTTAAACCTACTGCAACATAATTTTCTAGGGCTAATGGTTTTAATAAAAACGCAGTACACGTGTTCTTTGACATTCTAGAAGCAGAGTTTGAAGAGAAGTCATATCCACCTGATCGAATATTTAATGTATACGAGACTGGTATTTCGGTAGTACAAAGCAAAGTACCACGTATAGTTGGTCTCAAGGGCAAGCGCCAAGTTGGAGCTTTGAGTCCTGCTGAAAGAGGATCTCTGGTGACAGTGGTGTGCTGCACGAGCGCTAGAGGCACGTTCACCCCCCCCCATTAATGATATTTCCAAGAAAAAATATGTCTGACATTTTGATGAAGGGCTCTCCACCTGGTTCTATAGGAAGATGCCACCCATCTGGTTGGATCCAAGGTAATTTATTTACCGATTGGTTTACTCACTTTATTGACAAAAGTAAACCAACAGCTGAAAACCCTGTTCTTCTTATACTTGATGGCCATCGTACGCATACAAAAAATCTTGAAATCGTCGATCTTGCTAGAAAACACTGTGTGGCTATCATTAGTCTCCCTCCTCACCCTACACATAAAATGCAGACAGCTGGCATTGAATTGTTTCGAAATAAACTGAGCGTCGAGAGTGTCGCTACGGAAATTAATTTTACATCCTGAAGGCTGTTTTGTTAACTTTGAGAAAATGACAAAATAATATTTTATGATACAAAACAAATGTAGACTAAACTTGAGGCAATAAATTTGTCATTTTTGTACTCAGTTTACGAATTACAGGTTTGGTAATTTTCAAATAATCTATCTACGTTTTTAACTGATTTTTACTTCTCATGGACTTACAAAACAGAAAAAATAATTTTAGGATGTTGTCTGTCTGTCCGTCTTATCATCTGTTTGTCGTCTTTGTTTTGTTTACAAACAATTATTGGACAAACTTTCTTATCATAAAAACCGTTTAATAAATATCAAAATTGCTACCTATTTGTTATGGTTTGTATGATACATACAAGTTCTCCTTAAAATATTTATGAGTGTTCCTTTGCATAGAATTTCACAAGTTTTAAGTTCTTAACAAATATATCCGAGGTTTCAAGACTCCCCTCTCCCCCATCTAAGTTTTTAACGAGTGAACGCACAGTAAGTGATTGTTAGAAACTTTATAGGACGAAAGATTATAAATTTTTCATGTAAGGAGTAAATATCGAAAACCAGCATTGTTGCAGAACCAATTAACACAATAGGTATTTGTGAGGGAAACTTATATTAACCATCATTTTTTGATTCATAAAGAGAATAGAAAAGAACGGTAACAAAAAAATGTTGGGAATTGGAGGTCACTATGTTGACAGGACATAGCAAAAATAAAACCCCAATTTTTTTAATTTAGCTTTACTCAATTCGGTCTTTCCTTTTGCTATTAAACTTTGTTGGATCTCGAGGCCTACGTGAACTTATGGATGAAGGGAAGTGGATTTAAAACAGATTTACAAACGATTAGACAAACTTACTAATCAGAAAAATCATATACATTTCAAAATGGTAGTAAATTAAAAAAAAAAGTTTAGTTTTCTAAAACTTTTCAGTGGTATGTTCATATTTACAAACAATAAGAGATAGTTTGTAACCAGAAAAATCGTTGTATAAATTTCAAATTATTAATTAAAATTTATAATTTTTTCTGGTGATGTGGCGGTCGTAGTTTCTGTTACCGAGGTTTCAATCCCACAGGGTCATCATCAAATACAT